>CM061046.1:35939096-36539096 GCA_030762985.1 Adelphocoris suturalis
AGGAAAAGGTTTTTGATATTTCGAATTAGTCTTTGTCAAAATTAGAAGAAGGAAGAGAGTTTTTTGATTATTCCCTGGAACCAAGCTTGTATCCAACGTTTCATTGTTTTTATGTTGGAGTTACTCAATCATTGAGGTTGAGTCCAGGAGGCCGATTTGAACCCAGTACCCACCTATGGGCCCGTTCGGACTGTTGAAGTAGCCGGTCGTTCGATTTTTCAGGCATATTCTTCAACACCTTGACACCAAAACATTCGTCGAAGGTGACTGCTTGACCGTGCGTCAAGCACGGTTCAATGATTGAGTAACGCCAACATAAAAACAATGAAACGTTGGATACAAGCTTGGTTCCAGGGAATATTCAAAAAACACTCTTTCTTCTTCTAATTTTGACAAAGACTAATTCGAAATATCAAAACCCTTTTCCTCTTTACTTCTGTGAAATTTCTCTTCTGAAATATAATTATTTGATGGTTTAAGCCGCACCTTAAACAGAAGGGTCATTAGCGGCATTAACAAGGTGTCCAAAGGGACACTGCAATTGGCACGATTCTAAGATGGGTCATGCTACCCTCCGTCACCTAAAGTAGTGCCATTGAGGAACTCCACCGGCAAATCGGAGGTGGATAAATGAGGGGCACAGTGATGACCATTGTTTCGCCCCTCAAGCGGATAACAAATCTCAAAAATAAAATAAAACAACTAAGACTAGATCAAGAATAGGCTAACAATAAATACATGTTACATGTTACAATAATCAGCTAATTGAAGTAGAACTATGACTAGATTGTAAATGATTATAGATGATCTGGTTGTATGTGTGTTCCCGTTGAGTTACACTCGTCTTTAATACCGAATAAAGTAGTGAAACACAAAATATAGCACACCTATAGATAATATTATGTTTAGGTCAAACGAAAATTACACCACGTTCCAGCTAAGAATTATGAAGTAGCTAAAGTTAAAGATTTCATTCTAATTCTTTGCGAAATAGCACACAGCTGGTATAAGGGTATAAGAGTGAATAATAAGGGGAGTTTTAGCAGGCTACAAAAGGCTTTTACTCCACAAGAAATCGAGCTCCGCCAGAAAGCGGAATTCAGTCGGAGATTTGTTTCGAGCTGATAACGGAGTGACGGATACGACGTCCCTTTATTTACACTGCTGCCAGAGAAACGTCGTAACTTTGATTCTGCAGCTGAAGGAATCCGAAGATTTCTTCTTTTTTTCCTTTCTTTTTTTTTAAGGGGAAAAACGATGCTACATTCGGTTCCGCGGCCCTCCGACTCAAACAGGAAAACACGGTAGAGCGAGCTGCGAACGCGTATCGACCGCGCTTCGCTCGCCTGCGAAAAGAGGAAGGAAGCCGATAGGACCGTGCGGAGTGGGGGAAACTGTACCTCATCGATAACGTTAACAGCCTCGCTATCAGGAGATCAGGAGGGCGTAGGAGGTCTACCGGACCGATCGTTACTGAGATTTGAAGAGCGTAAATTGAATCGTTAATCCCCCCCCCCCCCTACCCTTTATAGGGCTGTGTCGGATGGCCGCTTTCGTCTACGGCAAACAAGAGGGTTGTCCTCCCCGAGTTGGAAAACTGCTCAATCAAAGGTGAGAAGTTGACGAGAACAATAGGGGCAAGTCGCACAGCGTGCTCTCTTGTTAGAAACGCGAATGAAACAGTAGTTGGAAGTATCGATGACAAGAAAGTTTCAATCATGCAGCATGGCCCTATGAGCGAAGTTTCGTAGTTATTCTCATATTTGGTGAATTGTTTTGATTTCACTGCATTTGTTTGCTAGAAAATCTATATTAAGTAATGTCAAACAAAAAATATTCTAAATATTATTCATTTGAACATAACACAATTGGAATTTTCAATACTTCTCTTCAGTTTTTCCAATTTTTTAGCATATTAGAATGAAATTTAGGTAGGTACGAGTTCCAACACGTTTTTGAGCGAAAATTTGTAATGTAAGGGTGAAGAGTTGATAAACTTTTTCTGAGTAATATTCTGCTGTAACGCATAAAAAACGATTATTATCCGTTTTTTTCCTACTTTTAGTTATAATTAAACATATTTTTTATATTTGAACAATTCCTTTCTTTTGGAATTCCCAATTTATTGCTAAGGAACGGAATTATTTAGGAAAGGAATTCATTTTTTGTCTTGACTCTAATTATACGAAAAAGCGCTACACTGCAGCAATCTTTTCAAAATGGCCCAAACGGATTTTCTTGCAAATATACGTTTTTGAATTTGTTGACCTAAGTCAATAGTCTAAATAGTTCACGAAAATTCGCGCCGGTGAATTTTTGTGTTGTCCTGGGGAACTGTGTTACCGCATCATGTATGAATTAGCCAGCCAGGAGACTAGTCTGTTATTCTGTGAACTATAATTATAAGGGCAACTCGAAACTATAAATTTTTGTTAAATAATCAATTTCATCAAGGATTGATTGATTGGTGATAAGATACTTCGATTATTCAAGCCATTTGTTCTTATATTTAATGCTTTTCAAATATTTGTCATCATTCGTAGTAACTACTGGAAAATAATATCTACGTAATAATATATGTCAACATAATTCATATACTTGATGATACCAACACATTTTTTTTACACATAAAAAGCATTTGAGATCATATTTATGAAGAGCGGCTGGCAGTGAGAAATTGAAGGAGAGGTTACCTATTAATTATTATTTCTTGCAAGAGGGCGTAAAGAAATGTAGTGGTGTTTTTTCTCATTTTGATGAGTTATGACGTACTCGTAGGATCAATATCGATTTATGCCAACATTTTTCCTATTAGCCGATTTATTGCTTATCTTGGCTACATTTAATCGACTGACCAATTAATCAACAGATAATTAATCTACGTCAATTAATTGGTTAATTAAAGAAGACTCATACAATGCCCACATGATTTAAATGAAATTCTCACGATTTATTTGGTATTCGTCACCCATGAATTACTATTTAATAAGATCGATCGATCTTTCATAACACTTTGATTCCTCATTTTTCAGCACATATTGACAAAATTTGAAGGGTATGGCTTTTGGTAGCTACCTATGAGTAGGTTTATACCCCACAACATTAATAGAGACTGCACAGGTGCAAATAAATTAGGGTTATGCTGGTATGATAGAACTGTCAAAATGTCTGACGACATCCCGCCTGAATTCAAAAGTAAGCAGGGAAGTAGAAACAACCTCTATCTGACCTCCAAATAATGGCATTGCATGTGTATAGTTTTCTAAATGAATTAGTTAATAATCCACTTGAACATCCTATTCTCACTATCGATAATTCAATCCTGTTATCATATCGATCATAATAACGATTCGAGAACGCTGATGTACGCATATCGGACGTGATTTACCATCCCATCAAATTGTATATCGTATGTTATTTGCATGTTGAGATCACAGAGGAACAGAGTGCACCTTAGCTTAGATGTTATGGGTTCACGTATTCAAGGTGTCCAGCCATACTACAGAAATCGTAAATACAGTAGAAAATGCGAATCCGCTACCTTAACTTCAAAGAGAGCAATCGCTTGGTGTCTCACAAGGAAGTATATGGGGTCCTACCTGTATCTGACTTATGTTCATGACGCTCCGCCCTCAATTCTTACGGGAGTCTTTGCGGATGACAAGGTAGTGTTAAACCAAGGAGAAACAAGCAGTGTGCCATAACAGTAGAAGAGTGAGGTAAGATTGCAATCTTACTTTTACCGGTTTTCGGATTGAAGCGACAATTGGCAGTTACAATAAAACCTGAAAAATCGGCAGCCATGTTCTTCACTCTTTGACGGAATACTTTAAATAAGAGCACTGTGACAATCCCTCTACAATCAATCACTAGACACTTGAGCGTCTATCTAGATCATGAACTCAAGCAGTAAGTTCACGTCAAATACCTAATCGGCAAAATCGGGAACAGAATACGACAACTAAAACACCTAATAGACAACAGTTCAAAATTGACGCTAATCAGTGAAAGACTTCACACCGAACATTAATTCGTCCAAGTTGGTTACATGCACGCTAAATAGGGGGTTCCGCGGCAAAAACACACATTAATAAAATAAAAAAATTACTCAAAATAGAGTATTCCGACTCATACCAGCAGCTGACTGGTTCGTTCGTAACAGTATACTACATCAGGACCCCAACATTTCCACTATCGTAGTTTAGTGATAAAAGTACTGAAAATTTAACAATAGAAACTTAGACCACAGCAACCCACTGATGGCTGCTATTCCAGCAAATCTACCCCCTCACCCCAAGATTCCGCCGCCTAAAACGAAAGCTTCTTCTAAACAGTTTTCTTGAAATAGGAGATAAGTGCGAAATGCAGTGATGTCATTAGACTTCTCAACATTTTATGGTGAAGGACAGCCACTGGGCTGTACCTTTATACACACCATGTGAATTCGGCTTAGTCTACTGTATTCAAGGAAAACTGCGAAATTCCAAGAATAATAAGGTTAACATTTACTGAAGAATGAAAATAAACTCGGCGCTTTGCGCCTCGGCGGGGGGCTCCGCCCCCCTGCACCCCCCGGTTTATTTCTTTTTCCATACTCTGTATGAAATCATAGGAACACAGAATGTGTTTTTGCGATGATTCTATTTCCTTACCAACGGCTTGGTTGCACGTGAATAATAACAATATTTGGCAATAATAAAATAAATAATTGTTAGACATTTAATTTGGTCTAAAACCCTATAAATATTATATAAATAAATATGTAACTACAAGAAAAATACTATATAAATTGAGAGCTTTCCAACGAATGGTGAACGATTTCTGTGCGATTAAAATTGCGGAAGTTCCATTTCCCTACCAACGGCTCGGTTGTACGTGAAAATCATAAGAAAATTTACAAGCGGTTGCAATCATGTTCACAATATCAATTATTGAGAATGATCATCTGTGTGTAAACAATTATTCATATAACCATGCTCATAACTCAGCTTGTTGGCCACGCACTTCGCAGTAGTTAACATAATATGGTTGGATAAATCGAGAGCTTTCGAACGAATGGTCAACGAATTTTGTGGGATGAAAAACGACGAAGTACCATTTCCCTAGCAACGACTCGGTTGTACGTGAAAATCATTATAAAAAGGCGCGTAACGGTTTTTTCTGTCGGTTTTTTTTCGGTAGGTCATCGCAAAAACACATTCTGTGTTAAAAACTATCCTTAAATAACTATAAACATTCATTTCTAATTTTTCAATATTGGGATCAAAGCGAAATTAGAATTACCCAGTTATATGTAAATCAAGGCCATATATCACTTATACGATCATTATATTATGCTATTAGGATTATACTAAGATTACACAATAAGATTGATTTCGGAAAAAAATGATAAAACAATATTTGATAACAGCTGATGTTTAACTGCAGAGTGAATAATGGGGACAGAATATACTGAAGTAACGGAGGGGTGCAAAGATGTGAAGTTGGCAAACGAAATTTTGTTTGTTGGTCATCTTCCAATACGAGAACACTGTTTTGGGAATGAGTGCATTGAACAGAACTATTGGGAGATATAGGGAACTATTGAATAAAAATCTTGTTCGCCAAATCAACATTCAAAATAAACTTTTGAACGTCGTGCACAGCAGAGTGGACTATTTGCCTGTTTGGAACTGTTACCGTTTCGCGCGTTTTGAACGTGATTGTTAGTGTTATTCGATAAGGGAGTTATTCCACAATAATGCGAGCATTATAATTCTTTTAGATTCAAAGCGTTAGAAGTATCATGAGATATTACAGATATTTCTATGAGTTTTTTGTTGAATGGTCCCATCTCGTGGCCAAAGGCTAACGCCGTGTTCCTCCCCCTCAGCAAAGAGGCCTCTTGACGCCTGCTGAAGTATTCAACTTACCTTCTTGCTCTTGTACAGTGCACAATATTGTTCGCCTCTTGAGAGGGCGGCTCTACCGCCCTCCCCATTCTTTCTTCCCCGTTGAAATCTTCTTTGATGTGTTCGTATCAAACCCCGGTCCTGGAGTGTCTCAACTTCCCTGACGTCTCGCGAATAGGTTCTCCAGTTCGATACTCGTGTGGGTATGGAGGTAGATGTAGGTGAACATTGGCACCTTATAATAATAATTAGCGTCGATGAGCATGGTGTATGGCGAACTCTATCAAATACTTCTTGAACATTTGATTTCCTGTAACTCTTTATAAATACATCATACTGTTTCTTTTTTCATAGTTTATTTTTCCAGTCCACGAATAGTTATAACTGATATTATAACAATAGAACCAACATTAAGTTGGTAACAGGTGAAGGCATGTATCGTTATGTTTTCAAAATCAGATGAAAACTGTGGCAATCAAACTTGTTACAAAGATTTGCGGACACACGACAGACACACACGTAGACATACACGGAACGAAATGAGTTCATAATGGCCCAAAGCGTAAAATCCAAGTGACGATTTTGACGTTGGAGAAACAAGAGTTGTTACATCTTCCGAAAGTGAAAACAATGCTTCCGCTACCCATAGATAGAAGCAATAAAGGGAAAGGGTTCTAATAATGGTGAGGACGCTTCTGATACCCAACACCGGTATTTAAGATGAAACATATAATAGGGCAGAACAAGATTAATAAATCGAAGTATCGCACGCACAGTTACACACACAAATTTCAACGAAATTAGCTAATATGGAGTTCCCTTATAAATTCAAGTACGTAAACCGTAACATAGATTCAATTCAAAGATCATTAATTTTCGATGAACATAGTTATGCTGACACTCCTTGTATCATATTGATCCAAAGATCCCAAAAAAGAGAAAGTTTTTCGGTACCAATAAATACTCCGCAACTTTCGACTTCCGCCCCGTTAGTTCTACGGCTTATGAAGACTATTACTATACGAGAGGATGCGCCATTGTTTCAAATTTCATCATGGCTAATACAATAGGATGAACCAAGAGTCTCCTAGCTGAACAAACACTTTCTCTCGCCTCGTCATGAAATCGTTAAATCATGCGTGAACACGCGGTTTGATGCGTGAATCGTAAACTTTGAATATCGTGTCGACGAATCTCTGCTAAAATATACCGTGAAATGAAAAATTGCTGGGGATATAAGTTTCTTCAACGATTGTTAGAAATTTGTGAACATATTCATCGAACTAATAAAGATAGAAAGAAATGTTATTAAAATAACAATCAATCACGAATGAAGTGAGTTTGAAAAACTACAATGAACTTATTACCAAGATATTCATTAAAGCCACGTTATTATATCATGTTCCAGGTATTTTAGCACTACTACAACTACATACCCACCTATTCCATTAGGGTTTTTGGTCATATTATATTCTGATAATTCAACCAAAGGCCATGCATTTTTCACATTCATCGATAAACCTATCAGGCTTTTGAGAAGAGGTCGTGAAATAAAATGAAATGGAAGCCAAAGCTGATATTGAAGGAGACCGCAGGCATCTTAAAAAAGTCGCAACGGAACAGCATTCCGGTTAATTTTAAATCCGCGTGGTTTCGTTATATCCGTACTCAACGTTGTTCTATACACCCAATATTTACGTTGGGACCCTTGTGAAAGATAGAGGAGAAAACGTATGTATGTTATGGATATCCGGCTAAAAGGCTGAGACAAATCTTTCACTCGTTGTCTAGAAAAAAGTTCCACTTATGCAGCATGATCGTATGAGCGAATCGTTTGTATAATGTTAAATTGTTTTGAAATTTGAGCTTTTTGAGTGCAACAAAATTGTTAGTAAACTATAAATTTTATGAGGGAAAACGTATCTAAATATTGTTCTCCTATTCAAAAAGAGGTTTTAAATTATTAGCTTTTTTGGAGTTTTTATCGATTTATTAACATATTTTAATGACTTTTAAGTACATTTTTCAGCATAATTTTGTACATAAATTTTTTAATGTTCTATTTTAAACTTTAACAACTTTATTTGAGCAATGTTCTACAAAAAATATAAATATAACGATTTTTAGCCCTTTTTAATGAGTTTTTTAGGAAATCTTTTTAAAATTTTATCTAATCAATGTGCTCAAAAAGTGCTGGCCAGCGAACTCTCCCTTTCATTTGGAAAGCTTGATTTTTTGGAGCAAGAACGGAATTTTTATCTCAATCCTCTAAGCAGAGGTATCGTCTGGAATGACACAAAACTAATAAATAAATACAAACTCACACTCACGCGCATACGAACACGCTCACGCGCGCACGCACGCACGGACACACACACACACACACAGACACACTTATAATATAATACACATAACATATACACATGAAAAAGCGTTAAACTCTAGGATTCGGTTCAGAACGCCTCAAAACGGATTTCAATGAAGAAATTTATCAAAAATTTAGATTTTAAAATTTTTCGAGCCATTACAATAGCTTCATTTTCTACGGAAATTCGCTAAAATCAAGTTTTGTGCGTACATTTCCGTTTTTAGCGAATTTTCGCAGAAAATAAAGCTATTGCAACGGCTCGAAAAATTTTTACTAAAAATTTTTGAAAAATTTCTTCATTGAAATACGTTTTAAGGCATTCTGAAACGAATCCTAAGAGTTCACGCTTTTTCATATGTATGTATATATACCTATATATACGTCATTCCAGAGATAACTCTCCTTAAGATATGTAGAGATAAAAATTCCGTTCTTGCGCCAAAAAATCAAGCTTTCCAAATGAAAGGATGAGTTCGTTGGCCAACACTTTTTGAGAATATAAAATTGGTCAAATTCCCATAAATGTCGTTAAAAAATCACTAAAAACGTTCAAAAATTGTTGAATTAATATTTGTATTACAATTATAGTCAAAAGAAGTTTGTCAACGATGAACTAGAACATTAAAAAATTTATTCACAAAATTATGGCGAAAAATATATACCTAAATTTCAGTAATATTTGCTGAAAAATTGATTAAAAAACTGAAAAATTGCTAAACATCCAAAATCTGTTTTGAATCGAAGAATGTGATTAAGCACAAGTTTATTCGGTATAAAATTTGTGGTTAAGAATTTCTTTGCACTCAAAGTGCTCAAATTTCACAACAAAATAACGTATTAGGTACCTATTATACGATAATCTAAGGAAATTCGCTCATACGATCAAGCTGCATGACTGGCACTTTTTTCTTTTATTTTGCTTTTTTACAACCGAAGATCTGCGTTTATGCAGGAAGTCGACAAAATGGTTGCCCTCCAAAATCGAAATGCCCATTAGCTTTTCACGGTTTAGACCTTACCGGTAAATTTTGGTTCACGAGTGTCTTGTATTTTTTAGGACAGTTGAAGGGATTTTGCAGGTTAGCCCCTAGAAGGTTTCCTTCATAGATTTTCTTGTTGTAGGACTGATAGTAGCGTGTGCGTTTTGTATGAAAAACGTGACTTTCCTAGAACGTATTCTCATTATCTATTGGCCTGATTTTCGTTTAGTTGGTTGTAGGTTTCTTTAGGTGTAGGATAGTGCTCAATGAATTGCGCCGCAATTCGAATAATAACTATTTCGCAAGCGCAAAACTGAAATTGATTGACTCCGAGACAACGCCATTTAGGTAAAATTTTGAGGCATCATTTAACCCCTGGGCAATCCCATGAATTCCATCGCCATCGACAAAAATCCTTTAGTTGAATTCGATACATCGTATGAGTTCTAAATGGTTCAAATGAGTTCAAAATGGTACGAGATACATAATTATAAAATTATATGGGAGGAAAATAGTTTCCGGAAAAAGTACTTGAACATTTAATTCACCCAAAAACGAAACAACATAGTTAGGAATAGGTTCAATGTATTAAATTGAGGAATCTCAAGAAAAGGGGAGACGAAGTGATAGGTTACTAGATATTTAAAACCTCATTTATAGTTAATATTACCCGTCGGGCTGAAAATGTCTACTTTTTCAAACAATGGGTAGATTTCACGCTGAAATTTTTGAAGCCATCCGATCTATTCTATAATGAATGGTCTGTTTTCAAGATTTTTCAATGTTTCGGCATAACGTGACTTTACTTCAGGCAGGGGGTCTCACTCAGGCGGGACGGATTCGATGACGTAGGTTGTTGCAAAAACTTGTAAGAATCGTGGAAAGAAAACTATGAATCGTAGAAGGGAGCGGGGGAAACCCATAATCTTAGAATTTTAACTGCATTACTTTGAAAATAATAAACGAAGATGCGGGTACCCCTCATTTATAAATAGCGAAAAAGGCTAATAGCGATGAAGAAGTACAGACATTAGTTTGCAGTGATCGATTAGGATTAATTGAAAAATGATGAAGTTTCTGCAATCGTACACGTTTCCCCGATGATAGTTGAACCCGATTTTAATAAATTGAGGAGCATTTGTTAACCACACACGAAGAAAGCTAGAAGGATACGTTGTTATCAACTTCGATTTCTCTTTTCTGATTGAGTCACCCAACTACGTCCTCGTTCTGGAAGTTGCACAGTCGTATTTGACGTGTGCGGTCAGCATCCCAATGATTTGGGTGCGATTTGCGGTTCAGATTAGCGTTGAAAAAGTACAACCCGACCGTGTCACCACCTTGATCCCTCCGGTTTCTCTTGGAAGGCCTCGAAAATGGGTGTTTCAATGACACTGCAGGAACGCTGGGAAAGTCTCCATGGGTCGAGCAAATGGACCGTCAAATGTCCAAACTAAATGGATGAATCATGTCGACATAATTCGAATCTACTACAATAAGACAAAATACGGACACGTTCCAGATCATACAGATTGTATAGTTATGCTGAAACATGCTCCGGTATTCATAATCGAAATGAACGTTCTACAAAACAAGGTTAGTCATAAAATTTTTGATTTCATGGTGTGGAGGTTACTCGTAACATTACAATGATACGATTTGTCAATAAACTGAACGCAAAATTTTATTGATTCAGAAATTACTGTGCAAGATTTATTTATTACCAGTTCTTCAAGTATTCGAACAGAAACACGCCTTCACTCCGCCAATTTAACTGAAATCAAAACTAAATTTTCCTGGAAAAATGTTATTGAATGGGCTAGTTAAGTAAATGTTTCCGAGGATACATACCATTAACACAATTTCGAAGCGTTTTTGGCCTGGGTGAAATGGAAGAGCATGGCAAACGGATCAGTTTGAGAATATCAAATCTACTAAGACCGTATTTTGGTCTTCCCTGAGGCTTTATACCCTAACAAGCATATTATGATAGATCATTAAGTAACATCTAAAAAAATTGCTTTTCTGATCACCTGGGGCTGTATTACTTCGGATTTTCAAAATTTTGCCAACTAAAGGAAATATTGTTGATAATAAATGAATAATAATTTGGATCAAAAATAATTATAGTAAATTCTTTTGACGTATTGAGTTGAAATCCACAACAGTGGACAAACAATTAATTAGCTCTCTAAATAAGGTGATATGTAAATTTCACTCCACAGGTGATACCTTCCATTGAAAAAAATATACCATTAAAATCAGAGATACTAAGCCTTAATGGTTCGGGGTTACGTCACGTGAGTGGAAGGAGTTGATGGCACATTACTTGAATGAAATAGCTGGTGAAGTGGCGTTTGTGTTATGGCATTACTAGCCACCTCATCTAAAGCCTAAAACCTCAAGTTACACACCCAACTTTAGAACTTTCTAGCTTCTCGAGGGAGAAGGTGGCAGTTTGTGGAAACGATACCTACTCCGCCCGATTCGTTTGAAAGTTCGAACGCGAGATCGTTGCCATCTGGAAGGCGTAGCTCCTGAGAAGCTTAGTGCCCCCTTAGAGACCTCTTGTTCCTGATGGCTCCTTACCACCCCATCGGAGAACACGCCCTTAGAAGCTCGCATTAAACATGATGTCGAACGAGGGGAGCCTTTCACGTTTACAACAATATTACAATCATAGCCCCAACAAGTACACCTATGTAATATGGGCACAACAGAACATTTCCGAAACTCCAAGCAGCGAATCTATGTATCTCATTCAAAGCAACAAATAGGTCTGTTTAATAACCCATGTTTCGAAATCAAGACCCTAATTAATTTAGTTGACGTTTCAATCAGAAATACAAAGAAGATGTTTTACCTCTAATATTAAAAAAGTTCCAATTGTGCAGGATCATATTAGCGAATTTTCATAAATTATCGTATTATGTTTGAGTTAAATCGCTTTGAAATTTGAGCACTTGGAGTGCTAAGAAATACTCAACTATTAATGATGAGTAATAATCTGCCATTTCAAAAAAAAAAAAAAAAAAATCTTCAGCTGTTTCTGCAGTTTATTGTTTTTTGAAAAATCTTTCCCAACATATTTGCACATTCAATATGAATACCAAGTTGTATACTTATTCTGATTGTTACCACTCCTTAGTTCACATATTATGATTGCTAAGGCCTGATTTTCGGTTAGTCCCAGCTCATGACCGAAAATTGTTTATATGTGTCGTTTCAATAGTTCAGAATGAATTTCATATCTCTCTGACATTTATTTTACACATAGGGACGTTTCTCTGATTCGTAAAGATAGGTTTCCTATTCCCGCTTCAGTTCGATTCGAAACCCAAGAATTGGTCCTTTGGAACTTCGGGAAATAACGTATCTGTCATCACTCCATAGAAAACGGGATGATACTGATAAGGTAAACCAACCACCACTGAGAATTTTAAGATCATATTCAACAAACGGTACCATTTGAAGAATAAGAATATAAATCTACCGTTAAATCATGGATCCATGTCGCCCACCATAACAGCCATAAATATGCATTAAAAGGACTCGGGGATCCTAAGGTTAAGCTTTTAAGTATGACTAATGGAATCAAAGTGGGGGAACAGAAACAAATGTTTCAATAAATATGCGCTTTCCCGAGCTCTACCTTTTTGTTAGATCCCCTCCTAAGCAGCTGTGCACACCAAGTTTGTGTCAACAAGATTCCGAAGGTAATAAAATGAAATTAGTAGTTGAATTGTAGCAAAGTGAGAAAACATTGAAAGCTCAAGCTTCTTTCAATAAATCTAAAAAATGGTATATCATTCATCATTATGATTTCGTATAAGGGAAATCAGAAATTAAACACTCTGAGGATTAGGAGTGGTAGAATCTATACCTAATGAGATACATGAACACAACCAAGGTAGCCTTGTATCATACCGCAACTATTCCTTTTCGGTTTTACTTTCCAAACATCGGTGGGATTAACAAAGAAATGTCTCGGGGTCCTTACCTAAAGTGGACCCATCCAATACAAAGAATGTTGATATGTACTTGTTTCTGAGTCTGTCTGCCACAACACGGTAGTAGTGATGCATATCGGGCCAGGATAACGCACTTTCCTTACTTTTAAATTAAAAAAGAATAGATTCTGAGAATTTGATAACCGATCGCTCCGTCTCGAGATGCAGTTTTCTTTTTAAGACTATTCTAGGTTCCGTCAAATACATAGTAACATCTCAAAGTGCAGGGAAGTCTCTCAAGCGTATAAAGGAAGGTTAAATAAGCGTTGGAAAATGTTTTGACAAATTACAGGAACAGGTAATTATTAAGAGAATGCGCCGCGGCTGAAGTAAACATTTAAGGAAAGAACTCTTCCATTTCCAAATTTTTGAAGAATATCCCTCAGTGGTGACACGAGTTTCAGTTCTATGGACAACATTAAAACCTTTAAGTTTAATGGAACTTGTACTTAAAATAAAATTTAGCAAACGGTAACTTCCAGAACTTCCTGAGCACTTATTAGTAAATTCTCCCAAACTTTGAATTCGGACAAAAACTTTCGGATTCGCTGTTCAAATATAAGCGAACTTGCACTTGGCTGGAAAGAAATCCGAAAATAAAAATCAAAAATAAAAAAATGAAGTTCCAGTCATGCAGCATGGTCGTTCATTGCAACGTATGTTCAATTGTTTTGAAAATTTGAGCACTGAGTAAAAAGAAATTGTTCAATACCAGTATTATGGCAGAAAACTCTTTCTACAAGGGGCATCCCAAAAGTAAGTTTACCATATTTTTAGAAAATTCGAGAATTCTTCAAAAAATTTGAAGAAAAAAAACCGATTTATTTTTTTACTAACACACTATTTTTCAGATAATCACCATCAGCTGCTATACATTTTTGGTACCGTAGTAACAGTTTTTGTAATCCGGTTATGTACCTTCTGCCGCTTTCCACCAGCTTTCCACTTCTTGTTGGAGGTCCGCCTCTGTAGCAAATCGTTTGCCCCTTAGATGCTGTTTAAGATGAAGAAAAAAGTGACAATCACTTGGAAGAAGATCAGGTAAATCGGAAGGGTGACCAAAAACGTCCCAACAAAACGACTCCAGTAATATTCTAGAGTGATCCGAGCAGAGTGGGCGGGCGTTATCGTGGAAGAGGAAGACTGTGTGCGACAACCCTCGGCGTTTGTTCTGGATCGCTCGTCGAAGTTTTTTCAAAACCTCACAATGATGAATTTCACGCGAGTTTTTGTTTTTCCCAATCGAAAATCGAATTACACTGCGCACTTCACAATTGAACGAAAGGGGGTCTCCATTCTTATAATGAGGTTAATACCCTTGTTGCTATCCAGAGTTTGACATTTTCACAGTGCTGCTATCATATCCATACAAAACTTCCCTCCGAGTCCCCCAAGGGATTCCTTCCCGCTTTCCCAAGGGCGATTTTGAAAATAGGGTAAACTTACTTTTAGGATGCTCCTCGTACATAATATTCTGCAATAAAAAAAAACTAAAAAAAAAAAACTTGGATTTAGTTTTTTTTAAACAGTTTTGTCTATTTTTCTACTAATATTAATGAAATTCAAGTACGTTTTTCAGCATACGTTTTTTTCTTAACATTTTTAATGTTATAGATCATTGTTGATAAACTGTTTTTTTACTAAAACTCTGCAAAAAAATATAAATTGCCCATTTTTAGTCGTTTTCACCAATGTTTAGAGATTTTTTGAGCACATTTTATAAATTTGGCGAATTTAGTGTGCTAAAAAAAATTTTCAGTCATGCAGTTCGTAAATTATCGTATTGTATAATGTTGAATTGCAGTTGTTGTCGCGCTTCCGTTGAGAGAAGACGTCTATCCAAATCTCCTCGATCAGCCCGACACCGCAAAACAAGATAAGTTTATAGTTACAATTTATTCTTATCTTCACGTTCGTACCCTACATATCAAGTTGTATCGGTATCGAACTCATATCATTATTACACCTACAACTCCTTCCTGAATACGTTTACAATTTGATGAACGAGTCAGGAGGGGGTGGACCTCATGTCCCCCCCCCCCCCCCCCCGTAATTCTGATATACTTACTAATATTGGTATTGATCAAAATAATACCAAATTGAAAGAATCATTCTCCGATTTCGACGAATTTCAAAAGCGAATAATGAAGAACAGGTTTCGGACAAATGAATAAGGTCCATTCTTCATCTTCGTGGAAAAAATGAGTCTTGATGAAAAAATCGAGAAAAACACATCCAATGGTATTTGACCGTTGGTTGTTCAAGAGTAATGTAATCGACAAATCTTCTATTTCTAATATATCCTGCATCAGTGGTAATAGAATAAAAATCGAACTGAACAGTGGACTACCCAGGTTTCAAAACCAAAAACTTATTAGCATATTTCCCAGACTCACTTAGAACAGGTGAAGTTCGAAATATTGACGTTTTACCTGTAGATAATGAGATCATTAATGAAATATTAACTCCTGTGCCTGTAGTCAGAATAAGGCGTCTTCCCGTTATGTTCTAGGCGTGAGCGGTCGTAATATACCAACTAAATTACCAACATGTTTCATTGTCTTTGATGGACAACAGTTGCTTGAATTTGTATCAATTTACGGAGCACGCTGTTAGAGTATTCACATTGTGCCATAGAGTAGGCCATATTAAATATCAATTCAGAGATGGGGAAAGGTGCCTGCACTGCGGTGACAGCATGACAATGATTCGTGCACCTCTGAAGCAAAATCGAAATTGCTCTGCGTTAATTGAAGGGCTCAAGATCATAAGGCGAACAGTAGAAACTGTCCTATACTAATGGAGCGTCAACAATATATGAAACGTCGCTTCCAGAAGGACTCATACGCAATTTGTTAACCAAAATCGATATAGCAGCCTGAGCCCACCTGACGATTCCCCAAAAGAACAATTTCTGGAAGTAGTTGCAACATCACAACCTTCCCAAAAGAAACAAACCGCCGTTCAACACGTATGCTCCCTTATAGCAGGCCAGATAGGTCCAACAAATCGGCTCAGCTCCGGAGGGTTTGGATGATTGGTATGCGGAAAGTCTTAAATACAACGCCAATGCTTTGAACTCACTTTCTCAATCTTATTCTAAACTTGCAAGGAACGAAAAACGCCGTAACCATCATCACAAAACCATTCGTAACTCTGAACCGACTCCAATAGAGGCAGACCAATAATCTCCAAAGGCAGGATCAATAATCTGTACAAAAATTAGTCAAACCAACGCAATTCAGAATCAATTACTCTATCTCTCGCATCTATATTAGAAAATTTCATCTAATTTAGAAAAAGTTGCTGGCCTATTACATTACCTTCTGGCGAACAGCAAACTACCCATACAGCGGGATGGATTTCATAATAATACCTATTCAAAAACCTGGCCATGCACCACAAGAAGCCTCCTTTCGGCCTATTGCCCTTGCGTCATGCCTCCTAAAAACGTTCGAGCATTTTGCCAAGCATTTTGCCAGACTGGTATGGTGGCTCGAATCAGAGAGAATTTTGCCTAGAAGCCAGTTCGGGGTCAGATCATCAAGGTCAACATTTGATGCGTTGTCCACACTAATCACTGATATATGCGTACCAAGGTTTGGCGAATGGAGAAACTACATAAGCGTTATTCGTTGAGCAATTCCCTGTGTCCGAACTTATCTCAATTTATTTAAATCTTAAAGAGAAATGTTGTACTCTTAAATTCGATAAAATGGATGGATTCGTTCCAAAACCGCTATATTCTAGATACTGAGAATAAATGCGCACAATATCACTTCAGTTGAATGACTAGTTTCTCCTTTCACTCGTTACCTCGATAACTGTTGAAAAGCCACGCCACCGCTGCAGTAAATGTTGTCAACTGAAATCTTACACAGTCTAGATGTCAGAAGTCTTTTTATACGAAGAGTTACTAAAAATAGCTAAAGCGGTATTTTACATTTTTCAAAATATATTAAAAAACGTTTTGAAGTTCTCTCTGAGAAAGTTCCATGAAACACCGCGAATTACCCATCAGAAAACGTTACACAAGGCAGAAGGGATAAAACCGTTAGTTATGCGCATAAATGCATGAATACAATTCTAAATTCCTGTTCGTTCCCTTTTCATCTTGGTTCGCTGTTAAAATATAAAACCGTGGTTTTCTCCAGTTTGACTATTTATGGATGCAACGGTCCGCCAAGAGGGCAGTGTGCTATCTCGCGCCAGCTGGTTCGGATTTTCACTTCTTCCCGTTCGTCGAAGGTCAAGAACCACCGGGGGGCATTGAGTCCTTCACGATCCACCCTATTAACAATTTGCTTCCCGTAAGTCTCGGACTCACACATCCTGGATTAACCGTATTGACAGAAAGGAAATAAGAAATTAAACGAAATCGTACGATGAGAGGCCAGAGGAGAGTAAGTAGAAACTTGAGAAATCTGAAAAAACCACTGTAATAAGGACAGAAACAAGACCAGCGCAGACCTTTATATGATACTATTATAGTGCTGCAGTTTACTTTCCTATCCAGTCTTTTAGGAGACACCGAATATGACAGATTAGAAACAAATATTGCGAAGGTTGTAAAACAACTTCCTCGTACTACGACAGAGATACCGCAATTCATAAGAGTTAGTAAAACAGATGCGGTAATGTGATTCATAAAATGGGGTCAAGGAATCGTCCAGGAAGATAGGAAAATGCATTGTATTACCAGATGATAACCATAATATATAATAATGGATGAGTTGTATTTAGATAGGTAGGAGCAGTTAAAGGTATTAAAAGCTTGTTACGCGGACTCAATGATGATCTTGAACTGATAATTTTTCTTCAGTAGATTAGCACCGAGTACATGTTGATATTCACCGATATATTAGATTCCGATATAATCGTTACAGCAACAAAGTTCTAGCCATCGGAAGTCCATTTACAATAGGTACCTAATAGGATCTTATTGAATGTCCAAACTAGCAGTTTTTCTTAGAGAGCAACAGCAAGAGCAAAACATTCCCTACGATAACAATTTTTTTGGCTATGATATGAGGCATTGTTTATTAAAATTATTAAGACCAAACTGTGTATGAATGGACCGCCAGGCCTATTAATGCTAGTGAAGCTTATTTAATGGTATTTCGACTATTAATTTATCCAGCTAGATAATGTGTGATGGTTCACGTCACGAACAGGAGATTCCGGTGTCCTTGAACATACCTTCTCGCATGTGTTAGTTAGGTACATTATGTACCTACTATAAAGTTTTAAAGGAGCTTTACTCCTCTACCACATATATTCGATGGCGGATTTGGTGATGTTGGTTCCGCCGCCCAAATCCGACTCCAAGTCTGACATTCCGATCAGAAACCCATGGAACGTTGTTTTCGGTGTTCCTCTCGAACATGGCTTCTATGTACAACTAGAACTGTGTACTTCCATCGTTCCGATAAACCAATTACTCCAGCTAGGGTTTGAACATTATAGATACCTATTGATATTAGCTGTAGCTAGACATAAAAGCTGTGATAGCCATATACTTAAAAGAAAAGGAAAAAAAAAAAAAAAAAATCGTAACTTCAACTGCATACGTGAAACCAATCATCTACAGCAGTTACAGTTCGTTGAGGAAATTTCAAATGAAACGACTGCGTTGAGAATTTACAAGAAAGGATAAATACTGTGATAAGAAACCTGTACGGAAGTACAGCGAGCTCAGACGATTTTTGACAGCATACATGTGGACAGCTGCATTTTTAGATACCAGAAATGAGACAAATACCATAATGAGGAGGGTTAAAGCTGAGAAGGCACATTATGGAGATGTAAAAATTAATAAGGTTAATCTCCTATCGTGAACCAATGATTTCCGAAGATTTAAATTCCTACTGGGAAACAATGGGATGAGTGACAGCTGCAGCAGCAACAATGACTAGAGACTAGAGCTACTTAAGTCTCAGGAAGTTCGCCCGAGAAATCTCTCTCCCATAAACAGGCTCACAAAGAGGACTTCAGCGAGAAGAATACGAGAAGTCGGCGGTCAATTGAATTGAACGGTCTCGACCTTTCCCTACTGCAAATCTAAGAACTCCAATTATACGACCAAAGACGGGCAAAGAAGCCGACAAAACAGTTGACCCTCAGCGAGTTTGCCCTGCAGGGGAAAGTGAGCGCCGCGGCTGTCGATCTGTCTGACCCAGTGATCGCCCTACCAGGCTTTCAAATTCCGAAACCAAAGGAGGGGACACCAGGAAGGAGAAATGAACGAGAAAGAGGGGCGTTCAGTGTACGGGTCACAGTAGAGGTTGGTGTCTACTTTCCAACTACCGGCTCCAAGAACACACCACATGTCGACCAGGTGACCTTTGAAATAGTCCAATGGAAGCGAAAATAAAATTCTGACCAAATGAGTGGGCAGTGCAATCCGCGCCTAAGATAAATATAAATTATTCATTCATTCCACAAAATGAATTGTAAATCACACGTCGGTCGTGACATACACGTCTAGAGA
Organism: Adelphocoris suturalis; assembly: GCA_030762985.1. NCBI lineage: Eukaryota > Metazoa > Arthropoda > Insecta > Hemiptera > Miridae > Adelphocoris > Adelphocoris suturalis. The sequence continues at coordinate 35,958,836 of CM061046.1, forward strand.
TAGCAGTTCCTTGCATAAACTGTAAAATTGGTCGTAATTGAAAGTTGAACTGAAATATTGTATTACAGCATTCTGGTACGAAACGTAATGCCTGGTACATGTTCCATCCAAAGAACATAAACTACACCCTATGCTAGTAACCGTAAGTAACCTAACTGATACGCACGAGCGGGTGCAAGTACGAAAGCACAGCACTTGAAAGCACTGGGATGAATATAGAAGTGAGTGAATCAGAATTTACGAGGGCAAACCAGTTCCTTCTTGAGGGAGCGAGATTTATGCCGGATATGAAATAATCAGATGTTACTTCCTTCCCTGATCAACAACAACCCCTGGTCAACCTTTCATTGGAGTAGCGGATACCTAAGCCTTTCCGACAAGAGCAGTTGAAATGGAAAGCACTAATTGAATATTCATGATCAGATGAACGGATCTATTTATAACTCGGAGCATTAATAACCAGATTTGGATTAATCTGGAAGCTACTTGATCAACTACATTATCAGAGAAGTACTTCCTGGATATTCAACAACACACTACATAATTGAAGGAAAAAAAAAAAAAAAAAAAAAAAAAAAAAATTTTTTGTACATTTATTTTTTCAGAAATTTTATTTAGCGTTTTTTCCTAATCTGAATACCCAGCATTTCACTGACCATTTTTATGCAATGTGATGTTCGAGATGGCAATAAGTATACTACTCGTACCTATTTTAGCGAATTTTTGCAGTTGACGTGGTTAACAATAATCTTATTCCTCTTCCATAGTTTTGATAAAGGCAGTAGCCAAAATATAAAAAATAGATGATTATTTCAGTGTTTTCTCTTTTTTCTTTATTATACATACATGCTCCAGTAGAGCCAAACAGTTGAAGTGAATAATATATCAACATATATATAAGCGCGAAATCACGGAATCATTTCTGAGTAACTCACAACAAACTTTGATGTCATTGCAATAGCAATTTAAGTATTGCAAAACTTGTGATTGAGATGGAGCAGGCAGAAGGTTCTGTTCCGCATCACTCCCCGCCCCATCCCCTTGAGTTCTGCTGAATTTAATGTTCTTGCACTTCAAAATGTTGAGCATACAGTTCCTACTATTCAAATGAGAGGTAACATACCTAGTTCTTACTGAAATCCATAGGAATTGACACTTAGTTCCCACACTCCAAGTGAGTGCTCACCTAGTTCCTGCTGGGCAATAAAAAGAAGACAAGTATGGAATATATAGAAACATTCTCGTTGCGCTGGTGACAGCTTCAATATCCTCGTGTTACTCAGAACTCAGTAACTCCCGAAGGAGACAAATTTAAGCTCTGACTTGTGCTTACGTGAGTGCACAACTAACAGGTAAGTTACCGTCAGACACAACAGGTAAGGTCTGGGTGATCCATTGATGGTTTGAGGTAAGGAACATGAAGGCGATAATCTAACTCAACTTTTTGTAGAGGGGGACATACATTTTTCGAAAACTGGGAAGTCACCAAATTAATATTTCAAACTTCCCTAACTTTCCCTAGAATTTTACTTCATACCAGTAAATAGGAAATTATATAAAAATATGCTGATTTTACATAGATGGGGAAATTAGTAGGATTCGCATCACTGATGACTTTCACAAAATATATCCAGCAATGAGGAACCTAAAGAAAGTGCTCAGCAATTTCAAGATAAAAGAAGTGAATGATTGAGCACGAAAAAAGTGAGGTATTAAGGAACGGGTGGGGAGTAGAATGCCCGTTATGGAAATGAGTTTCCCTCTCAGAGAGCGAAAAAAAGTGAACAGGGTGAATAGGAAATTAGCTATAATAATTCAGACTGTTCAAAAGCGTCTGATCAAGGGGAAGCAGGAGCAAAAGGTAAAAGATAAGGGAGCGCAAGAGGGTCCGTTTTTTACGCCGGACGATAAGACCACCATCCGGGTCCGGGCCGGCGGGTCCGTCCATTCCCAGCTCATCAATCTCCGGGTTGGGTGAATGAAGGTGAGCGAGGGAGCTTATCGGAGGGAACGATACGGGTCCGGGACTTGAATGCGACTGAAGGACAAAAGAGGAGTGATCCAGTGCCGTGCCGCCGAAGAGGGCAAGAAGCAGTAAATCCGTGTTAACAGGGAGAAATGTTAGCAGCCCTTCGAGATCCAAAGACGATTTGTTTTGTCACTGGTTAAAACATAATACATATTTCATTATTATTATTATTTCATATTATTATTATTTCAATTTATTTATTTATGTTTTTAAATAAATAGGTTGGGTAGAAACGACAGGAAGACAAGAATTTTAAATTTCTAGCAGGCGATCACTTATTCATCTTTAGACTCGTGAACCCTTTCACTACTAGTCGGGGAGGGGGGGGGGGTTAAAGGTAGCAGTTAGCAGTAGCTATAGAATTCTGAATAGGATAAAACAAATTGCAGGACAAAAATCTATTTTACACTCCTCTAAGCTGTAAATAAATAATAATAATGCCCGGCGACAAAACGCCCTACCTTTTACGTAGATAGATTTGAGCCCAGGAGCCTGATCAGTTGATGGAATTCTGAGGATAAATTTGGTTGTCATTCATCCGTCGAAGCTGATCTCATCAGTTGAGCGGGTTATTTAGCTATTCCTGTTCCTAAACTGTTGAATTTCGTGATGATGCCACGGGAGCGATGGACGAAGCAGTTTTGAAAAATGTAATCTTAGTTGAGCAAGCCTTCTGAGCAAAAGTAACGAAACTAGTAATCATATAACTCACCCAAAAGAAACTATGACCCACGTCGAAAATAATGAGTAAAAATGTGATTGGACTAGACATGAAAACGGACAAACTTAATATTCGTTCAATTTTGATGAGGTGCATTGCAGCAAAATACTAGATAAGCATACATGTGTTCCGATACGCAACGTCAGTCATAAGAGATTTACACGAACTTTTTCTCACCACTGAAGGGGTCGAATGTTTTAATGAATGATTTCACGTATAAAGATTTGAATTAGAGTATTAATGTCTTGGAAAATCACAAGGTATAATATTAACAGATGTATTATGAATACATTTTAATTAAATAAAATTACAAGCAAATTTTCTGTTAGGATTCATTCTTGTGACAGGTGTGCATTTAATGAGATTCGAAGTTGATAAAGCAATACCTGTGTCAAGGCAGGTCACGGAAAGGGCGCGGGGATGATCAAAAGCCGCGATGAAAAGCCGACCCCGACACTTTGCCGAGAGACGACTCGTGATTTTATGAGGAGCATGTTACTTGACAACCAAGGGCAATATAGGGGGGTGAGCGGGTATGTCGTCAACTAACTAGGGCACAAAATGATTGCCATCAAATGCATGAAAAAAGTGTTGCTAGTTACTCAGTGCTTAAAGCACAAACGAATCAAGGTGAGAAGATAAACCATGCTTGGAGTGAAAAAGGATTTTGAGATAAGGCATGTGACGAAAAAAATACTGTAATCACAAATCACGAAATAAGGTTAGAGAAATGAATGGCAACTGAATTTTTGTTGCGCTGGTTTTGTATCCGGAGTACTACAGTAATGCAACAGTACTGATGATTGGACTATACCCATTCTGATTTAGCATAAATGCTGAAGCTAAAAGGTGTACTGATAAACAATAATGTACATTCGCAATTGAATAAAATCATAATCTGTTGAGAATATGGGATGGGAACTCGTATAGACAGGAAGCATGGCCATCTGCAGACCACCAATCACGACTATAATATTCGTCGACTAGGTCGAGGAGGTTAATGGGACCGAGTTAACCTTCATTGTCTATAATTAACAATAATCGAGATGCGGTCCTTCAGTAATTACCGGGTCTTGATTAGATTAACGGAGCGACCGGTAACTAAGACGTCTTGGATTGTGTGGAGTTATCCAATAAAATTTGCATGAGTCACTTGAAATATTATATATATCGTATTATTAGCTCAGGAAATGAGGGGAGATATTGTTCTCTGTTATGACTTAAATGACACGTAATGAAAACATTATTTTTACCAAGGTCCAGGATGATTGGGACATCTATTTCTGTTTCAAATCATATTAAAAATGATGAAATGAAATATATATCTATATAAAAAAACAAATCAATAATTTTTTTTTTTTAAGTAGGCCTTACTCTACAGGATCCCGCTGGATGCTGAAGACGTTTTTTCCTTCGACAACTTTATATTATATATATAACTGAATCATATTAATCGAAACACTGTGGGACGTCCCGTTCATTCGTCTCTTATAGAAAAATATATTTATTACAGCTCCAGAGGGGCGTCCAAAAAACTAAGCGGTTACTGTTTGTTGGGTTGTTGTTGGGTTATTGTTTATTGATGTCCTTTTAACACGGATAAAAAGCTAGTCAATTAGATGTTTATCACCCCCGTATATGAGAAAGGAAATAATCACTACGGTACATTTTAGAAACTTAGTACATCAATTTAATAAAGGTGACCGTGGGTGAATAAATTATACTCTCACGACCAACGACTGTTGACAATCCATCAATCAGCTTTTAGATTTCAGCTAAAATCGAATAAATACACTAGGATAGAGAGAAGAGGAATAATACAATGAAACAACCGTCGAGTAATTCATGCAATAACATTGAGACCGGTAGACGTAGAAGGCGATCCATCCTTCCGGTAAAAACGGAGGGTCGCTTGCCCTTGACACGGATGGAGTGGAATCACAAGCCGCGTCAAGGTCAAAAAACAAAACGCCATTCGATAAAACTTCGACTAATGTTTTTTACACGTATGATACAAAGCATATGTACTCACCACATGAAATTAAATTTGTCCAAAACAGCTCAACGAACTCACCTGAAAACAAAGAAAATATGGTAAGGTAACTCACATGAATTTTGACAAAATATTCAGTCTTTTAGGAGAAAAGTTCCGAACTTATAAAAAAATATACATACATATATATATGTATATGTATATATATGTATATGTATATATATAATCACCATTTGTTCCTGATTGTACCAAGGTATTCTAAAGTAGTCTTTATTTACTTTCGAGAAGTGAAAAATTTGTGATTAGGTGGATTAAACTCAAAATGGTCCTATCGGCATCATTACTCGTGGATCAATCGCAGCCTCTGTGCGCCTATAATGCACAATCATGGAAACACTGGTTGCAGATTTCATAATAATATGTACCTATCAATATTCTTTTCGCAATATCTAGGTTTTACTTTGCTCCTGCATGACATTATTAATAAACATCGTTTCATTAAAGCACTGAAAGTCGTTCATTCAACATCTTGACAGATCACTGTTCTCCGTTTTAATTCACTCGTATAGCTTTCTGAACTAATAATCCTTGCAATTCCAAAATTCTCTAAATATTCGCCAGATTTCGAGCGATTTTTCGAGGATTATGCTGTTGAAACCCTGGACTTGGAACGATTCAATTTAAATACACAACTTCTACTGTTTATAACTGATTAGTACAAAGATGTCAGGATACATTTTTTGGATTGTTGAAGAATTGCCCCAAATAATAGTATTGCAATGGGATCAGTGGTTATTTTGCTAATTTTTATACCTTCCGAAAGACTGTTCCGGCGCAATAGTTAAAATCGTTTGGACGATGTGACGTGGATAATATTAAACTGAATTTTATAACATCCGAAGCCCTACTATTTGTTAAACACGATTTGACGAGGATTATTGAAAGATGTCTTTATTCAGAACAAAATTAAATCCAAGATTAAATTCGGGGCCTACCATTTCATCCAGAATTATCGGCACAGTCTACAGTCGAGCTTACGAATAAGCTAATTGAATTAAAAAATAGTCTAAGTTGTTACAAAAAGGTTTATTATACCTGCATTAAGATAGCCCTTCTACGCAGATCACAGGTCAATAATTATTTAACTCAGTATGTAGTACATTAGTCAAATATATTAGCTTCTATGGTTCCTCAACTGATCAGTTTGCCTTCAGAAATTCTAATTGTATCCTACGTATTCCGAAGGCGCTCCGTTTCGTACTTTAGCAGCGTATGTCTTTCAGGAAAGAAATTAGCCTCTCAGGTCCTCCAGCTGGTGAGTTCGCTTCCCAACCATGTAATTGTAATCTAAGCTTCCCAAAAGCGCTCCATTCCAAATTTCATCGCCGAAGGTCGATTAGGAAAGAAATGATCAGCAGATCAGTCCGTCTCTGCACCTCCCAATTGTTTTCTCGGCGTCACAAAGGAAATCCATTTTAAATTCAGCACCGTAGGTCTACTAGGAAAGAACTTAGCCTCAGAGGTCCGCATCTGGTCAGAGCTCCTCCTCCCACTTGGTAATTGTATTCTAGATGTCCTAAAGGAGCTCCATTTCAGGTTTCAGTACCATAGGTTGATTAAAAAACAAATTAGGCTCAGAGGTCTCTTAGCTGATTGGTACGCCTACATGCAATGTTTGTAAATTCCATATAAAATTTCACAAAGGAGATCCATTTCAAATTTCAATATGCAGGTAAATTAGGAAACAAATCAGCTTCAGAAGTCCCTCAACTGATTACAGCCCTGCCCCCACCTCTTAAGTCTATATTATGTGTCAAAGGAGCTTCATTTAAGGTTTCACTACCATAGGACAACTAAGCTTTTAGGTTTACGGGGCCCTCATCTAAATGCACCTTCGTAAACGATTTGCGTAATGTAATTTCGTGATGGTCGAGGAAAACGTGGACTTAGTCATCCACGTTCCTACGTAGAAATGGGGAACTACAAAGAAAAAAATCAATGTAATTAATTAATATATCTACACTTTACTAGCCCCCCCCCCCCCCGCCCATCTCCTGATCTGAATAAAACGACATTATTTTACGTAGATAACCCACCAACTGGAAAATTATGCCATAAAATAAATAAAACACGTATCCACGCTTCACTAGTCTATCCGTAGATACAAGAGCTATGTACATTCCACTTCGCGAAGCCTGAATTCAGTTCAATTGGGATTATGTCATCTGATACGAATCGAGACGGGCAAGGAGAAATTTAATAAGATTCGATTTTACAGCCACTGACTCTTTCTAGCGGTCATTGTTAAAATTTAGCGATTGACATTCAAAGATATCGTTTTATTAGAGTTCGTTGGGGGCCGTTCCATTACAAATAATATCATCAAAATCGGATGAAAGCAGAAAAATTCATGTTTGTTGCTTGTTACAAAGATTTGAAGCTCGCACATGCGCCACAGCTATTAATTATGCCATTGTGATGATACTTGTATGGGGTAATGAAATGGTCATATCTCAGTTAGTTGGCGGGGATTTCTGAGCGAGATGGAATGAATTGGCCATGGAGAACGTTTAGGTTATGTTCCTTTTCTTAAATATTTTTATAAAGCTTAATTTTGTATTGGCATATCCTCGGTAAAACCGGAAAAGAACATCTGCATATTCTATATTCATTACTACCAGAAAGTTAATAATATTATTATAATTTATGTATTACATTTTTGAACTGGGATTGATATTTTGATCTTGAAAACGAGTGAGGAAGGCAGAGGCTTAGGAAGGGGAGAAGGCGGAAATAAATGCGAGAAACTTCAATGTCAGAGTAGTTAGAGGAACAACGATTTCGAAGAAGGTGAATTGTGGGAAGCAGAAACAAGACCACAGCCACGCAAGACATAATCAGGCTTAGCCTTCATACCGGTCACATTGTATCGGTATATGAGAAACTGGGTGAGAAACTAAAAGTGTGCTGGTATTGAACTTATTACATGATATCATTTGTTTTATATTGTATCATACATTGACCATACAGTATTTCGGTGTGAACACATGAACAAGTATTATGTATGTTTTACAAGAGAGTATAATTTCTGGTAAGTACATCATTTAATGTCCCTTTGTTCTGAATGAAAGTATCTATATTATTGTAGCAACAACCTCAATTAAAATTCCAAGACTTCCCCTCAATCTGTATTGTTGTACTAGTATCTCGGCAACATGCAATTCTGAAATTATTTCATTGTCTTTTTTGTTCCTATTAAATCGCGCTGGGCCCATGCCCTTCAGGATATTATTATTTGTTGTTACTATTGTTGTTAGTATTTTGGTGAACACGAGACCATGTACGTACTACATATTTATAAATATATATATATATTTATAAATATATATATATATATATATTTTTTTTTTTTTTTTGCAGGAGAGTAATTTCTGCTACTCATATCATATTACGCTGCTTTGTTCTGGATGATAAGCAATTATAATATTATTGTAGCAACAACTACATTTTGCACTCCAATAGAATATTTCTCTAATCCTTTTTCTGAAATATTCTACTTACATCATTTTCTACTCATCAGCAAAATGTTCAACCAATATGTGGCCCAGAGGTTTCAGCATATGCTATTTTCGGCGAAAAAAATCAGGTAATTTCAGAGTAAGGATTGACGCTGTAAAGATAGAACGTCTTCTGAATTGAAATTTTATATTTTTAAATACAATTGGAGACTGGTTTCAACAGCGCAAATACTATTGGCTTCAACAGTGCAAAATGTACTGTTGTTCTGTTGGCTGATGAAGCCAATACTTCAATCGTTGAGGAATGAGGATGACATTGGTAGTCAAAATCGGTCTCTAATTGTATTTATGAAAACACCACTTCAAAACAATGTATATTACTATCTTTATTGCGTCAATCCATACTATGATCAGGCATCTCGGTCCCATCGGAAAATTTTACAATCAGGTAATTTGGTTCTGAAACATTTTGCAACAATTCTAAAATGTCAACACTTTTCTATATATTACGAATTTCATTTCTGACGATATCTGACCATAATATCGAGATGAAAAACTCGCTTATTAACAAAAAAAAAGAAGAGTTTTGGAGAAAAAAACCGTGTACTCTAAATCATCTTTGGCGATCGAATACTACTTAGAAATAATTTGTACATACCAACAATGACTTGTGCATAAGAATCAGCATAATGTCATCAAATCTCAATAGAAGAATGTCAGAAAATCGCTGTAAGGTGGTGAACACACAAAACCCCTAAAAAGGTTTATTTTTATAGCAGTATATTATTCAGAAAATATGTATTTACCAAAATATCAATGTAAAAAAGAGTTGCACAGACTCAAATTTAACGGAGTATCGCGGATATCCAGAAATCGTCAAATACAGACACATGAGAGAAATGGAATCAAAAGGCAAGTTGTAGAACGCAAGAATGGTAAAAAATAATTTGATTTTGTAGGACTAAGACGTGATTTCACCACTTGCATAATGGAGTCATGTTTGGGAGGAAGGAAGCAAAAAGGAATTTTAAAAACATCACAAAGAACAACAAAACAATATGGGTCTTTTGGTGAGCTGATTCTGAACTTTACAAACCCCGTATTCCTACCAGCTGCCGTTTTCACAATATAGCGTTGCCCACACATAGGTATATTGCATACGATTTGCCAGCAGTTGGCCATGTTCCAAGTTCAACGAAACATTCACACTTCATTTGATAAATACGCAGCATATAGCGAAGAAGTAACGGCTCTCTCGTGAGGCAGTACACAAGCATAAATTGAGGGATAATAATTAATGAAATCATATCGGGATTCAGCTCATCAAAATGAAGAAAAGTCAACAGGTCCAGTCTCTACGGCATTCGTTGTTTACTAGTTTTATCACTCTATAAAAAAAAAAGTTGGTTGGTTGGTTATTTCAGATGAATACATGTTAAAATACTAGGTAACCGACAAATTAGTGTCAAACCTGATTGAAAATGTTCGAGTATTGACCAGGAGGGCTATTCAACTTTATGGAAATGCCATCGGAAGCCGTTCAGAAACTAATTCAAACTTTGATTTCAATTTCGAGAACATAGTAAACAGAACGAACCGATGTTCATACCAATCGACGACACCCGAACGTTTTTATTTGCCCAACGAAATGTAAGCGACGCCACTTATCTCTGGGACAGGACGATAACGTGACGGTAGGCGATAAAAAGTCAGCGCGTTCTTTATGTCACACTGGGAGTTGAAGCCAAGAATAAAACTTAACCGAAATCAAACAATATATTGATTTTAGGAGGAATCTAATTTTATTGAGAATTGTTTTGAATGATGAAACCATTAGGTAGGTAATAAATAAAGTAGTTTTTATTATATATATATATATATATATATATATTTATAGTTCTATGAACTAGTAGCACATGACTCGCACGAAATTTATAAAGATAATGTATTAGTAATTATTATCTTGATTTATGACGAACCAGTGGTAAGGAGGCATTTACGTTTGCCGATTCCTATTCTTCCGGCAGGTTGATTTTTAACGCGGAGTATCAAAGAAATAAATTCCCGAAAATGTTGGCAAAATCGCATGAAAATGAACAGTGGAAGTTTGTGTAGACATACTAATTATACAAAATATAGCCATAATTGATGTTTGCGCATGCGCGTATCGTCCATCAATCCAACGGCATTTACCATCTGAAGTAAATACATGGCGATGTAATTGATAGCAGATTACCCAGAAATTAACTCGCACAACCCCTGAAAATTTCATCAAAAATAGGTTCATTGGTCTTAAAGTGTGTCAAATATTAGTTTTGCGCATGCGCAATAGTACTTAACCGATTGCGATCAAATACATCGGGCATCATCCTGGACTTATATTTTTTGTCCCTCCCCCCACCATGAATATGATCGGAATAGGACAGTTATATCATGAGAAATCAACGTTACATATAAGAAATTCACGTTTGCGCATGTGCACACAATATATAGGAGCCCATCTGAGAGCAATACCCCACAGCCCACAGAAAATTTCATCAGAATCGGTCCATTAATCACGCAGTTTTGCCTGTGTTAACTAAAATTAGCTTTGCGCATGCCTTACCCTTGAGTTGGCGAGAAACATGTAGCTCTAGGCCCTCTAGATCTAATTTAACTAGTGGGGTAGAATAAACTCATTAGGGAGGAAGAGGACGGAGCACTCTTATTATAGAAATTAATAATATTTCAACATTTGATTAAAAGATAATATTTGTAATCGTGGATGTATGTATACCATGATGTAAATGGTCGATAAACAGACACTTGTGTTCACATAATGTTTTATCAAGTTACACCGGCATATAGTATACCTAATATGTATATTATAAAAATATTAAGCCCGCGACTTTGTTGTTGAAACAAGACTGAAGCAATCTCAGTGAAAGAGGTAATCCGAGAAAACTGAGAGAATAAAGTTGATTGATTTTCCTATCGTTGGCGGGATAGCGGAATGAAATTGCGATGCTCTTTGATGTTTTTGAAACGGGAGGAATTACAACGAGAAACTAGATGATCAATGGCACGAACAGATTCGCGCTCCGAAGTGTTATTTATTTTTGAAGAATCGTAATTCAATCCGTCAAGGGATCGGAATACATATGAAAGCAATATGGTAAGCTCAATAATTACAAGTTTCCAAGTTAAATTACAAAGTTCCAGTCATGCAGCATGAGCGAATTGTCGTAAATTGTCGCACTACAGTATGTTACATTGTTTTAAAATTTGAGTAATAAGAAGTAGTTATCAACCAATTTTTATGACAAAAAATCACATTCTAAATAGATTTCTGAGATAGAATAAGAAAATAAAAAAACTAGCTCTTGTGCAGTTTTTATCAATTTTTAGAAAAAAATATTGATGGAAATTAACTACACATCAGGATATTGTTATTCATATGTTTTTTAATATTCCATTTTATCGTTAATGAACTTCTTTTGACAAAAATTACACTATATATATATATTCAAACAATTTTTAAGGAAAAACAACAATTGACAACATGAAACTGATTTTTATATTTCGGCTTAGGTATGCCTTTTTCAAACTACGAGAAAATAAATTTTGATTTAAGTAAATCGGTGAGAAAATCATGCCATGGGGAAGCGTGGTTGCCCAGTTAACGTCTAATGTTCAACCCTGGAGGATCATACGCGCCCAAAACATTCGAATGAGCTCTCTCTGAATGAAGCAGCATTAATTTATTTTCTGTAGGTCCCATTTCACGTCTGCTAATAACCCCAACTCATACGCATGCAAAGGGTCAGCAGATTGCCAGACGCCTATGTGTGTGTATCAGTTGTTGTGCAAACAATGCCCTGCCTTCTACGTAGGAAAAGCGGAGACAGCACTTAACTTGCGGGTTAATAACCATAGAGAAAAATTAGTTTCATGTTGTAAATTTATTGTTGTTTTTCCTTAAACATTGTTTGAATATGTATATGCTCTTGTAGAGCCATTTCATTCGGTTATATATATATATATATATATATATATATATATATATATATGTAATTTACCAATTGTTTAAATTTCAGCCATTTTTAGAGATTTTGTCTCCATTTTTTGAAATTTGAACAATAAATTTGCTCAAAAAGTTCTGGCCGACGAACTTATCCTTTTTCATTTGGGGAAGGAACTTTGTACATCAATTTGTATTTTATTCTATTGTATATCAACTTTTATTTGGGGATAGGAAATTTGTATATCAATCCTAAGGAGTGTTATCGTCTGGAATGACACATACATACAATGTATAAACTAGCTCTACCTTGATCTCCAGTCCAATTAGTTACACAGTTGATTAAACTGTGTTTCACGTTGTTAGTATACTACACCACACCCGGAGGGACCTCTTTCAAATGTTCAGCATCTTGAGTCGAATAAGAACAAAATTAGCTTCAGAGATCGCCATTTCAGCAGCATAAGTGGAATATGAAAGAAATCAGCTACAGCGCTCACTCAGCTGATTAGAGTGGTCCCCCAAGTAGTACCACTTATAAGTAGTAATCATAGTTTATAACGCTATTGAAACAGATCACTGACAAAAACCGGTAGAAAGAAAATGAATTAAAGTCATAGGAGGATCACGAAGAGATTATCCTCCCGGCCAGGAAAAAGTCGTTTCCCGTAAGACGTCTTTCTACTTTCTTTACACTGCTGTTTCGGCAACTTCCAATCATCAGATACTATCCATATGTCATGTTTTTGGGAAGCCCTCGACATGATGGATAAAACTAAATAGGTGAAATCGCCCTTTTTTTCTCTCACCCATATCCTCCTATCGATGTCACTAATCGAACGATTCGAAAAAACTTGATACTCTAAGAGACCAGGAATCAAACTTGTCCGGATTTATTAATAATTTTTTCGTATAACAAATACAAAGCTGATGATCAATACAAGAAATGTATCTAATTCTCTTTGTATAGGTCTCTCCTACTCTACATCTAGAGGTACAGGAATCTCCTACTCTATATATCAGATCGACGACACTGAGCCTAAGTTTTCCATTAACCAAAACATAACCAATCGAGCAGAGAACTAAACAGATTTTGACAACAATTTCGGAAGAAACCGATTGAGGAATTGAGATTTGAGGGGTAGGAATAAATTACAGAACGGAAACATACATATTCAAGGGAGGGAATTACGCCTCCAATGTGACGTCGTTTAAAGCTCTGGAAGCCCCGTAACAAGATTGACGTGGTGGGCAAAGGATGGCTTCGCTTCGAGCAATCAAAATTCTGGTCACACAATAGCTGAGGTAGAATCTCAAGCGATATCCTACGTAACGTTTCAAAGTAAATCTGTAGTAGGGATTGGACAGAGACGAATGAACATACTACATCGTTCCGGAGAAAAGGTTGTCAGGAAGAAGATGATCAAGAAAGTTTGTTTTTAAATGCTCAAGTAAACTCACGGTTTCTCGTGCCGCATTAGTAATCGATATTATTTAAAATTATTAGCAAAAAATTATTATTTAAAATTAGCATTTAAAATTAAATTTTTCTTTCTAGAGGTCAGATAAAATATTTTAAAAATAGGAGGAAATGCAGATATCCCATCCCACACGACTCGGATCTCTCAGCATCTGTTAAGTTCATACATAGACTGATCAGATCCAGTATAAATAACACAAGAAAATACTAAATATCACATCTAACAGTCAACCTGGATACATCAGTTGAGAATTTCTAAACACACAATATATTTTATTATTTACATTTTTTTTACCATTAGGTCATCATCATGGGAAACTTTTAGTCTTCTTCTACCTTTTTATCAAAATGATTTTGCAGAGAGCTTTTCAAACATTGGCAACATGTTAGCTATCTGAATCCAGGATCGAAATAGGACGAAATCAAAATGAAGTCATATGAGAAGGTCCCTCACCCAACGTCCACCTGGAGAATCCCCATCGCCGTCCACCTATGTCTCTCTTCCCTTGCTAACTTTTCGCTCAAACTTAACAAGTTTGGAGCAGGAAATCGGAAGGTTTTTCAAAGGTAATCGGAAGGGGTTTCAAATAAAGTAAACCATATTCTCCGATTGAAAAACAAAATTGGTCCATTCGCATTATAAGCTAAATTATTAGGTAATGAGAAATATTTTCTTCGTCCTATTTCAGGTTATAATGACTGTCGTCTGCTGAACACCTGACTAAGATTGTGGATAGATTTATAGAACCTAGTTGATTCAGAGTATTAATAGTAGTTATGCTGTAATCAACGGTATTAAAAAAACAAATAAATAAATAAAATCTGGTACGTACTTGTTCAATATCTTTTCTTTGAGTAACTTTCGCTTGAGAGTGGCGAATGGTTGAAGAACTTTCAGAGGTTGACGTTCCTTGGTCATAATGATAACTCCGCGCACTCCACTATACGATACGACACGAAAATCGGTAGGATTCGAACCTCACTACGGCTAACAAGGCATGGCACAAGACTGATAGTAAGAGTCCAAGTTGAGTTGGCAGCATTGCCTTCGTCCAAGGAAGGCTAGTGGGAGAGCTTAGGTCGTGTGGTGGTCATGGTCTGGAAGTGGGAGTTCCATTCATAACTTCGACAAAGTAAGGGAGTGTCGCCGTCGCCAAGGGAACGGGTAAACGAAAGTTGACTCTCACCCTCGGCGAGACGGTTGGAAAAGGTAACGGAAACAAGATGCGAGGTAATGCGCCGTGAAAGGATTCGTAAATAACAAGGAAGGGAGAGGTAGGCTGTCTACTCCATTAATTCCTACGTGGAGACAGGAGCTAGAGGGATGAAGATGAAATAATAGAGGGTGGACGGTGGACCTAACAATGAGCACCCCTAAGTATGAAGGGAGGAGGGTGTGTTTTTTATGGATCCTATGCATCACGAGAAGTTCAAAAGTAAAGCTATTTTATTGTTACAATAAAATGGGCGATAAATGGACGATTTAATAGAATTGCGTCTCGAACAGAATTCACATACATATATGATATCTATTTGAAAAACTTTCAGCACCAACTTTGGAGCTGAGCATGGCAAAGTACAAAAATCCGTTACGATGTCGCAGGTACCTGGTGGTGTCGTACCTATACCACCTTCCTCCGAACTACAACACGTTTAGTCCGTATTGCATTCAAATTAATAAGATATAATGGCTGGAATGTTTCAATACAAGGGAAGGGGTATCCATGAAAGGAGAAGACGATTTTGGGAAACACATACGAGGAAAAAGAGAGGAAAAACATATACGAATATTTTCAAAAGCTAATTCTATTCAACCATGGAAAAAAACCTGGTAGTGGTATCCCCTAACAAACTTTGTTGGTTTACGTCAAGATGAGGATACTCCAAAAGTTATGTTTCTGCCAATTAAATGGGCAAATGTCCCAGATATTTTGTTAAAACCCGATCAAGGAAGTGCCAGAAATCTCGGGAGTTGATTCCATCAATCTGAAGGGATGCAATTTGAGGGTTGAAACGCTAAATGGTAGTAGGAAGAAAAAAAAAGTTCAAAGTTCCAGTCATGTAGCATGATCGTATGAGCGAATTTTCGTATATTATCGTGTTAAATTGTTAACAAATTTGAGATTTATGAGTGAAAAGAAATTGCTAATAATTTTATGGCAAAAAAACTTAATCTAACTAATAATGTGCTATTCATAAGGGGATTTTGGATTTTTGAAAATTTTTTATCGCTTTTCAACACATTTTAATGAAATTGTTGTTTTGTTAGATTTTGAAATATTTCATTGCAATGAATGCGGAAATATGCTGACGAATTTAACCAAAAATGAAACATCGTAGTGCTCTTGCAAGGTATCTGATTTCATAGAAGTACTACTGATCTATGCGGAAGGTTTAACTACACAGAAAAATAATCTTTGTGTGATAAAGTGTACATGAGTAATGACTCAAGTGATTCCATCAGTTTAACTGGTAAACCATTCTTGTCAAACCTTATCAATTTCACAATTTTCAACAATACGTATAAAAGTGCACCGTTTTTGAACCAACTAAAAACTCGAAATCCTTTTTAGGCTAAGTTGATAAGACTGTTTCAATTTTTACTCCACTAACTCTCAGCACTAATCTTCGGTTGATCCATTAACTCCTGTCTTATGTCAGCTGATCAATAATCCCATAAAAGACACTGCTGATCGAACGGATCCATGATCCATTCTGAATTCAATCAGCTCTTGAGCAAAATAGTTTTACTCAACTGAAGCAACCCAGCAGACTTAAAGCGTCAGAAGCAAGATCTATTTAAATGTTGCTCTCACCCATCCAAGACCCTTCTGTCTGATACAGATCAGTGAAATATAATTTATGAGAGTAATAATTCTAAAGCAGAAACGGTCGTTCATACGTTTAGTCGTTATTACATCGATCTGGTTAATTTTCCTCCTTCATTTTTAAATGCAAAAATTAAATTCTCTCCTAGACTTACCTAAAAATTTGTTGTATAATTATACAGTTTCAGTTACGAACAAAGAGCTGACTACTTAAATAATCAATTTATTAAGTATGAACATTGAAAGGCATAGGCCCTCAGACAATGCTGTTAATGCTAACCAAACATTGAAAACCATACGAATCTATCTACCTACCAAGTACCAAAAATTTTATTGTAAGGATTACTGTAATAAAAGAAACTAGTTGATAACCTGAGGGTGGGAAAGGAGATCCTAAAAATAAATATAAATCCACTCAATCCAAGCCGGATATAGATCATAAATAGAACACGGATCTAGCAGGATAGAGAACTCCGAGAACCAACACGGTAAAGTATAACCTTGAGGGATATCGCAGAGCTTGCAAAACTAGCAGTGGTCACGTTTTTGAGAAGAACTTCGATACGAGGGAGTAAATCGGGGAAGTTGACTCGAAGAAATGGAAGTATTGACATAAATTTTCCCAAAGGTAACGTTGAATAAGTTATGTTAACGCCACCCCCTTCCACAAAAACTACCGTCATGAAGGAATTCGGAAGATACAAAATGAGCACGATTGGCGCAGTGATTATTTTGACGTATCGACAGAAGAAATTGGGTCGTGTTCCATCTGACATGAGAACGCAGCCAGAGGCCCGAGCACTCCAAGCTATTAGGAACATCCGTTGGGAGGCCACGATTAGAAAAGCCCAAGTACAAAAGGGTCCATGATAGAGCGCTCACTTGAGAAGGCGATGACACTAACTGATAGGCGCCATCTCAAGTGCCTTCGTGATTTACCGACAAGCTGTTCTTTATGAAACCACGAATTGATGATCGATTTCAGGGTCGAAACGAAGATTTTTTGGTTTACTCCCCCTTCCAAATATTTCTTGGTTCACGTTTTCAGTTACCTAGAATCCAAAAACCGAAAGAAAAAAAAGAAATAATAATGATAATAAATCTGTCTTTGGGCCGTCAGGCTTTTTATTTTTCCTCCTGAACAAATGGCTCAAAGTTCATGAAATTTAGGTTTAAAAAAAGTTACGCTTAAAGGCTTGAGTGAGGAGCGGAGAATACGATTTTTATCTCCATTTCAAATTTTAGCTTCATATGAAGAGCAAAGAAATTAGCTACGGAGATCACAAGGCAACAGTGATAGTAGCCTTTTTGTAAACGTAATGTCGTTGTTATATGACAACTTTCGACAAGTATGTATCCGTAAAAACGTATTCTACTCTCATGTTAAAAATTACATACCTCGTAGGTATGGGGTTGGGTCTAGTTGTTCCTGTATTCTCAGTATAATTTTTGACAAACCAAAGGGTGGAATTAAAATGCTAGAACACTTAAGAAATCGAAATCTGGAAAACTTCCGAAATAAGAACAGTGTTTTTATGATTGTTATTGATACGAGCATACACACACATATCGATTCATTCAATCGAATGAGCTCACACGGACTGTACGTTCATCCGTTCGCCCTCCCTAAGGGCAGAAAACAACAGAACATAAGGAAAAAAGTCAATATAAGAGTGAATGAGGACACATGTAAACCAAGTAAAAATACCTCGTAAGCTACAATGATCGAACAGCAGATATAATTTCAAGGGAATTATTTTTCAAGAAATCCAGTTGATTATAACTTTTGTTACACATAAAGAAGCTGATTAGTGAAGCGTAGGTTGGTCTTTTATTTAATTTAATTAATTTTCATTTGTTTCTATGGATCCGTGATCAGCGGAGAAGGGCTCTAACACAGAAACAATAAGCCGCAGTGTTTGAAGCGTTTTTTAAATGTAAGAACTAATCAACAATTATGTTCGTATGGGAACGAAATCATTAATGAAAACTCAAAAAATTTTACTTTACAGCATCATTATTTACGATTTCACAACATTGTATTCTAAAGTCGAAAAGATTGTACGATAAGAAAAGATTGTATCTTTCATTGACTTTCTGAAAAGACTCACGATTATGTGGAAGACGAGCCCGATAAGTTGGTGAACTCTGCATCCCCCCTTTTAGAAGATCTAACTTTCAACTTCCTACTCTATGCTTTCTTCCATCATCAGGCTGAGATCTGAGAATATAACATAGGCCCGCTCATGTGAGTGCCTCTTATGATAAAAACTATTGATAGGATGAATGTTAGTTTTTTTTCGTTTCAATTTAATGGTTTCCACCTTACGCCTTTGAGGGGAGTTTTGTCTGAAGAAAAAAAAAGGAAAAAAAAAAAAAAAAAAAATTGTATATGTTATCTGTAACAGCTATCGAAAACTGTTCCGCTGATTCGTTCAATGGAACGGCGTGCCCGTTGGTCTCCCCAACGTCCACCGGTCCGCTTGCTGCTTGCTTCAATCGTTGTTGAACCTTCAGAACGGTGAGCAATAATATTATATAAACTCCTATCGTTTATACTAATACCTGATCCATTGCTATCCCGCATACCTCTCTCTCTCTCTCCTGCGGTATTTCTTTCATATTTAAAAGAAGTGAATATAAGAAACTAATCAACCGACAGGCTAGATAGAAAAAACCCCCCTTATTACCTTTCTTTTGGAGCGACATAAAGAAAAGCGTAATAAATTATCCCAGTGATTGAAATCTTGTTCTAATCATTTCACCTGAATCCCAAAATTACATCGAAAGATTGAAATATACTATAGAAATCCAAGAATTTTGATCACGACAATCGGAAGATTGTCACATATTCCAGATGAAAACTGACCAAAAAAGTCAAGCATGAGTTCGTTGGACAGAGATTTCTTGAGCACTTTGAATTGGTAAGATTTAAAAAAAAATGCGGGGGAAAAAATTATTACGAATGACAAAAAACGAACATCAACATCAACAAACTAGAACGTGCATAACATTATACTTATAAATATAAATTAATTGCATCAATACATGCTAGAAAACCGGGGAAAACTGAAAAAAGCTGAAAATTTTAAATTACTTTATGAATAGCAGACTACTATTTAAAGTTGTTTTTTTTTTTAAATCATAAAATTGATAGTTAACAGTTTTATTGAACTTTAATTGCCCACATTTCAAAACATCGCAACATAAACACATCATATAATACAATAATTTAGGAAAATTCGCTCATACTAGAAATTTTGTAATTTAAGTTCAGAATTCAATAGGGCAGTAATGTTGGACTCGGTTCAGATATTTATAAAACATACTATCTGATAAACGACAAACGAACGATCAGAAGTAAGTGAACGGTGTCCAAATATTCGGTTATGAGTCGATGTTGGTACACATGTAGACATTTGGAGTACGCAAGACCGGATGTTAAGTTTGCGTGGGGATCTCAAGACGCATGATATCATTTTGGCGCTCCGTCAACAGTGGGAAGGGGGGGAGGTGAGAGTTACGTAGGCCAAGATGAGCTGTAGGAGTCGTACGACACCTACGATTAGAGTGGAGGAGGAATAACTATAATAGATGAATGAAAGAATAGGCGTATAACAAACTCACGTCAACTAAAACATACAACACAAGTCCATGAAAGCAGATAATCACCATTCATTATGTACAGTCATATAACAATAATTTATTTTGGTTATGACTACTATTTTCCATTTCAATATCTATCTCTTATGTGACCAACATCGTTTTTTCTTTTCTCAATTTTACAACACGTATGATATCAAGCTTTTAAGTGGTGAAGCAATAACAACGTGAATGTTATGACAGTAGGTGTGTGTGTGTGTGTGTGATTCCCTTCAATAACTCTCCTTAGGATTGAGATAAAAATTCCGTTCTTGCGCCAAACTAGCAAGGTTTACAAATGAATGGATGATTTCGTTGGCCAGCATTTTTTTTAGAACATCAAATACGTCAAATTACAAAAAAAGTGCTCAAAAAATCACTAAAAATTACCAAATTTTGTTAAATTTATATTTTTTAGAAGCATTTCAGCAAAACAAGTTTTATTAATAATGCCCTTCAATATCAAAAAAATTTTGCAGAATGTATGCTAAAAAATTTATTTAAATTGGATGTAAATTTGCCGAAAAATGGATAAAAACTGTACAAAAAAAAAGAAAAAAATCCAAAATCTTTACTGAATTGTATAATATTATTCGAACGGAGTTTTTTTGCCATAAAATTTGTAGTTGAAAATTTATTTTTACTTGAAGTTCTGAACTTTCAAAACAATGTAACATAATACAGTAGAATAATTTACGAAAATTCGCTCATACGATCATTTACTAAGAGTGTAGCGACTGTGATGAAAAGATCCGGATATCACTTTTCATCGACATGAATTATAATCTATAGGAATTCCATTCAAATCGAAACAGCCAGGAATTCCATTCAAATCGAAACAGCCACTTTTGTTTTTTGAATGGGATAGCAAAGGTTAGAAACAGGAGGGTTAGTACTGAAGAAGAAATTATATAAGAGGATGAAGAAGAACGTTAAATAGCATCGTAAGGATCGCACCCGTTAATGCATGCATTACCCAACACCCTGTTATAAAAGATCGACGCGAATGCCTACCCAACGTCAACCAATATTTACGTACTACGTGACAATTACCAGTTTCATGGTTCGGCTCCCTTCGCCTCTGCCCGGAAGGCATTTTACACCACGCTCGCTGAGTCCCTCAGTAAACATTATGATTACATATTAAAAGTACCCACTCTTTGGATAACAACGTAGAGGGTTGATGCTGATGGAATTTCGATACGACCCGCTGCACTCCTGATTGATGAATGATTGCCACCGAAGCACGACTGATGAACGGTTGATGAATGGGGAAACAAAGTGGGTTTGGCGTACGGATATGGATACATCGGAAAACAATGCGTAGTTCCGTTCGCTCAGAGCACTTTCTGTGGTAATATTGGCAATATAAAACCGATCACAAACCATCAAAACAGTATTATGCTAATTATCAAATAATGGTTTATTATTTTAGAATTAGGTAGCCTTTCTACACAAGCCACTGATCAATGTATATGTCGCAGCCCTACTGTAAAATCAGCCTTTTTGTAAAAAGCCTAGCATTTTTACAATACGCCGCCTTTTCGTAATAAAAACGTTAGAATGACAATCAGCCTGGTATTTTTTAGCCTTTTTGTAAAGAAGCTGGAAGAGCTCAGCCTTTTTGCTAAACCAACCTATTCTGCATGACAAAAAGGCTGAGCGTGATCAGCCTTAGTTTGGTGGTCTGGATGCTCGCATCTCAAGAATACATAACATCAAGTAGTCAATCCCTTAGTAAAAATTCAGATTTGTTGGACATATAGGTCAGAATGATGTGTATAGTTTGTCATTCCAACGTTTTTATTACGAAAAGGCGGTGTATTGTAAAAAGGCTAGGCTTTTCACAAAAAGGCTGCGACATTATCAAAGAAGCCACGATATCTGAGAAGAAACGTAGGAGAAAATAAAAACTAAATTAAGGACAGAAAGACCTATTTTTTTTAAATCACTTTAGCTAATGGAGAAAATTATTACGAATGGATTATCACTACTTTGTACACACACACACATATATATATATATATATATATATATATATATATATATATATATATATATATATATATATATATATAAATTAGTGATAATCCTTTCTCAATAATTTTCTCCATTAGCTAAAGTGATTTAAAAAAATAGGCCTTTCTGTCCTAATTTAGTTTTTTATTTTCTCCAACGTTTCTTCTCAGATATCGAGGCTTCTTTGCTGAACCAAATTTAAAATTACGAGTGTGAAGAGATTCTGGACACCAAATAACTTTGAAGGCTCAATATTCGAAGGTAAAATTTCAAAATTCAAGAGCAAAGCACTGCCAACAAATCGGTTCGGAAGATGCACAATATTAGGGGGAGAACAAAATCAGATCCTGTGAAAATTGTGGTTGTTTTTGTCACTTATTTTCTATTTTTCCCTAATTACTCTATTGATCCTAATGGAAGTTCCACTACTACAATTAGTTTTTGTGGGTTCATGACTATAGCCGACAGCTACCCACGTCATCAAAATTTGAAGGGCTCTGAGGACACTAAAACTGAGTAAAAACTGTAATCTTCGTGGTTTCATGGAGAAAAACACCAATGGCGCCCATGATAGTTGAGTACTAACTGAAAATATTGGATACGAATCCTAGCTCTAGTTATTTTCATTTCAGAAGTTGATACCACGAACGATTTCGGGAAATGTTAATTGTGCAATCGGAATGTCTCCAATGGAGCTCCGAACATGAGAAGCTCGAGGTAGAGTGCTCCACGTAAACAATGACCTTACCGGTTTGCTCTTCTTTCGGAGCCTATGACTGCAATCGTGCACACAAGTTTTTGTTTGAGTGTGTTTTTTTATTATAATAATTGATGATGTTGATGGTGCGGGGAACAAATATTATAGCGAAAAGGAGTTGCGCAAGGTATTAACTCAACAAGGGGAAAGTCATGTCAACCACCATGTTCCGAAGATCCATCACCCCCTAGAGCTCCTAGCTGTGGACCTTGGTAGATTGAAGTCCCATTCGGTACTCTATCCGTCTCTGGTAAGCACTTGAACGGCGATAACGCTGCGAAAGTGGCACGTTATTTACACCACCACATGATGATGATATCAATTCATTTCAACGTGCTGCTGGCTCCAGAAGAAACAACACATTTCTTAAGTGCAAACATAATGTACCTTTTGCGGATATCTACCTACCAATGTACGTTTGGTATTAATACTGGGTTTGTCAAAAAAGAAAAGTTTTCCCATCGTAACTGATGAGAATTTGTTCTAAAAATTATAATATTCAGCCCATCTGTGGTAAAAATCATGGTTGAATCCACAAAGAAAGTGAGTAAGTGCACCAACCAACATAGAACATTTTTATCTCAAGAGGATTGCATTATTTTTATTTTTTTTTAGGCAGAATTATGACCGTATTGTAAA
Organism: Adelphocoris suturalis; assembly: GCA_030762985.1. Taxonomy (NCBI): domain Eukaryota; kingdom Metazoa; phylum Arthropoda; class Insecta; order Hemiptera; family Miridae; genus Adelphocoris; species Adelphocoris suturalis. The sequence goes on from CM061046.1 coordinate 35,982,462, forward strand.
ACGTTGTGCCCACTGCAATATTTGATGGTGTCCAAGTCATTAATGTTGTGGCTATAAGAATCAGTGGTACGTCTGTAAGTTGAAAACCTCCTTTCTCTCCCTGAATGTGAGTTACATCGGAGAAACCAACTGACCGCTCCATACCGGCAGGTCGTAACTACTCAGAAGGAAAGGTATAAGAACAGCCATAAAACGAACCACAAACGAATTACAAGAGGAAAAATACACTGGTGTACCTCGAATACTGAGCGAATCCAGAGTCTATATACCATCACCTCCGTTCTCTTAACTAAATAGAAGGGGATCACGCCCAATGCACCAACTCAAACGTTACGACCGTTTGAAAGAAGCACAGTAAAAAGCCGAACGGTCCAATAAAATTGGGTCTCGCGGTTTAGTACAACAGTAAACCCGTGGCACATTCAGGGCTATACCTGCACTATCGAGAATCTCACCTAGCTACCTATACGTTTGAGCTTGCCAACTTTTTTACCAGGACGTATTCCGCACTGTATTGCATGAGCGATCATAAGAACGTCCGATTCAGGAAACCCACGTTCAGTTCTAAAATTTTTTTAAACCGATTGCAATACTTCGCCTTGATTCTTCTGCTAGAGAAACGAAAAAAAAAAAAAAAAAAAAAAAATTCTTCCCCATACAAATGAAAAAGATGTACACCTTTGTTGTTGAATTCAGTTGAAAATAATTGTAACAATGACGGAAACGTTTTGTGGGAAGTATAAATAATGGAGAAACGAAATGCTTGAGCTGAGATATTCAAACTTGACTGACTGAATCCGAGAGTTCAACGCAAACGCCAATTGAACCGCCATGTGCGTTGAACGCCTTTAGAGAAATCAAACATGTGGGACGATTTCCAATCATTTAGTTATACCACATATTAACCTCAGTTCGACAACGTCGTACTCGTAGGCGAAATCGGGCCTAAGCCGTCCAACATGAACTAAGCGTGCCAAAACCATTGAAAGTTTAGCTGTGACAAGAGAAAGCTTTCAAGACTCTGGAAAAGAATCATTTTGAAAGAATAAAAAATGTCGACCCAACAAATGACTTAGGTCACAACATGTACACATGACAATAAAACCTTCACTAAGTAACGAAATCGGTAATCAACTGAATAGGTAGGATTTTATGACATAATATAAAGCATGGTAATCAATAAGTAGGGATGTTGAAATGACATTGATTTGAACTATGCATATAATTGATACATATTCAACTACTTACTCCGTTACATACATGATAGATTAGTCCAAATACTCCCCGATAATAAAAACGTTTCAATATACCTACACAACGGCATCAGCTGTACAAAGTGAGACAGAATATTGATGTACTCTCTCATCATCGGTAAACTTTTGGAGGGAAAAAACAATAAAATCTTCTAGGGTTTATTTTTTCCTGTAAAAATCTGTTTCCATCACACAAATCCGACTTTTTCCCCCATTAGGAAAAAAACCGTTCAACCACACTGGAGGGAGCGATCATCGGGAAATTCGCAACATGACAGGAGTGTCAGGCGGGAAGTGGCTTTGGCAAATCCCAGCTCGGTTGACTGGAGTTTACCCCCTAACGAAAAAGGGGGAGCTCAAATTAAAATTCGATTCTATCTCTGGTATGAGAGGAATGGTGTTTGGTACAGACTATCGTATATTATTTTATTTGACCGAACAATGACTAACTATCACAGGACAGCCCTATTAGTTGAACTCGTTCGATTGAATAATAACATTCAAACAAAAAATGTACTTGGATAATCAGCTGGTCTGCAGTGAAATTAGATAATGTCTAATCCCCTAATTTGTACGTCCATACTACTTGTCCTGGAATAAATATAGGGAAATAATTGCAAGTAGTTTCACTGTGCTCTAGTGATGGGCATAGATATACAAATTTATACATAATCTTTTTTTAGCATGGAACATGCTTTAGCCATCACCTAACTAGCCAAAAGTGTCACGTTTTTATGTTAAGAGAACTTCCGCAGTGTTCATCGCACAGAAACCGTTCACCATTCGTTGGAATGCTCTCATTTTACTGAAGATTATTAAGATATTTATGTCGTAGTTTTATATTTATTTACAAGATATTAATCTAATAATGCTATGTTATCAATGGTTAGTAAAAATATTACTGTGCTGCTTGTAAGCCTTGTTTTGCTGTCACTTGGTTCAGGTGGTAATCTTGGTTATAGTTGAGCCGCTTAGTAGCAGACTAATTAGTTTGGCAACATCATAACTATATGAAATGCGACCTCGTTTTAGCGATAAGAAAGCAATTTTTTTTAATCTCGAAAATAAATTCTTAAATACCTAATAAAATCGGAAATCGATTCTTTCACAACGATATTTAAAAAAATCAAAATCCGATTTTTTCGTTCTGACTTTTAAGAAAATTGATCGGATTTAGTTGGGTTTAATTTTTTTAACTCTTAACAGTTACATAAATAATGCTTTATTAATTTTGAAGTCTAGCGGGATACACACCAATCTATAATAACTAGAATATAAGAAGGAAGCAAACTTATATGAGAAACATGGCACAAGTTTATATTGTTTTAGTTTATATTCCAACATTTTATTTATTTTATTATTATTATTATTATTATTATTATTTTTTACAATAAATTTTTCGGGGTTTTCTTGGTACAAAATTACTTATTAACGTTTACAAAAGCAACCCGTATGTTTATGTTTATTCATCCAGTACAGTCAAAATACATACTCATATTCAGCGTTTATTAACTTAATTTTAAACATCGATATTTAAACGATTCTATGAAATAAGATGGGTTGGGTAAGCATAACAAATCAAGAATAAATACCAGTTTGAGCAATTTTTAATAGAATAAAAAAGAAACTTCAAGTTTCGTTTTAGAATCGGTTTTTGGAAAAATCGAATTTTTATTCATTCGATTTTCTGAGTTTTGATTTTAAGGTTTGATTCAGAATCGATATGAAAAATGAATTGGTTATTAAGATACCAATCCCTACTATGCACTATGTAATCAAAGTGATTTTGGATGAATTCAGGCGAATTCCTATTTTCACCAAGAAATAAATATCTCTCATGAAAATGGGAATAACTGCATGAAGCAGCAAAAAGGGCTAAATATTTGGGTAGTTGTGAATTGTGCCTGCATAATTTTATCAAACGAATTGTAGTTTTTAGTGCAGGGCATGGTGGTAATGTGTACACCAAAGCGAGATAATAGAAAAAAGACCTTTGACATCAGTAGGTACGAAAATCGAAGAGGCTAAACTCGGCAAACCACTATTCTAAATGATGGACAGGGAGGGTCAAAAAGCAGACGAGGAAAGTGGTGAACTGTTCAAAAATTCTGCTTGACTGGAGTCAAACAGTTTTATTTTCTTTGAAATGGACGAGAGGCTCTGGCTTGATAAAACAGAATACACTAGGAGCTACGAGACCCATCAATCGATCCGTCAGGCTTCGGACTAATTTTTCAAAAACAACATTTGACCCCTTCATAAGTGATGGAAAGAATGGAGATTAAAGTAGGTATTGGGCAGGTCAACACTTGAACTTGACAGAACGCATTTCAAGGGGGAATTATGATATAATTTCACTGTATCTGCGTAATTTTTCTATATTTACAACCAGCCAAGATCGGAATAACAATAAAGAACAAGTTCCGTTCATGCATCATGATCGTATGAGCGGATTTTCTTAAGTTATCGTATGACATTATGTTAAATTGTTTTGAAATTTGAGCTTTTTGAGTGCAAAGACAATGTTTATTATTATTTTTATGACGAAAAATGTATTCTAGATAGTAATCTGCAATTCAAAAAGAGATTTTGGATTTTTAGCTTTTTTGTTGTTTTTATCGATTTTAAGTAGTAAACTTTCATTAAAATTAAGTACACTCTTCAGCATAATTTTACACATACATTTTTTAATGTTCTATTTTAAATTTGATACACTTTATTTGAGAGATGATCTGCTAAAAATCATAAATATACTGAGTTTTAGCCGTTTTTAGACTTTTTAGTGATTTTTTTTTTCAGCACCTTTTTGGAACTTGACCAATTTAATGTGCTTACTAAGTTCTGGCTAACTAACTCATCCTTTCGTTTGGAAAGCTTGAATTTTTGGCGCAAGAACGGAATTTAGCAGCGCATTTAAAAATTACGAGAATATATCGCTCAATCATACACTGTCAAAACCTTCTGCCAAGAGCGTGTACCACCATCCTCGTATTTTCAATTAGGGTTTCTCAGTTTGCGCATGTACGCTGGCTACCACTGAATCGAAAGTTAAGAAATGCATTGTGGACCATCTTGATGTTACGCCTTACCTCAAGAGTCATATAAATCGGTTGGAACTGGAACAATTCAGGATCATTGTAGTTAGTAGCCTTTCGCGTATGCGCAGAGATTTTCAAAATTTAAGAAGCGGTAAAACGTGCTGTAAACCCACTCAACTCATATTCCCAGAAATTGGTCTGAAGGAAATAAGGGTGTTTTAAGGAATCATTGAACAAATTCAACGAAATACGCCAATCCTCCAATGACCAAAACAATTGGTCCAATCATTTTTTCAACAAGTACCCCCCCCCCCCCCCCCCCAACTCGACCATTACCATACTCAAGTAGACTCAAAACTGAGAAACTTGTATAACTACTGAAAATAGGAAAGTACCTAATGTCACATGCCATATACACGTATATGTAACTTGAATTATAATAAAACTTTATTTTCTGACAAATTCCTTTTCGTATATGCATATCAATTAGTTTAATCACTGAGATGGGACAAGAAACGTAATTTTCATTTGACGGGAGTTTTAAATGAGATACCCGAAAAAAGAATAAAAAATAAATAAATTGTTCCAAGAAGTTCATGAAAACATGAAATTACCGTACCAATCGTTATATGAAGTTGCAGGTAATGTCAACTAAGGAATTGAGTAACAATCAGATGTCGATCTGCTAAAGTCCTATTAGTGCCTTCCCACTAGCATCCTGGAAAATGCGAGATAAGAGTTGAAGTGTAGGAAAGGAGGCAGTAAATAGGAGGATAAACAAACAAAAACTTAGATGCTGCCACAATCTACCAAAACTTCATAAAAATTGTAGTAGCGTTTAAAATTCTCCAGGAACATTATACAACAGACCGCCGCGCCGATTAGTTGAGTTCAGATTACGGCACAGTAACATGCACACGCGTCCAAGAACCCGAGACTGAAGTTACAGCTGCACTACAGCGAACCCCACCCCTCGTAAGAGGCTAACAATAGACAAAAAGAGAAAAATAGGGGCGGGGTAACGAACGACTACTGATTTCAACCCCTCGCCAGGACGTTATCTGGAGGGTTGCCAGGCATCTCGAGGATGGAAGAACGAATGGTTTCCAGAGTGTCGAAGCGGGGCACATTCCTGTGGCAATGCGTAGTGAGCAGAACGCTTTTGGGGAAAAAAAAAGAATCGGAAGAAATGGATGGAGCGGGTAGGGAGAGGTTCGGTTTAAGAAATGGGCTAATACGGGGGAGCTAATAGCCCCACAGCTGCCGATGAAATATTCCGCTCCTCCAGCACCTCCTTTTTGAGCTTTGAGAGATAAGACTCGGAAATTTCTGGCTCTCTGTTGTTTGTCAACATTTGTTCTGGCTCTTGAATAATAAATTGCAAAACAGATATTTGTTAACAATCTCATGGTTTTCGTTTTCCATATATGGATTTTACATTTTTACTAAAGAATTCAGGCTAAGGTTCAGATGTACAAACTTCTACCCATTACAATGTTTTCTGTACTTGTGGAAACCCTAGAATCTAACCAATGGTAACGAAATATGTTTAGAACATCTTCCCTCCTTGTGGTGGATTGCAAGTGGAATCAAGTATAACGTACAATAAAAAGACCAACAATTTACCAAGGAGAACTATAGAAAATATGTACAATTATACTAGTTACTCATGGGAGAATAATCATATTGTCACCTACCGAGTAAGAACTAGGTATGAACACGTTCAAACAATCAATGTGTCCATCAAGTGATTTTGATACTACTAATTTTTTATAATTTCAACTAAGTAGTAATCTAAAATATACCTAAATGTTCATGGAGCCGAAACAATACTTTTCTCAGTGTTATTTCCTTAAATTTCCAAACCATCGGCTTAGGTATATATCAAACTATCCCAGTATTACTATTGCAGCGTTATGTCAAACCCGTTGCTTTCTCTTGGCCACTCGGTTGCGGAAAGCTTTGAACAGTTCTGAAGAATTTTGCCAGCTATTAATGGCTCAACCATAAAATTTGTTAAATTAAACAGGGTTCACCAAAACTCAAAAGGTATGATTCAGGAGCCTAAATTGGTAAATATAATTTAATCAACACGAATATATATCCATACCTAATAAATAAAGTCCTATCGCGGAGATTTATAATTACATTTAATTTATTGTAATACTAAAGATTCACACATTACTTCAATTACCGTTAGGTGTCGTAGTACAAACCAGAAACCATTGGTGGTGGGACAATAATATCTGACGTATGACTCCTGCTCCTGCCAATAGCGACTAACAAGGTAGATACGGTAGGCATTTATGTGAATTACGATAATCACTGGGATCAACGGCTGAACACGGATGGCATGAACCCACATAACCTAGACCAACGGAACAGCACGTAGGTAGTTACTGCCAACCTCCATCTATATTATTCAGTACCTAGTTAATCGAATGATTACGGCCCTTCAAACCGAAACAACCATAGTTTGACATAACTATAATTTCAGCGATGTTGGATAGACATCCAGTTGAGGGCAACAGTGAAGTTGAAATTTTCATAAAACACAAAATATCCATAACACAGTTAAGGTATAATTGTCCATCATCGTTCCCTTCAACGAAAGAAAGACGAAGACACTTTATTGACATGAAAGAAAATTTATCACTCATAGTATGCACATAAAAAAGACATGTGAATACTACACAAATCATTACTTATTTTTCGTTATAAGAGAACCTCAACTGTAATTATAGTTTAATGTCCGTAAATATTTTATGTGTTTCATATTTCGATTTCGAAAACTGAAAACAGGTGTCTAAGTTTAATTTGTCTGGCACTGATACTCTTGAATGTTTCAGCCGAAAGCAAACCTATCTATTAACCAGTTTATTGTATAGTTTAATTTGAGATCCTTTAAGTGGTTAGTTGAAGAAAGCCATCTAAGGTTGGCGCCACTGTACGCTACAAAGGCACTGAAGGCTACAAAAGGTTTTGAAAGGTTTCCTATGTCTTCAGGATACAGCCGGAAACTGAGGCAATTAAATTGACAAACCACCCTTCTTCCCAAATCGTTAAGCCTTTCAGAAACATAAATCTAGAGTTGAATTAATGCTAGAGCTAGCAGTCAGTCTCGTCGTAAAATATACAGTTAGTTCCCTAATATTTTCAAATCATCCTATGCTCTATTTTAAGCAGCAAGAAAACGAACCTAAGAGGTCGTAGAAATTACATTGTAGACAGCATGAACGGAAGACCACTCAACTATCAGATTGAATTTTAAGCAATATCACCCCTTCATTGATCAAATTGAGGTACTCATATTAGCACTTGAGCACACAAGAATGTTCTACCGTGATGACATACCAATAGCACCGAGAATAACAAGGATTAGCTGTTTTCAACAAGTGTAATAAACTACTAAGGCCAAATCCCACGTAGACAGCGATTCATGATAAAAATAAATCGGTTCTAGGTTAAGAATGATCCTCTTACCACCCCCCAACAACCAAAATAACAGCAGCTACCTGAAACTAATGTAAATTTTTAATGCAAATAAATAGGGCAAATAAATAGGGCAAATAAATGTAATACTGCATGAATCACAGAGGCGTCCCCAATTATGGGCTGTAGGTATATGATTTTGGTGATAGTAGCAAATTGGCCGTGATTTTACTGGATTTACACCCTTCATTAAACTCTAACAAGAATGTGTAACATTCATAACTGCTTCTACGAAATGGCTCAAGTGGAATATGGAATATGGCTCAAGTAAAAACACAGTGAGGCAGTGTAGGTGCAGGATATCCTCTCACGTTCGCAGTATATACTTATATTCTAACAATTAATTTCACGCATTTGATGGTTAGTCTCCGGGAGAAATTACCCTTGAATCTCAATTTCAAAACGGTAACACAAAAAAAGTGAAAGGGAGAAAATCATGTTTGAACGCACAAAAATATATTGTTTTGTGCAATAGGTACTCAATTTTACCGAACGTTTTAACAACGAGAGGTGATAAATAAAGAGTAGTTTAATCCTTCAAAGGTGAGAGGCGATTAACGTGCCACACCCAGAGGTTATCGTGAAAGTTGAATAAACAGTCTGGGATATCACCAGCTACAGCGTTTTCAAGAATCGAAAAAGAGGAACTACTGCTATCCATCACAACGTCATGGAGTTTGATACCGATCGATGCCACGTAATACAGGTCATCATTCAAACAAACAGTTATTATTTGTAACTGATGATAAACGGTACCACACCCAGAGAAGGCCCGTTACGAATTTCAGCATCTTAAATTTGATATGACCAAAATTAGGTACATAACTCACTATTCTGATTAGGATGCTTGAATAGGCATAAAATAAACTATGGAGTCCACTCAGATGTTTAAAGTGGTTTCTCAAGTTGTAATATTATGCTCCATCACACCCAGAGAAGCGCTGTTCCAAATTTCAGCATCTCAAAGTTTGACACGAACTAAATAAGTAACCTACAGATCTCACTCTGCTGATTACAGTTATTCTTCAATATTGTAATTATAGGTACTCTACCATACCCGGATATATCAAGTTTCAATGTAGCTTTAGAGCTCACTTTGCTGATCAAACTGACGCTAAAAATATATAAAAAGCGGAATTAATTCGTGTCAAAATTTGAGCTCAATTGATGTAGATTAATCATTGAAGCCAAGCAGTCCCGTAATGGCTCCATTTCAAAATTAGGCATCGTAAGTTTGATAGAAAAGAAAATAGCTTCAGAGCTCACCGAGCTGATCATGTGTCCTCCGTACAATGTCACTGTAACCCAGGGTCCCTTAATGGCTCCATTTCTAATTTCCGTATCGCAGGTTCGATAAGAAAGAAATTAGCCGCAGAGCTCACCAATCTGATCAAGGGCCTCCGTTCGATTGGGTATCAACGAATCGACTGATCTATCTATCGAATCAACTGATTTGAAAATGGAGATCATAGATCAGATTCTCAAAAAACAAGTTCTTATATCGACTGAATTAAATGATCTCACTGGAATCGAAATATCATCACTGCTAATTAGTTAAAGTAAGTAGAATACGTCAGTGAACCTAAAAACAATTTAAATAAAATATTGACTCTAGTATCAATAATTCTACTCTTTTAATTTTCTTCCATTCAATCAAGCTGCTTTAAAGTTGTTGGTACTTTTCCCTTTTTTCAACTTTTCGTGCTTAATTCGCACACGTTGGTGGCCTTCGTGCTTTTTATTACTCACCGAGAAAGGTTTTCTCATTAGCCCTAGTGAAGCTGGAGAAAAAAGAGGACCTTGTGAACTGCGACTCGTTCACTCAACACGGTTGAGGTTCTCCAAAGAATTTTGAAGGGAAACCTCCCTCGCAACACTACCACTTTACTGTTCATTATTTTCCTTCGTATTCACGGAATAAGGGTGAAACTTAACATATCCTTTCTAGGTCTCGTTAACCTCAATGGCTTCTTTCCACCAACAAACATACTGGGTGTCAACATTTATGGTTCAGAACCTTCTAGAATCGATTCTACAACTACCTAATTTCAATCAAAAAGTTACTCCCTAAGATTTTTTCAACACTGTTTTCGATAAGTTCACTTTTAAGACTTATTAATATGCTCAATGTTGAAAAGAGTGTTAAATTACATTTCAGAATATTACCACCTCTTTATGACGTTTCAAGCTCATTCAATTGGGAAAATTTTTATTACACATTTTCATTTAAATTTTTATACTTAATTTTATGTTTATTTAGGGATAAAACTAGTGGGGTAAAGTGCAATACTTGGTTATATGGGGTTGGAGAAATTTGCAAGTTACCATCCGAATCAGCGTGGAAAAATAAGTAGAAATTAACCCCAAATTCATATTTTCATAGAGGGATTTAAGAGAAAACCCTCGATTTCGCTGAAAGAAAAAAAAAACATGTTTCCCAACATTAATTATATTAATACATGATTACATGATTGGTAATACATAATTATATTCTCTAATCAGCCGATTAAAGTAAAAGTGACTATACCGTTGGAAAGTTGAGGTTCTAGGGAAATTTTTCCTGTTATGAAAACGGGAAAGCATATTTCCGAAAGGAGTACATCCATGTGAGAAGTGCAGTAATTTCGGAAATGTGAGAAAATCTTCATTACAGACTTGGATTTTCCCCATTGAATGACCTAAAAACTTCAAAAAGGTAATATTCTGAAATAAAATTTAACTCACTTTTCAACTGTGTGTATATTTTTGATTTTACAGCAAACCTAAGAGAGCTATTTTTTTTTTTTTTTTCCTTTTTAATCAGTTGCAGAAGCTAGAAGGTTCTTAACCAAAAGTGTTAACACTTTGTACTTCAGAAAATAGAAGAATCTTGAAAATTCAATTCATAATTTGATTGAGAGGCTGCATATTATATCGAGATTAATTATTCCACTAGATTAACTTTTCTGCAATGCGCATATTCGCGTAATGAAAGATCCCAGAAGGTTAAAACATGGCATTAGGGTAAATCGCAAGGAAGTAAATTAAGCACAATGGTTTTATTTGGGGTAGTTAGTTGGCTTTCAGGATTATACCTAAGGGTGGTAGAGGTCGAGAGTAATCAGCTTCTCGTATTTTGTAGTTTTTTATTCCAGCTAAGCGCTTTCGACACATAAGGCCTCGTCAGAGCTGTAAAATGTCAGTACACCCTAAGTACAGGTTTGTATTCCTATATTATTGTATTAAGCTATTTAATTTTATTTTTTAGTGTAGATTTAAGGTTTGAGAGTATTATTGTTACAGTTTCTAGTTAGTAGACCGCATGTCTTGTCATGTTGATATAAGAATATAGTATATTCTGTAGGTATTTTCTTGCTAGTATATTTACATTAAAATACTATGTTTGAATATGTAAGTATACTAGCAAGATAATACCTATAGAATATACTATATTCTTATTTCAACATTACAAGACATGCGGTCTACTAGCTAGAAACTTCAACAATAATACTCTCAAACCTTAAATCTACACTAAAAAATAAAATTAAATAGCTTAATACAATAATATAGGAATACAAACCTGTACTTAGGGTGTACTGACATTTTATAGGTCTGATGAGGCCTTATGTGGCGAAAACGCTTAGCTGGAATAAAAAACTACAAAATACCAGAAGCTGATTACTCTCGCCCTCTACAACCCTAAGATACTATGGTTTAGTAAACTAGGAGACAAATCAGTGGGGTAGCCAGAAAGCAATTTCGGGGTGGGGAGTTAACCTGTGAGAGGGGAGGTGGTAAGGAAGGGCAAGAGGGAGGGACCGGGGTGTGCAATTTTCGTGGCACTAAACGCTATTTTAGATAACTTTTTTAGGATCAAAATTGTGTGCAAGTGCCTAAAATAAATGTATGCAAGTGTAACTCTTTTCAAGATGTTAAATCCCTTAAGAGATTGCATCAACCTGCCATAGTGTTGATTGACATTAGTTTTGAGTGAAGAAGAAGAAGAAAATGAAGAAGGTGAAGAGGAAGAAGATGAATTAGAAGAAGATAATTTTCCGTAAAATTATAACAATATTGAGATTATAAAAATTAACATTCATTTTTTGCCTCTGTTGAATGCTGTTTTTACCTTAGCAATCATTAGCTAGTTTGCCAAATAGAATTTCAGTTTTGTTATAGAAAAACTATAACAAATAGAATTTCTGTTTTGTTATAGAAAAATAGGCCGTTTCCTTCAAGTTGAATTCTGGAAAACATAATGTACATTTTTCCTTATTAAGAGACGTATACCTAGTACCTATTGTGTTTTCCAGAACACAATCTGTGCACCGTACCTGAGTTCCGAGGTAAGGTATTATAACTGTGGTACAGTAGCTCAATATTTTGCACAGCTCTACGATCTTTTAGTGGATTTTCGAAAACAAATTAGGCGATTACAATGGTCCAACATTTTTAGAAGTGACTGTTTTTAAAAGGTTCACCATATAAATCCGTTTCAGATCACCCAGAATCAAATTCTGAATTTTATGATTTTGAACGAAATTATTTTCAAATTCGTTCACATGATCATGCTGCATGGCTGGAATTTTTTATTATTCCGAATCCTCTCTGTAAAACTGTACCCACTAGTCAAGGGAAGAGGGGGCGGGGATTTCATGGCGATACAAATCAGATGTGATACAAATCACGGACCTGTGCCTACTTGAGAAGAAACAATTTCCAACCTGTCCTTCGCCTAAATTCGTTTTCATTAAGAATGCTGGATGTTGTTAGTGGTATTATACTCATTTATGGAGGCGGAAGGAAAGCTGAGCCATTTTATTTCGTGATCTTGACGGGTTATTTAAAGTGGACTTGATCCAAAACGGAGCACAGTCTTTATTGGGAGTAACAGGAAAACAGTGAATAAATGAAGCATCAGATTACACAAATTGGGGAACAATGGAAGTTAAAACACAATCCACTAACTACCTACCAATGAATACCAACTCTTATTATTATTTTGTTTTGGGTCGTAACAGTTTGCAAAATTCAGAAAGATAACTCACCTTGAAGCTACGTCCTCGACGCTCACAGTTCTTGGAGACGGAGGGTGGAGTTGAACGGTGGAAGCGTGGAGCGAATCTTGTAAAGCTGAAACATAAACAAATTAATGTAAACGTTGGTACATAATTCATGTACACGTATTTATATACTCATTTAACATATTACCTTTTATACTAAGATAACGTATTTTATAAATAGCTTTGATTTATATAAGATAGAGAGAGCTATTAGTTAGTTTCAAGTACGAGTAAATGCCATAGGTACGGCAAGGACTAATGGAGTTTACAAATAACTAATCTACTCTATTCACCGATTTTTGACACCTAGCTCTTGATTATTAACCGAAATACGAGTCCTACGCCTCCACTACTAGCACGTAATGTTCAACGAGCCCAAAAACATAAAATAATGGGATAAAAAGGGCTTCAGGGCGTTAAATTTTGATTTCGTAGCTACTGGTAAGTATAGAGCGGTTACCATTAAAAAAGCTAACTCGGCTCTTGAGCAGATATTTCCAAAAGGACAATATATTATAGGACGAAATTGGTCTTGTTACATTCGGAACAAGCCAGGAAACAAGGTCGGAAGCAGAAAAGACCCGCAAACAATTTTTTCCCAGTCAAAACTAGGTAAAAACGGCAAAAAATGCCTTTTTTCCATCACTTATTTGGACTGATTTCTTGAATATCAAAAGATATACAGCTTCTGCGCTTGCAATAATGGCGGCACCGTGTTCCGCGACACCGAAAACATAGGAATAGAGTATAAAAAGTGTCCAGACGCATGGATCTTTCATGTCCTAACCGTCTTTTTGTCCTAAGCGTCTAGTGTTCTAAAATCGATAATTCAATGATCAAAAAACGGGTTTAGGAGGCCTCAAGGGGTTATCGGTTTGGACTGAAATTTTCAGAAGTTGTTCCTCGCATCTGATGCAATCATCTGAGCTTTGAGCCCCTCAAAAATTCGAACTTTCGTTTTTTTCGTTGTCAGTCTACTATATACGAGCAGTTTACCCAGTACATATGGAGAAGCGCAAACTTCAGGATTCGTTCCAGAAAGCAACTAAACGGATTCCCATTAGGAAAATGTGAGAAAAAGTTGATTTTACAATTTTTTGTCCCATTGCAGTTGCCTCATTTTCTACGAAAATTTGCTACAAGAATTTTAGATACGATCTGCTAATATTTAATTTCTGATTCGACATTCCTGTGATTGAGGTGTGGAATGGGAAAACTTATATGGGGAAACTAATAGCTATGTTCCAAGCAAGGCACGTCAACGAATTTAATGTACACAATTACACTGTTATAGGCCTCTCCAATGGGGCTGCGAACATTAGAAGCTCGAGGTAGAGCGCAGCACTTAAACAAGGACCTTACCGATTTGCTCTTCATTTGTTGTCTATAATCGCAGTCGTGACGGACACAAGTCGGTTTTTTTTCCGTTTCGATTCTACAATACTTATACTAACTTATTAATTAATAATATAGTTCTCATCTTTCACCCGTATTGATTGATGGTATGGTTGAAGAATTGTACAGCAAAAAGGGGTGACACAAGGCATCAACACGGGAAAAGCCATGACAACCCTCATGTTCCTAAGGTCCTTGGCCCAATAGCGCCCCTCGCGGCGGACCCTGTTATTTCGGAGCCCCATTGAGTGAAATTTCTCTTTTCGCGTTCCCCTACCACGAGTTCGAGTTTCTATATGATGTTCAAATCCGAGTTCAAGAAATTGATTGATTTCGGAGCTATCTTCCTAAAGACACGTACACACATTTTAGTAGTTAGCCTTGTTTTCGCACCATTACATCAACCCGATGTTCCTTTGAAATACAGATCGACGACAAATTTCACCCGTCTATGACTTAGAGTCTTCAGAACTCACAATAGCTATTTGTTTTCGTATTATTGCTATATGAAATATGTAAGCTCTATACGAGAAATTGGGTAAGTTCATTGGCCTTTTACGTTTTATATACCAATCAGATCACTAAAAAACAGGAATGGTACAGAATATATATCTTACATGGCTGAGGGCTAGCTGACAAATGATCAGCGGGGAGGGGTGGCAGGTAAACGTGATCCGGCTTGCCAACGACGAGATGCACCCTTTCGTGAGTTGCTTTCAACGTAGCCACTGCTTCCTCGTGCGTGACGTTCTCTAGGTTCACATCCCCTTCCTGGAAACATAATTCGTAAAACATAAATATACATCGTTCACAATATTAATGTAATCAAAACTTGTCAATTTAATCATTAAAACTAAAAGATTGATGGAGTCGGTCTTACATTGCTGTTGTTTCACATGGAGAACTGTTTGATGTAATAACTGAATTATTATTACTGTTCGAATCCCTAATCAGGAAACGTAGACACTTCTCAAAACTGGGGGATAACTTCGCCATACTACCTGCCTGCTTCAAGCAAGTGAACAAAATAAATATATTTCAGAGATTCTCCTGTTTTAGGATGGGTACCGCCTACATAAATGTGAAAGAAAGCGTGAGAGAATGGATTTTATTTACAAATATATCATCTAATACAAAAATCACATGTTTTTCAAGTAGAAAACATTATTTCTATTTACAAAAGATACATATGTATGTATGTATCAGTTCACCTAACGGTTATTTCTGGGATGATTAATCGTATAAAGCTTCAATAGGTAGCATCAATTACCTCTCCAACTAAAACTAGGAAAATAGTTTTTTTAAAACCTAATTAAGGCTTCAATGACCTCCCTAACTAAAAAATCGTGTCGCTTAATGGGGTACAGCTCGATACCCAGAAGGCGAACTTATTCGCGTAGAAATCAAATACCACTCCAATCATGTCGACTATTGTACACCATTATCGTTGATGTGTTGATACAAATGAAGACAACGAAATCTTCAAATTGAATGATTATTGTATTGTAATAAACAGCTTTCTAAAAATATAAGTGATTATGGACGGTATTTTGTACAGTGGAACCGGTTCAGTTCTGGAAATAGATAACCGATGGATTCCCCCAATACAACTTGTGTGAGATTGTTAGATTTATCACTAAATCATTCGTAATAGCACCTGCTCGGTTTTGAAATTACCTACTAACCAAAATTTTGAGGAGGGATATATCATTTTGAGGCAGGATATAAAACATATCATGGCAATAATATAGGAAGTGAGTTTGGTACGCAGTTTCCCCTCAGCCAACACAACATCACAATATTCCTATAATCAGGGAGTCCAGTGATCATGATGACATTCACGAGTTGCCGTAAAGATTCCACGTTTGAAATAAGAGCACATGTTTGTGTAAATTATTGAGCTATATTGATAACTTAATTCATCAATTGTTAGTACCTTTTCATCTTTCACCACAAAGTTAAAGTAAAGTTGATGTGAAATTCAGAATTTTTTGAATTCTCAATGTCAACTGAAGGTCTGGGGCATTGTCAGGTTTGTCAAGAGCATAATCGAAAACCACATAATTTTAACACTTCCCTATATTGATAACTATACAAATATATGTTTATATGGGAAGTGTGTCGATTTTCTGATCCCGAAAACAGATTCCCATAGAGACAAATTTAAAAAAAAAGAAAGGATATCTACAATACAAGCGGATACATCGGTATACACAGATATGTCTTATTTTTAATCAATTAAATTAGCTCAGTCAGCTGATCAGAAAATACCCAATCAACTCAATTGTCTCTTAGTGTCCCAGAGAGTCTCTATATCTAATTTCTACTTCCTAGGAAAGGGGAGAGAATTTAGCTTACTCAGCTGATTATGAATGAGCCAATAATTTCAATCGTCTCCTAATGCCCCAGAGAGTCTCCCTATCAAATCTCAATTTCCTAGCATGAATAGAAGAGATGATTTTAGCTCACTCAGCTGGTTGGGAAAGAGCCAATAATTTCAATAATCTCTTAGTGTCCCAGAGGGTCTCCCTATCAAATCTCAACTTCCTAGGATGAACATGAGAGAATTTAGCTCACTCAGCTGATTAAAAGAGCCAATAATTGCCATCGTCTCTCAATTTCAGCTTTAGAGACTAAATACGATAGAAGTGTCAAGGAAAGCTGAGTTATTACGCTAAGTTATAAACTAATATTGCTAAGTAACCTAATGAACTAACAATGTGAAAAAAGGCACAAGGCACATGGTAGGTATATTATTGAGTAGTAGGTACTTTTAAGCAGTAGGTACTGGACGATGAACAGACCTCTGATCAGCTGAGGGGCTTGTGAAGCTGATGGTCCCCTAAAGCTGATGATTACAAAGGCTTAGGGATTTTGAGATGGTGTGATAGAATGAGAGCATTCCAAAAAGTGGAGAACGATTTTCCTGCTCAACCCTGTACTCGACTTGCTAGTGACGAAGTACTGCTCCGAAAGGCATGTAACAGATACGGCTGGGGTTTACAGAACGAGCTGAATGCTGGGGACTGAAGAGGAACTACAAGCATCGAATTATTCCGGAAGCAACAGCACTTCACAACTCGGTTCACTTTCCTAGCGCAAGAAGTGAAAGGTAATCCGTTTAAAAGTGACAAAACTGTTAATTTAATCCTTTAAACCTAAGAAGAAACAGCTTTATCTCCGTTCTTAAACTTTAATTAAAAGCTCCGTACTCCACTTCAACCCTGGAGAAGAAGCTTTGGAGGAAAGTATTATTTATTAAGGAGTTTCGGTTGAACGAGTGGACCGACTGAGTGAGGGAGGAAGGAAAAAGAGGTGAACTTAAGGGAGGTAAATCGCTTTGAAATTGAGACAATATCTCTTAGTTACTGCTCTCTCCCTTCGAATGAATAGAAACAATAAATTACCTTTGAATCGTCAACTTCCTTCCGAAGACAATTAGTCGTTGGGGGGTTTCCGGCGGAATCTCCCCTTTCATTCCAATAGCCTCTTCTCCGCCGAACGTTTTTGGGAGGGAATTGAATTTTCGAGTGTGGCATTACAGAACAGGCTAAGTGAACGAAATGCGTTCGTCAGAATACGGCTCTCCATTATGCATGGAATTGAAGGGAATACGAGTGTGATTGATTCGTGACCAAACTCAAAACCTCGGCAAAAATAATGACTATACATTGTCAAGAAGAAATCTAGAACATTCAATCTCACGGCGAACTTTGGACTAGAGAGACAAGAAGCTAAGTAGGACGAGGGGCACAACAGCAGCACGAATTTTGATGGATTTGTCTTCTATATATTTTTTGTTAATAAACGTTTATTTAATTACTATCATCAAGGGTAAAACTTCTAGCAACTTTGCTAAATCAATATTTCACTGGTTGCGATTAGTCGGTCGCACTCATGTGGGTTAATCAATCAAAAAGGCAGTGCTGCACCATCCTATAACTATAACCCCAAGCTCCTGAACTATTTTGTGTGACGTAATTGTATGGACTTACCAAAGCTGAATTTCCCACACAGTTGCTTCTCTTCATAACACGATATTTAGGGCGGTATGCTAAAACGACCCTCGAAGTTGGAGGGACATTTGAGGGCATCCCTCCAGTAGAAGTTCCTAATGCAAAGACTACCCTTAGTTCAAACGTTGGAGGGGAACCCTTACTAAGAGGGGGCCCCTCAAAACGACCCTCAAACCCCCCTTCAATGCAAAGAAACAGTTTGAGGGGGCCCCTCCAAATTTCCACTAATCACGTATCGAGATTTTAAGGGCTACTCTCCAAAAGTGAGGGTGGTCCTGAGGTCCCTGAAGGATCTTTCCTTGCTATAATCCGTCCTTATTTTCACGTTTCCACTTTGTTTGGAATGTAATAATGTCAAAAGATTGAGAAATATATACCTACATACATTTGATGAGGTTGTAATGGATTCATTGTTCCTAAAATGCGTCCCGATTTTCACCTGAGATGCTTGTGAAATGTACAATACTTTTAACCTTCCGTCTGTTTGAAAAATAATAAATTGCCAAAAGGTGAAGAAATATACATTTGATCAGAGGCTGTAATGGATTCCTAATACGTCTAAATTTTCACTTGAGATGCTTGTGAAGCGTACAATACTTTCAACCTTCCCTATCTGTTTGGAAATTAAAGAAAGGGGGCAACTTCGATGCTGAGAGGGGGTGCGTTGACGTAGGTGTTTTGGGGCCCGAAAGGCGGGTCCCTTGTCAAATATGTGTGGTTGTACAGATCCACTTGGGACAGCCCCCGGTTAGGAGTTGTGAGAAAGAGGGAAGAAGCCTTCTACCGCTTGGGGCTCTGTAGGCAGGAGCCTACATTACTATGTGATTCAGTGTTTAAAAAAAAATCATGTGTTGAAATACAACAAACTCTGTATTTCACGATATGCACACTTATAGATCGGAATTGCGCCCGTTTTGAGAACAATTTTGCGTAGAATCTGAATTAGCAATAAAAAAAACAGAGATAGAGTATAAAAATAAAGGTTTATTATTTCTTTATTGGAGAGTTTTTCTACGCAGAAGACCTGTCTATGATTATCAAACAAATTCTATTATATATGCATTACTGTAGACGCCTACCAGAAAGAAATTAATTAAATTGAGTAATACGCCTATACATTCCTAGTATTTAACATGGGTTTACCCACCTACTGAAAATTAATTATATAAAATATATCACCTAACTAAGCTTAAGAAGTCCACCAACGGGCGAGAATGTTATAATAACCCCGGTTATGTGACGTGAAAATTCCTTAGGAATTATATCAGCTGATACGACCTATACGACTGATAATATTATATTATCAGTAGTTACAGGGCCATTTTTGCTGCTGTTCCACAAGTTATGATTTGCTACCATGTTGTTGATTCATTTCCTGTCATAGTTCTAGCCTTTAGGGAGAGCAAACGGTTGAGCGAACGGCCACCTGGGTGGTTTCATCTGATTCTTTGGGATGATGTCTATAAATGAGACAAAAAAAAAAAAAAAGATTCCTCCAACATTTCAGTATTTAATCACTACCTTTATGGGGGTTGGTCAAAATTGATGCCGATGTTACTGGCACATCCTCGGCCAATGTATGATTTTTGAACCAAATTTCATAAAGTTTGGTTAATAGTTTTGGACGGCACAGACGACGTACTGAAGGATTTTGGTTATTATTTTCAATGATGAACCTTTGTAATCAATTTAAAAAAAAACTTATTTCCCCGTAATTAGGGGTGAAGTGTTTAAAATCAAGATCTCAAAAACTTTCAAAGTACCTAACAGTAATGATAAATATAATCCCAAAGAATCGATTAAAACCATCCACAAGGCTGACTGAACTGTTCGCTTTCCCAAAGGGCTATAACTTCGAAAAAACACCTTAGGATTCCCATGCGCGATAACATAGAGAAATCATGCGCTGCTAACATTGTTACACAAGCGATCATAGCTCAGTGGGCAGAGTGTCAGACTCGGGGGCAGCATGCCGACTGTGTGACCAACCGGCAGCGGTTTGTTAATTCTTTCTTCCTAGTCACTTTCAAGATATACATATATATATATATATATATATATATATATATATATATATATATATATTCATTCTTTTCAATTAATATATTTATTTTCTCCTGGTAGGTGACATCGTCCAGTTATATTTCGATAATGCACCACTGACTCAGTTTGATAGGTAATTTTTTATGGACCAGTGTTCTGCGTAGAAGGGCTATCAAATACATACTTAAATAATGAACATTTGCATAATAATTTGCAGTATCCCCTTCTCCCATAAGTTTATTATTCACTTTTTGGTTTCTGCGCATCTTGAAACTTAATTCAAATTTTGAGGGGGAAGGGGTGTAAAAAAAGTTTTCTTGGTCGATCACAAAGGATTGTAATTAAAAATAATAAAACAAAAACGAAGTCGGTGTGGATTGCACAAAAAATTAATATTTGAATTATTTGTAAAAAAAAAAAAATAAAATAAAAAATAAAAATTATATATATTACATATACTCATATGTATACTGACGGAGATAGGCTGCTGGTGCATAATTTGCGAGACAACCTATATTCTAGGATTCTGGTACACTAATATTCATTGATTCTAATAGTGCCTGAACATTACAAGGTTAAATTACACTCCGTACAAGCACCCATATGAAGTTCCAAATAAATATTTCCAGTTGAATAATCAAGTATTGGGAGATGGTCGAAAGCAAATAATAGTTAATCGTAATGCATTTTGAACCACGGGAATCTTCCGTAAAATGTGATGTTTCGCAACTCTTGTTATGTGTATCGTATAGATATAGATATTAATTAATACTGTGTGATAATACTGACATAGGACACAAAAGCGTTGTCACTGAATTTCTAATGCGTAATGGCGAAATCACCAATATGTTGTACAAATGTGAGATAGGTCAGGTGAACGAGAGGTGAAAAGGTCAAACAGTGGACGCTATGGGCCATAAACCCGGATTTGACGGCACTGTCAACGTCATGGTAGTAAAATATTGATGATGATAGTCGTACAGTCCAATTGAAATAAACGATGAAACTAAGGAACATAGGAAAAGCAAACTGACGGATTTGTAACCTTTCAAGCTACTCTGATGTACAACGACGCAAATTTTCGAAAGCACTTTGTTATACGTACTGCCAGTCAGGTGGTTTTAGTTTCAACGGTCAGCAGTAACAAATTTATAAAATATTCATTAAGTGAATGGATGAGAAGTGAGTAATTGAATCACCCACAAAATCTATGGGTCACGCAATATCTTGAGACCTGTTAGATTATAATTTTAAATAACGAAAATATGTGCGCAATTGTGAACTAAAACACTGCAAATTATTTTTGAAACAGTCGATTCTGTCAGCATTAGATAGCCTTCTGTGCAGGTCAATGGCAAGAATATGTAAACTTGATAATGCCAATCACAATCATGTTTCACTTTTAGCTTCCATAATCAACCATTATGAACAGTTTAAGAATGAAAATCGGTCATTATTATTATTACTACTACCACGAATAATGGTGGATATTGCATTAATATTACTATTATTAATATTGTGGAGTATTTATGTTCATCAAAACGATCCCTGGAAAAAGTTAACAATGGGGGAAGAAGGATGCTATAGCCCTGAATCCATACTATGAGTAATCACATTTGCCCCTCCCACAGCCAACCAAACAAACAATCGCACAAGCTATGCTCCATTTGAATCTGGCGGCCGTTCAGAATCATTTCGGACGGGAAAGTCTGAAATAAAAGTCACACCTCCGAAGCATGACAAAAACAATGGAAAACATACAAGAGGATGAAAAATCGTTGGGCCTTTGAAAAATCGATGGACTGACATCATTCAAACCAACACGGAGCGATGTTACAGAGATGCCAGATAGTGGTCCCAATCAAATACCGGCAGCGTCAACCTATATTTCACTAAGAACGTTTTGACAGCATATTGAACAATCAGAAACCCAAAAGGTCTATGCAAACTAAATCAGTTATATAATTTATAGTATTTTGTTTTATGGAACTAACCTGATAGTGACAATAATGGTTCCTATATATGTAAGGCCCAAAATTTTTCAACCAGAACGTGCCTATACATGATTTTCCGATATACATGTATGTTATATTTTCATTGAACGTGTGGTGGAGATGGTAGTGCAGACTGAAGAATTCGTAAACGGTTTGCCAATTAGATTATTTTTTCGTAGATAGCGAATATTTGAAACTTTGAATTATAATAAAGGAAATAAAAAATAAATTATCATAAATATGGTCTATAGAAAGACGGGATACAGCATTTTTCAACTGCTTCAACAGAGAAAATGGGCTCAACAAATGGAAGTGACTTAACTTGGCTTCAAACTGAAGGTTTCAGTTTATGATTAAATAAGCTCCACATATTCTCTTCACTCGCTCATCCTAACAGAGTTTAGGTATGTATAGGGGGAGTTGACGGTATTTCCTGCTGTGTTATCGGCTTTCTGTTTTAAACATTTCAGCATTGTAGGTTAAAATATGAAAAAGATACCTCGGCACCTTGTCATTTTCACCCAGCAACCTCGGAGGTTCCATTATCTAATTTCGACTGACAGAAGAAATTGGCCGCCAGAGCTCACCCCGCCAAGTAGCTCTGATGTAGCTAGGATTTGCAATTTCGAGATATGAAGACTAGATAACAGTGTAGCTGTACAGCAGACCAAAACACGCCCTAATTCAAATAGTGTATCGTTAGTTGAATAGGGAAGAAATGAGCCTCAGGGATCACCCCACCAATTGAGACGCCTCAGTACCTTACTGTTACTCAGCATTTTCGGGGAGGCTAAATTTCAATTGTGAGCACCGTAAGTGGAATTCGAAACCAATGGTCTCAGACCTCACTTAGCTCCACTTCTCATGAATTTTACCCAACAGTTCCCAGCAAGCAGTCTAAAATTTAACTCGTTCCATAGTAGGTACATCTCTACTCTTACTAAGAGTGCCCTTGTATTTGAGACGGGAAAAAAGCCTCAGGTTACGAGGCAAGCAAAGCCGAAACAAGTTTTTTGATAGAGTGATACAGTAGTTCAAGGATTCCAGTCAACTAGGAGTAGGCTCCATTGTATATATAATCCCATTAGAACTGGAATTGAAACGATTTTATAGAAGAGGGACCCTAGATGACCTATGTGGCCTGTTTTTATCGTCGATTGAGGCCAATTAACGATGGTGGTTTATCTTTTTTGTCTCAGAGAAGTGTACACTGCCCTACATGCACAAATCAAGCAGAGTCATGCCATACATTTCGTTGGGGAAACTTGCTTCTGTGCTAAAATACACGATTTTTGAGAATGGAGGACGAGGATCCAACGAGAGGAAATAGACCGATAAGGAGAAACAATAAAGTTTGTGTACTTAATTAGGATCGGGATAAATAGAGTAAAAAGTTCTTTTATTTTGGGAATTGAGAAGAGCTGTAGGTATAGGAAAACATATAATTAAGAAATGGAAGAAACGCGAGACCAGGTTAGCAACAGTTTTTGAAATGCTAGGACGTAGGGCCTAGGACATACAGGAGTACGGATGATGCAACACATAGCCTAAAGTACGTTTGGTACCGTCAGGGGACACAGCGAAAACAAAGGAAAGGTGAGAGAACGAGAGACCACTTCGTATACAATGCGAAATTTAATATAGGCTGGTAGTTCAGAATAAACACAACAGTTGTTAATATTTCATGGCTTTTAATCAGTGTTGATTGAACGAGTTTTAGGGATTTATGGGAATAATAAACTTAATCGTATTGATTCACTCTTTCCTACAAAAGGGAATAATAAATTTATATCAAATGTATTGATTTGCATTCAACACGACGTAAGTACAATGCAATGTCATTTTCGTCCACGGCAGGTGTCAAGGCGAAATAATGGATACCAAATGAATCAATCGACAAAAGCCGGGAGTAGGGGAAGGAAATTTAATTTACGGTTAAATGGTGATAAATAGGCGGCAGGCGAGAAATTCGATTTAAAGAAGAAAATTATCGTTGGGAGTTATGATTCAATAGCAAAATTTTCAAAGCCAGCTTTTCCCTTTTAAAAATGGTAACAGCGGTCCTCCGGTGATAGATGGGGGAGGTATTACCATATCTTTTCTTTCTAGAAGAGATTCGTCTTCGTTGTAGCGCATAACGAGCCCGCTGGAGAGGAAATCATTGGTTTGGAGTCCCAAGGCCGTCTATCATCATTTATTTCGAAACGGGGAGGTGGATGTAAGGCAAAGGAAACGAAGTTAAAATTCACCAGGACCCGATCGATTTGCTAAAAGTTAGGAAGTCTGGGAATTACCAAGACAAGGAGAACATGGTAACTTTATGGGAACAAATGTCATTCATTTTAACATATAAGTAAAAAACTATGGTTAAATTAATTATCTAATAAATGACACACAGAAATCGTAGATACCTTCGTAATCGGATAGGTCTTCGTGTACTGTAGATAACTAATAGCAAGCTACAGCTATAACTTTAGTCAAGTGAATTTAGTTATTTTGATATTATATTCCCTCGTTTAACAGTTGCAGGGGATTTGGATGAGGGTATTTCTTCTCAATCCAATATCGAATAGAAGTGGATACGTATTTCTATTAGCGAAGTTTCGTAAAAAATGAAGGTATTGCAATGGCTCCAAAATTTTGAAATTGTGTGTGTGTGTGCGCGCGCGAGCGTGCGTTCGTGCGAGTGTGTGTGTGTGAGTTATTCCCGACAATAACCCTCCTTAGGATTGAGATAAAAATGCCGTTCTTAGGCCAAAAAATCAAACAGGCTAAATGAAAGGATGTGTTCGTTAGCCAGAACTTTTTGAGCACATTAAATTGTCAAATTCCAAAAAACGTGCTTAAAAAAATCACTAAAATTGCTTAAAACTGCTGAAAGTTGATACACATATTTTTCAACTGAATTTTAGTCAATAAAAGTGTATCAACAATGAACTAGAAAATTGAAACATTTATTTCTTCACAAAATCATGCTGAAAATGTAAGTTCTTAAATTTCATTATTTTTGTATGAAAAATGTATAAAAAACTACAATAAATAGCTAAAAATCCATTTTTTTTTTTTCCCTTCCACAGAATATTCATCTGTGGAAATATCCATTTAATATCCATTTTTCCACAGATCGTCCGCCGTCCGCGGCTTTTCTCCGAAATTAATTGACCAAACTTCATGAAACTTGCGTTAAAAATCGCATTTGAGGCGACATCAACTTGTGTCAACCCTAAAGGGTAGCATTAAAGGGCTAAACATTCAAAAATCGATATCTCAAAAACTTTCAAGGTAACAGTAATGATTTTTCGCGTGTCAATGATAAATATGATCTCACAGAATCGATTAAAACCATCCGCAACGCTGTACGTTAAACGCTTCGGTTTCACTAAGGGATCGAACATCGAAAAAGACCTTCGAATTTCAAAGCGCGATTTCTAATGCGTTGATAGAGGATCTGTCGATTATCCGATCAACATTTGAATTCCATCAAAGATCGCTAGAGTGTGGTACTGAAATACATAAAAAAATTGCTGAAATAATGCCAATATTGGAATTATCTGGTGATTTAGTTCCAATGGATTTTATTCTAACGGTACGAAATCGAGTTCAACTGCTGTCCTGAAAGTAAGTAAATTTAGTAAAGTCCTTGAAGCATTATTTTCTCGTTCTCTTAAACATATTTACTGTGTAGTAAATATGTGTAGTACTGTGTGTAAAATTGAGGGGACTTGAAACTGTAAAAGTGAGAACCATTCTCAGAGGCAAGATGCGCCATGTTCTGATCATTTATTACATACGGGGTTTAATGATTATATACCAATGATCTGCGTAGAAGGGCTATCTAACACAGAAATAATAAACCATTGTGTAATAATTTGCTTTTTTTTTCCCCATTACATCGACGGGCTCAAGAACTTGGCCCAACTGCCATAGATTACCGCTGTCACTCATTGATTTCATTTTTGAGAGAGAAAGGTTCAGAAGGACGATTCACAATATATAGTAACGGAGCAGGCCCAGGGGTGATAGCCACCTGCAAAACTTGTGAACAAAACCACGAACAAGAAAAAAGTGTCTCGTATAACGTCAGAAGAAGCCTTTTTCACTTCCATTGGAACTTCTGGGAGCTACCCGGCTGATGAAATGTCAACCGCTTTATCCCTCAGTTCTATATTATGCCTCGTGACATATTATATAGAAAAGGAAGTTACTTCGCAGTTGCTCAATGTTGCTCATCTAAAACTGTGACAGCCCCCCACGGAAGGGACCTTTGAGTTGAAAAAGTTCAATAATAATGCTTCCCCCATACCGTCGACGAGAGGGTCTGCCCCAGCACGTACAATTTCCTTTTATGGGAGGCGTTTTAATTGAATTCTGCGGCGTCCCCCCAGCCATGGGTTCGACCTAACCTCGCCCATTCATGAAATTTTCCTGCCTTCGACACCAGTTGCTAACTAGAAAGTTGGCAATATGAGGAATCACGTCTACATAGTTCTCCAACACCTTTTCATAACTGGGCTCAAAATACCTGTTTCTGAGGGGCCACACTCTTTTTAATACATCATCGAACAATTTTCGCCATATTACAACAACTTCAATGTTAATGTTAATAATGTTATGGGTGAAGTGGAGCAGTGAGTTCTGAAATTGTCAGTGGATGAAGTTTCAGATATATATGGAGAGAGTTGCGATATCCCGGAAGAACAGGTCAAACAAATGTTCCAATCATGCAGCATGAACGAATGAGCGAATTTTCGTAAATTGTCACATTTATGACGTTACCATGTTTTAAAATTTGAGCACATAGAGTGGAAAGAAAATTAGTAACTATAAATTTCATGTAAAAAAAACTCGGTCTGAATAATAATCAGCAGTACAAAAAAATTTTTGAATTTTTTGCTTTTTTTGGCAGATTTTGTTGATTTTTCAGCAAATATTAATGACATTTAAGTACATTTTTCAGCGTGATTTTGTGCATACATTTTTTAATCTTTCAGTTCATCATTGATAAACTTCTTCTGATTTAAATTCAATTAGAGAAAATTTTTACGAATTTTAACCGTTTTTGTCCATTTTAATTGATTTTTTTAGGACATTTTTTGAAATTTGATGAAGTAAATGTGCTCAAAAAGTGAGCCGGCCAAAGAACGTATCAGATGAATTAAAAACGCCTTTTCTATGTAGGTACTTATTATGAGTGACAAAGAATACTCCAACAATCCTGGTTCACTACGCCGCACAGTATTGGGGTCGGGTCGGGAAAAATTCTATTCTTGACAGATTTATAAAGGAAATTTCACGCTGATTATCAATATACCCATATGTTAGGGTCGCAAACGAGTCCATTAATATTCAAAATAACAAAAAATGACTAAAAATTAGTTTCTTAGGTCTAAATTTAGAGAAAAATAATATTATTATTTCTGTTGGCATACAAAATTATCTTCCTAGAATCATTTAGGGCGTGAAATTAGGATTTAATTATAAAATTACCATGATTTTCAAAATTCCGAAACAAGACGTACATAATCCATTTGTTAGCTAGGTTTCCTGGTTGTTTCAATGACATGATTACCTATTTCATCAGAGAAAACCAGAACTGATATCTATTTTTCAAAATTATTATTATTTTTTTTCTTTCCTGCAACATTTGCATCTATTTCGAGGGACAAGCTCTTACAACTCAGTTCCGACTCTCATAGAGTTCCTTGTTGGTGAGAACTCGGACTGGAAAACTTTTTTTTTTTTTTTAATCGTTGGAAAAAAAAGTCGCAGCTAGTCGCAAGAAATTTCAATGAGCTTAGGGTAAGAACGGGTTGGAGAAGTAGGAATAAAATTGCATGCTCGTATTTTTCTATCTTTTGGAGAAATTAACTTTTAAAGTTGAAGAAAGAGTCAAAACTTCGGAAATATCATTGGTCTCCATACTAGTCTTCAATAGGGATTAATCCTATTACATTGAAAATATTTTATAATCTTAATTGAGTTATATAGCTTTGCTCATTCGCAGAAAATGGAAGTTCACTATGATTCACGGTTCATTACTCGATGGATACACTCGAAGTGAAAAGGTAGTCTGAACTATGTTTATAACTTAGGCCAAAAGACCTGTGGACAGACCTCGAAATTTGCCCCTCAGGTATCCAAACGCAACTTGCAGGGACAATGTACGCATTTAATTGTACTCAAGGACTATCTGGTGATGTAATAGTGCCCTCATTTCAAGAAAATTGAATTTTTGATTTTTCGACTTTTTTCACATGCACTGTGCGCAGTCTGAAACGATTTGGGGGCAACTACAATCCCTTGTAATTTAGTTATTCGAAGAACATAATGTAAATTGTTATCGTATAAAGAAAGACTCGTACAACGAGAATCCCCCCCCCCGTCCGGCAATGACATAGTGAGGGGCAGATTTGGTTTGACTGCTTCAAATATTAATTCACATGCTGAGCCTCATCAAAGATGTGAACCCATATTTTGGATGTAAAATAATATATACAAATGCTAAAAGTTACATCTAATAATATTATAGAATGAGCAATAGTGCTGAATTGAAAACGGGTTGTCATATATCACATACCTAGTTGGAAGTGGATAATGCTTGACAAGTATTACGTTTATGTTAACATACAAACAATCGAACATAAACATTTGACTGGCCTACAGACAACCAGAAAGTGTTTGCACTATCAGTTAGAACATTATCATTGATAAAACAAATATTCAATTACTTTTTCCATTTGAATTTAATGTTATCACTCACCGTTCAACACTAAGAAAGTAAATGGGTGATCAATAAACACAAACCATCGCATTGGGGAAACATCGCCAAAATATATCAACACAAATATTTTTTCCATTCATATGAAAACAATGAATCGGAAAATTTATCTTTCAACACCGTGTCCCTAACAATAATACGAGTACAATAAATTAGGTATAATATATAGGCATGCCAAAGCTCATATAGTTGTCCGAATCCTGAAACGGAAGGTTCTTACCGTCGCAGCATTGTTATTCACTCAAACAGGTCTATCCTCTTATTCTTATTATTATAATTTGTTCATTTTTATTTCTCCTCTACCCTGACAATTCGATGATTTTTGTTATTTTTCCTATTTTCCTGTTCCCGTTGACTTTAATCATTTTTTCTCATAAATTTTCTCCCAACTCATTCTTGTATCTAGTAATAATTATTAAAACTGTGGACTTGAACCGTGATGGAGGCTAGAAAAGGATACCATGGGATAGGATAGGATACCAATGCTGGGATAGGATACCAATGTCAACTTTCCAAGAACTCAATGTTTACAGAAGCTGGTCTTCGAATTGCCAATAAATCCAGATACAGCGCTGTAAGATCCCAAATACCTGTAGATAGTGTGTAGTGTGGCCTACTGTGCGGTACGAAGGACTTTTCTAACAAATATTAGATACATCAAGCTTTCAGGGAAATTATAAAATAAATATTAAAAAAACGATAGCAAAATAAACGGGATGGAAAAATAAATGCCAGGCTAAATCACCTGGAGTTGGGTAATGGTGAAAACGATCTAGGGACCTTCCAGACAAAAACAAGGTAGTGCAAACAGAAGACTTCAAAACTGCTGAATTACTGAGGTGTGTCAAAAATTTACATTTTTGATCGAAGATCCGATTTTGCGTCCTTGAATACTTCTGGATGCTTATCCTAAACTTCAAATGGTTTGAACGAAAACCGAATAGAACGAGAATTAATTTACGTCAAAGGTGGACTGTGCTGAGGTGCCCTCGTGCTCCATACCTTTCAATTAATTGAATAAAATAAACCGGGTGAAAACGCCCATTTCGACATAATGGTCAGGGAGGCATAGAGAAGCCTATAGTTTGTTACTGAGTGGACTTTGGTCTATTCCTCAATAGTTACTGCGACAACCAGCAGAGTCAGCACGACTGGAGCGGATACAGCACTATGTCGTGCAGAGGTATCACTAGCTCATGATAGGGAAGGTTTTCCTACGTGTATAACATATAAAAATGACGTTACATAATTTGTCATGGGCAGTAGGTATTTACCATGGAGTTCCTCACGGCAATGAGCTTGTCACCGACGTTAAGGCGGCCATCGACCTGGGCAGCTCCACCGTCCATGATCTTGGTAACGTAGATGCCGTTGTCTCCGGGGATGTGCTGGTTGCCGATCCCGCCAGCGATCGAGAACCCAAGGCCTTTGTTGCCTTTGATCAGCTCGATATCGATCACCCTCATCGAGCTCGCTGCACCCTCCCGCCTCCGCCTGACATACTGAGAACACACAGAATCATCTATTATGAAGGATATGGATGAATGACCGAAATATATGGCTGTTATACGCACAAAATACTAGGCAGTATATTTGACAATGCTACGTCAAAACAACAACATAATGTACCTATATATTATGAAAAAAAAAGGCCACAAATCTGACAATATCTTCATACAGCTTTCCTTACAAGGGCATCTGGACTAATTTTAGTCATCTTTTTGGGAAGCTCTCGTCGAGATATTCCAGCTGATGGGATATGATATAACAGTTTTCACACAGATTTTGTACATAATTTTGTTAATGTTCTATTTTAAATGTGATAAACTTAACTTGAGCAATATTCTGCTAAAAATTATAAATGTAGCCGTTTTTAGCAATTTTAGTGAGTCTTTCAGCACATTTTTTGAAATATGACCAATTTAATGTGCTCAAAAAGTGCTGGCCAACGAACTCATCTTTTCGTTTGGAAAGCTTGATATTTTGGCGGAATAACGGAATTTTTATCTCAATCCTAAGGAGAGTTATCGTCTGGAATGATATATATATATATATATATATATATATATATATATATATATATATATATATATATATATAAATATAAATATATATACCGTAAACCGGGGTGACTTGGGTACGGTTTTTGATGTTTTTTGACTTTTTCAACCTTACTGAGCAGGATTGTCGCTCTGATCGTATTCGTTTCAAAAACTACATCTATTAACAAGCTTTTCTAAGATTTCAAATATTTTTTTAGGTTGAGGATTAGTGGAGTAATTAATCCTCAAAGTTGTACTAGTCTCACCCCGTGTTTTGGGGTGAGAATGGTACACTGACTTTTTCAGGTCATATATCCTATCAAAAACGCTTTGTACCATTGTCACCTCTCCCAATCGAAGCAAGAACTTTTTTAAAAGGTGTTAGAGCTCATAAAAGTTGAAAAAATATAACAAAATCTGAAAATGAAAAAAAAAAAAAAAAAAAATGAAACTTTCAAATTAGGAATCCTAGCACACGAGTAGACATCTCATTGCATGCCTTCCCCTGTGAAAAAACCATTCTATCCACAATTTGGGATTATACAGGGTCATAATGAATGAGCGACTATTTTTATTTACAATCTGTTCAATATCTAGCTCCTATTGACTAGTAAAACAAAGGTTGCATCCCCAGGAACAAGTAAAACAAAGGGTCGCCACCCCAGAAACAAATAAAACAATGGGGCTACCCCAATTAAACAATGAACCATTAAAACATTAAATCAATGGGTCGCTACTCCAGGAACAATTAAAACAATGGGTTGCTTCCCCAGGAACAATCAAAACAATGGGTTGCTACCCCAGGAACAATTAAAACAATGGTTTGCTACCCCAGTTACAAAAAATTGATTGAAAATATTTAAATCAAATTGAAATCCGTTGGGAAAATGTCACACACCCAGTGTACCATTCTCACCACATGGAAGGCAGGTGTTTTAGTTTATCCAACAAAGAAAATCACTAAGTAACAATTTTTGAGCAGTTCTAACGCGAATCACTTCACAAGAAGTTTATTTACGAATATAAATCACTTACAAAGCATGAGGAGGTCCTCAGTCACCGCACCATGTACACCTTAGCAGGACTTGTAAACAAATCGTGTAATCAGCTGTAATCACTTTTGCCCGCCAAGCATATAAAAATCCATGGAAGAGGGTTTCGACGCATGGAACTGCTTTTACCATCCATCCTCTACAAGAATAAAATAACAGCTGGCCGATCGCGCCATTTTTAAGCCCGCCAACAGGATTTGAATTTGAAAAACGTCGTTGTAACATCGTCACCTCGTGCGTACCCAAGTCACCCCGGTTTACGGTATATATATATATATATATATATATATATATATATATATATATATATATATATATATATATATGAAAAAGCGCAAACTTCAGGATTCGTTTCAGAATACCTCAAAACGGAATTCAATAAAGAAATTTTTTCGGAAATTTCGATTTTAGAATTTTTTGGCCATTGCAATAGCTTCATTTTCTACAAAAATTCGTTAAAACTACCTGTCACTCGAATTTTCGAGAACGCAACAGAGAGCGCAAATAATGCGCAAAAATTGCTTTATGCGCCAAATCAAGCTTTTTGGTTACAGTGAACAAATAGGAAAGTGCCATTCATGCTTCTAACGTGTTTTTCCGTGCTGAGTAACGTGATGATATAACTTTGTCGATTTGCTCAAAACTAGCTCAAAAATCCCCCTTATATCTCCTATTCACTACTTATACGTACCTCAATGATATAAGGTATAACTTATATCTCATTTGGAATTCTTATTTCATTTCTCAGCAACACTGTAAGAGAATGTGGTTACTTACCAACCCCTATCATCACCAATATCGTCCCCAGCCTTATTATGCCACCAGATTTCTTCTCGGAAAGGTTTACATAAATTACGCTCCGCACCAACCCTACCATTCTTCCCTCGGAGGTATAGAAGAATCTTGTTTCACAGTCCACACTAACAGGGATGATACCCAACGCAACCCAAAAATTTCGTTGAATTCGTAACACATCAGATAAAAATAATAATTTATTACTACTCGGTCTGGTGACCAGGTTCCTTACAGAGTTTGAAAAAAAGTATAATCTAGTTTCTACATCTGACATTGTGGGAACAGAACAATTGAATTGCACCCCAACAATTAATATTCGGTGAATATTTTTGGTTTAAGGGTGATAATAAATTTGGCTTAGAACAGGGTTAACCCATTCGATCAGGCATTCCTAATAAACGTCAAAAACCACTACAATAAACACGTATTTTTGAAATTTGTCGTCCGATTTTGTCGGCTATTGTTGCAATGAATCGGATAGCTCCAAAGAAGACAATCGATTCAACATGCCAAAAACTATTCAACATTCAACAAACATGTCAAATTGAACACAGCAAACTCGAGTTTTATGAGGTGTGTACGCGATACTGCTAAAGCCACGTCATGTTGGATCGGCACCAAAAACGATACAGCACATTACAGGTGTTTAAGGAGTTCTACCAAATTACAAATTTATAGCTCCAACATTGTGGCCCCTAGCGCGGAACGGACAGACAAATGCAGGCCGAGTTGAAGTAGAGGCTCACTTAGTTCGTAAATAAGTACGAATGAATAGCCAAAGAAATTTATAAAACAACGTCTTTATTAGTTTTCCTCAAGTTTTGTCTCGCTGTGAGAACAAATTCATAATTTTATCTCGAAATAAATGCGAGTAGTTATCGTAGCTATGTAAAAGTAGATAAATTTAAAAGGAGAAAGAAGTAAATACATTTTGTTGGGTTGCACAGGAGTGTGATAGACGAAGCGATTTGCTAGGATAATCGCCTTAACCCTTGGTTCGGAATGGGCAACGTTTGTGAGTTGGAATTTTTCATCATAGATCAAAGAATCTAACTGCGTGCTTGAAAACCACCTACAGCAAATTTTCATTTCAAATAGTTTAGATAAAAAGCGAGAGAGAAACTGAATTGACGTCAGAGGTGGGCGACATCGGTAAGGCACTGAATCCCCCCCCCCCCTACCATCACCACCACCACCATCATGACGGACGCGGGGTGGGGTCATTCACCTATCATTACATCGCTGATTTTGCCATTTCCACATCCGATACCCTCCATATTGCACAGGTTTGGAAAATGGTCTCAAGACCTTCCAGCTGATGGATGAAATACGTTGAATTTCCCACTACTTCTCTTTCACAATAGAATCACAATGACACTCTCCTTCAATTACGAAGAACCAATTACAGATCTTCATTTAGGTAGAGCGATATATGGGAGAACCATATCTGATGATTTCTGGATGCTTCAGCTATTCATTCTTTAACAAAGAACAAAGACGCAGTGATCGTGGAAATGTTCAATTTGTGAGGGAAATGATTTGATCTACCTAAGTATGGGACTTTTCACATTAATATCCTACGTGAATTCTATGTATCTATTGTTACTAACATTTTAGTCCCAAAAGTGGTTTCTCCGTGTTCTTTCTACAAATACATCTTATAAATCGTAAGAGAATACTAACGAGAGTGACAGTGTTTCCCGCCCTCTTGAGCGCGTCGACAGCAGAGGCGTGGGTGACGCGGACGACGGAGACCCGGTTGACTTCGATGATGACATCATTGACTCTGAGACGACCGTCCGCCGCCGCCGCGCCGCCGGGGATCAGTTTCGTGATGTAGATAGAAGTGTCATCACCAATGTGGGGATTGTCGGTCCCACCGGCGATTGAGAATCCCAGCCCGGAACCTCCCCTTTCCAACGTGATTTCCTCATATTCCCACTCGCCATCGCCGTTTATCTGGAAAATATAAGATGAATAAAACAGTCAGAATTTAAATAAACGTAAGCCAAACAGGACGTGAAGGAAAATACACAAGAGTAAATTCTATTTAATTAAATTAAAAAAAAAAAAAAAAAACCGTTTGAAGCTAAATTTGGTGGGTAGTATAGCATCCTAACTCAACATGGACAAGTTGAAAGAATCAGCTACGACTATACGTTATCAGACTACTTTATCTGAAATCCATGGTTGCGTATACGCACATCCTATTAAAATACGATGGAAATAACATATATATAGGAGACTAGCCGCTCCGGCTCGCCTCCACGTCCAGCCGGGGAGGCAAGCCCCCCAAACCCTCCACATTAAGTTCCTCGCATCGCTCGCTCGGTATGGCTGTATATGTGTAGGAAAACCCTCGTTGAAATACGATGTATGTAGGGAACGTTGGTCGCTTCACACGCTCGGTATGGCTGTATATGTGCAGGAAAAACCCCGTCTATTATTCTGTCGAAATGTCTTTCAAACGGGAAGGTTCCGTCCTTCAAGAGGTTCCCCTTCAGGTAAAAAGGGCCTGCTCGCAGATTCCTGATACGGCTCAATTAACTCTAATTTTAATCGCTTCGCCTCCCTTCCCCTCGCATTGTGTCCAACTTCCCATCACTTTTTTCATATCCGAGTTCGGATTCAGCGGAATCAAAACTGTATTTCGCCCACAAACACCGTCCCGAAAAATGTCTCTTTATGGGGTCCATTTCAAGGAGAAAAAGAAGGGGGGGGGGGGGACAAACAAAAAAGTTTTTCGTCGGCATTTTTGAGAAAACGGGTTCGTACTCTTCCAATTTTTTGACGCATTTCCCGATACATTTTTCGCAAGCCGATCGCGCTGTCATCTTCCTCGTACAAAAAACTACGAAACCGGTTATTTTTCTGGACTTTTCGACGGCCGTTTAAAGGGGTTGGGGAAGCGGAGAAGTCGAAAAGAACGGAAAAAAGCGCCAGAAAAACGTCAAAATTTAGGTAAAAAACGGAATTTTAAAGTCGAAAGAGTGGAGGAAAACGAATAAAAAAGCCTATAGTCTGACCGGGAGATTTCCGGTCACGATAAAAAAAAAAAAAAAAAAAAAAAAAAAAAAAAAAAAAAAAAAAACCGTTAGGATCCCCTCTTTGTCCGTTCGGTCGTGAAAGCGACACAGACAGACTCACAGACTCACTCAGAGAATTTCATTCTTATAAAATAGTATAGATCATCCAGGAGCTAACCCACAAAATTCATAAAAATGTCATCTAAATTGGACTGAAACCTAATAGAGTTTTGAGCGTTACAAGGAATTGAGACAGTCAGTTGGGGATTGGGGTGGTGAGGAGTGAGAGAGAGGGGGGAGTAGGATAGAGGGGTTATAGAGGGGGAGAGGGATTGTGGAGAGTCGTGGAAGAAGGGGATATAGGGGGAACAGAGGAGGGGAGGGAGAGGGAGAGAGAGAGAGAGAGAGAGAGAGAGAGAGAGAGAGAGAGAGAGAGAGAGAGAGAGAGAGAGAGAGAGAGAGAGAGAGAGAGAGAGATTGATTGATTGATTTATTTGTTTATTTACTAATCTGTACATTTTCGAGAGAGAGAGAGAGAGAGAGAGAGAAAGAATTTGAAGGCTGAAATATTAAAAAATCGAGATCTCGAAATTTCGTAAGGCACGATAATGTTTTTTGGTTATCATTGATATAAGTATAATCCCGAAAATCTAATAAAACCACCCAAATGAATGTAAGTTAATTCATCCACTCTCGTTAAGGTCTGGCGCGAATACCAACATCTCTATAGATAATTGAGTGAATCGCTACACATTACATTGATGAGCGCTCTTGAAAGTTCAAGTGGTTGTGAAATCGGAACATTGTAAAACTCGTATCCTAGTTTCCGGCCATCGTATCAGCTCATCCCGTTGGAATGTAACTATTGCCCTTACGGATTGGCTAGTGAAGCGTTGTTTTCATTTTATCTCATAAATTATCAGTTGATAGGTACCTACCTATTTGATGTCGTCATACTTGGATCAGGGTGACAAGTAAGTGTAAAAGTAGATCTATGTATTAATATTAATTACATTAATGTTCCCTCTGATGTAGGTGCCTGTATATACGCAGGCATATTGATGAGATAGTCAGCCTTTCGCCGTCTACCACGAACTTGTACTATTCCATAACCATTTACGAAGGTGTGTTACGCTAAGGAGCCCGCAAAGCTACTTTCATTCTTAATCAGATGAGAGAAGCTCTTATGGGATACCCAGAATACAATTTTATTGCACGTTGGCGCACTGATCAGTTGGAGGATTTCACAGCCTAGTTGGATCCATAATCGACTTATGGTAATGAAACTTGAAATTGAGCTCCTATTGGACAAAATACAATTGCAATATGGAAGGGGATCAACTGTGTAACCTTTAAGGCTAATTTCTCTCCTAATCGACTTACGGTGCTGAAATTTAGATGGAGCTCCTTTATGACCCCTCGAAAACGGTACGGAAGCGCTCCGAACAGCTGAAGGACCTCTGAGGCTAATTTGTTTCCGTTTCGTTTTCTTCTTCTTTTTTTAAACTTTTTTTTTTTTTTTTTTTTTGACATATATACTATAAAAAGCGTAAAATTGTGGGGTCCTGGATCTGTAATGGTGTAAACTATTCTGGTAGGCGCCGAGTGCCATCAACGGTGTGGCAGCCAATCTCGTGAAGTTTTATATTTAATCGTAAACCTTTGCAACCGTGACGTTTCATTTTGTCCCAATATTGAACATAACACACAAAAACGTTATTACCAATACACCATTACTCGTTTTTACTCCCATTTTCACAGGATTGATTTTGTTTCCGATAAGTACGATGAGTTTTCTATCAAATATTTGGAGTCAAAATTAAAAGCGAAATGCCACGAAAGCAAATTAAACCAAATTACGAAAATCCCTACAAGCATGAGTTCATTTTTATAGCGAGTGCAAAGAACGTGTCCCGGTGAATTGAGACTCGGAAACTTGAGACAAAGTGAAACGCCACGGATTCAAGGGTATATGGTTAAATACTTTTCAAAACTAAGCGTGATTGGCTGCCACATCGTTGTTGAAAGTTAAGGCTGCTCAGCCTTAGCGGTATTACCTGCCTTCATGATTTTACAGGGTCAAGCTAAATTACGACTAAAATATCTGCGGTAAATGCCTTAAATTGTTGTGAAATGATAGACACCTTAGCCCCATTGGGAGTTGGAGAACAAATAAAACAAATAACAGAAACTTAGTTCAAAAATCTTGATAATTTGTACTAAAAGTAGACTGCGGAAAAACGAACAGAGCAGATTCAATATGCTGACGAAAACTCACGATACATTTATAAACCCGTGTCACATACACTTCAGACGCTTTGCATTTTCATTGATTGTATGCATTTTTACAAACGCCATAATTGGTAGAGTGCTTTCGATCGTCAACACACCTGCCTCCTTGGCATAGATAAGAAATCCAAAACGGCAATTTTCACCTCGTTTCACAACGAAATCAACAACGTACTAAGATCCCATCCCACCTAGTTCGAGCAAAGGAATGTCTGGAACTGTCTCTTGCTTTTGTCGGAAAAGTGACGTTTCATGCATCGTTCTGCGTGAGTACTCCAAAAAATGTTTCAATTCCTAAATTTTATGGGCAATGCTTATTTATATATGATTTTAATAATGATACTGAAATTTATATATAATTTATATAGGTATGTTTGGTCGCGCGCCATTGCCTCACTTTGCATAAAGTTAAGTAGTAGGTAACAGCGCCCCTCCGGTCACTAAAGAGACTGCACGAAACAAATGATTGAATCAGGTGAATGAACAGGAGAAATGATTTTTGATTGACAATATTGCGGTGCGCGTTCTGAGTTCATTTTATATACTCTGTTTCCTTATATCCTTATATGAATATAATTTTAAAATCTCATAATCGTTTCTTGACCACGTCCCTAGCGGGAACAATATATAATGATACTGAAATTTATATTTATAAGCAATGCTTATTTATATAAGATTTTAATAATGATAATGAATGAAATTCATAACGATGCTTCACTACATTTTGGTATGTATTTATGCAGTGCCTACTTGAATATTTTCTATAAACTTATAATAATTATAAGTTTATAGAAAATATTCTATACATTTTATAATTAGGTCTTACTATTTCTTTAATGTATATGTTAATACCAACTTATGCGTATGGTCGAACCTACCTTTAAGAGCTATACATACATCTGAAGTCAATATCATATGATTTAATTTCTCTGATTTCTTATCGACAAGTTGTGTGGATTCTCGTTGCCTATTTTTCTCGAGAATCGGGAATTTCAAATTAGTTTGATAAATGTTGATGAAAACTACAAATAACTGATTAGATATAATAGTAATAAAGTAATAATATAATGAGACAACCGGAAATACCTATACCCATCTCAATGTTATATAGGAGAAGAAGAAATTATTTTTTTTCAGCTTTGAACGTATTTTAAATTAAACCTGACAATTTTACACGTATTATGCTAATAACCAAAAGTGTAACTAGTTTGAAACCGAGCAATTTGAGCCTAAAAACGATTGTTTGTGAAGGGCCATTCGTTAACTGTTAGGGTCAAAAGAGAGCGCGGCCCCTTGCACTCTTAACCCCCCCCCCCCCCTTCCGCCACTCACGGCGGTAGCATCATCCACCTTTTAGTAGCCCAAGTCATCATAAACACGATTCGAAAGAGAAACCGCGTTCAACATTTGTTTGCATACACGTGCGCCACCACATCCTGGTCTATCTAGAAAATGGCGGATGGACAGATCGCCCCCTCATCTCCC
Source organism: Adelphocoris suturalis (assembly GCA_030762985.1). Taxonomy (NCBI): domain Eukaryota; kingdom Metazoa; phylum Arthropoda; class Insecta; order Hemiptera; family Miridae; genus Adelphocoris; species Adelphocoris suturalis. The sequence continues at coordinate 36,022,202 of CM061046.1, forward strand.
ACACACAATATCTCGATCTTCTGCGCTATGCAGGTTTCTGTAAGACGGATATGACCAGTAGCTAAATGATTGACCAGTATTCGATATGGTATTCGATACCCTTGGACAATGGGTTACGAAAGGGCCGACTAGGCAGAAGTCCCAAAGGACTCCACGCAAATTAGTCACCTCGCGGTGCCACTGCTCATACCATTGGGTGCATTATGTCACATGATATTATCATTCTCATTATATTATTATTCTGAAACCCGAATGAACTAGATCTCGGTTGAATAACTTCAGAAGAATGGAAAATATAACACAATATTTTTACATATTAAGTGAAAAAAGTTAAATTCTGAACTTAAATTACGGTGTTGATAAGGCTAAAGTTAATAAGGCTAAAACCTCAAGTCGTTCGATTTCCCCCTAGCCTAGTTAAGACTAAACAACAGGTACCAATAGTATTTTTAAATGATTGAGCTATTTACCGGGAAAAACTCAGTTGGGACTTCTAGGTACTGCACGGCTTTAACGTATCTTGTTGGTTTACGGGAACCATCGCTGTTGAAATACACACATTTTTCGATCATCTCACGATGGAGGCCAGAGAAGGCAGTTTAATGAAGAACCGAAATGGTTGCACTTCAAATTTTGACCGCGTGTCCAAAACGGTTCATGTTTAGTGAATATACGAGTAACTAAGGTCGGTAAAAGATAAGTTGATTTAAATTTTCAGCAGATACCTAGTTAATGATGATTATGTGCAGAAGATCTAAATAAAAAAATTTTTTTCGATTCTGAAACTAAAATTAATTTGAAAAAAAGGTAATGCCTATTATTTTATGAATAACCATATTTAATTTGTGGATTACTCCTAAATGTAGTTGCATTTGTATATTTCAGATTTTGGAAGTATTCGTAATCTTCAATCAACAGAAAGACAAACGCAACGCTCATGTCTAAATGAAACGATCAAGAGAATTCCCAAATCACTTGTTTTAAACCCACTAATACTCGTCGATGCAGACTGCTGACAGAGTTTTCATATTATCACCTTCTATTCAAGATTGTACTAAACCGTAGAAATCAAAAATCAATTCATACGCCCAAAAATAGAGGAATATTCGAAGTATATCCTATGTAAAGTGACGAAACACTTGAAAATTAGCGAACTTGATGAAGTTCTAGTTTCACTTCATCTGAATTTGTGTTTGTGTCCATTATTGTATTTTTGTTTGTGACGCGATGGAGGCCGCAATTTTAAGCCTATCGACTTGAAATCAGGAGGGTAGACCCCATATATATGTGCATAGTTTGCGGTACAATTCTTCGCGCCGATTGGATTTGACGCTGCGGCAGAACAACCGTAAACGTGGCGACAACGCCACGCCATTTAGTTATCATAACTCCTGAAGTCTTTCGAAGATTGTGACTGACCCCAAAATATTTGGAGAACCAACATTCCTAATATTTTGGTCCTCATTGTTTTATATATTTTTGATAGCCAAATAAGTACAGCGATTCAAAGATCCCAGAATGGGAAAATTTGCTGTCAAACGTGCGTCATGCTTAAGTATAATTTCTGAAATTCCCCCAGTTACTTCCAACCAATGCGTGTTTATGTTTAGTGTAGGAAGTATATCGATGATATTCTGATTGAAGATTCTGGTCGACGGGACTACTAGTACAAATACAATTCTGGACCCATTTCTTGGCAGGTCAGTGTGTGTTATGCTTCTTTGATCTGAATAAAACACCCTAAACCAGTCGTTAGTAACTGTAGTGTGACGATCTGGGTCCTCATACCTCAAAATTACAAGAAAAACAAAACATCATTTTTATATTTTTACCAATTATGTTAGTTGGACATATAAATCAACATTTGAAACAAAAAAACAAAAATAATAATAATAATGATAATAATAAATAAAATAATGAACTAAAAATCTCCGTCCCATAAATTCAATCATATTCAGTCGAGGGGGTTGGGTCCATTATAGCTACATACTGCGATTTATCAACTAAATCGATGAACGATGATACTAAAAATAAGAGAAAGCTTAGAAGCAAGAACAACTTGGTAGACATTCTTTCTTTTTCCTTTTCAGTGGGCAGGGAAGGGCTGCAGAACACTCTGTTATCAAGAGTTTTAAAGGAAAAGAAAATTACATCTTTTTACGAAATGGGAAATACCTAAGAATATACTATGTAATAATATTGTTATGGTGGGATTTCTGAATATTTGCATTGGCTTAGGGTCCATTGGTGGTTGTCCAGCGTCTAACAAGATGATGGCACATAGCCAAGGTTGTACTAAAACGCACATTCTAGGTCATTAGGTAGCCAACAATTCGTAGCCCCTGAAGAGAAAGCGCCATTCCAGAATTTACTCGTGAGAGTGAAAGGATGATATAGAGGAAATGAGAGAGAGAGAGAGAGAGAGAGAGAGATCAACGGCTCAAACGAAAACAGCGAGTTAGTAGAAAGGTACATGTACCAGGTCCTTATTGACAGATTACTCCTTGTTATCGTTTGCAATTTGGATAAGGGCCAACATGGAGAGGTTTGGTGCAAGCGAGCTCTCAAGCGACTGCCAATCGATTCGAAGGAAATTTCAGGTCCTCTGTATACATATGAAATGGAGAGGAGCTTTGACAGACGGAAACATCAAAGCTTCATCTAGACTAATTGAAGGCCGTCCGATTGTTGGATACAGTGACATGGAAGAGATCCGCATGACTGACCCGATGCATTTCAGCGTCCTATGATCTATCGGGGGGGTAACATTCACACTGTACAAATATGAATAACGCCAAAGAGCCGCAGAAACATGCGACAATAGACTCAATGCTAACTTGAATTATATATATATATATATATATATATATATATATATATATATATATATATATATATATAATTTTTAGTCGCATGATTGGAATGTAATTTTAAAGCGACTTTTCCTAAATACAATACCAACATAATTAATAACGCCACTAGTTTTTTTTTTCCTTAGAAAAGGGTATTACAGCCGTTGACACAGTTCGAACTCCCATTCGATAGATTTCTTTTAGCGAATTTTCGTAGAAAATAAAATCATTGCAATAGCTTCAAAACTTTTTATTCAAAATTTTCGAAAATTTCCTTCATAATGAAATCCGTTTTGAGGCATTCTGAATCGAATCCTTGAGTTTTATTTTCACTAATGAACCTGAATGGACTGGATTTTTTTTAAATTCGAGTTTGGACTATTGTTAAATTTGTTGATGGTGCCCTACTTTCCCCTATCACATGTGACAATTAAATATCTTCAAAAAATCAAAATCAACAATTGGCACAATTCGTACATGTAATTGCACCCGTTTCGGCGCTCACAGTAATTCGAGTGGAGGGTCATTTTTCACTGAATTTGTAAGTAGATTCTGAAACTGTAATAAAAATGGGATTCCTGTACTATTCAAATAATATTTTTAAAACACATCTAATAAAATTTTGCTGTGGAATATTACTGAAGAAATTAGGGGAACTACCATCGAAACTTTTCTAATCGGAAACAAAATAGAATAAATGGCTGGTACATTAAGTTATAGACGCCAGAAGTTATATACATATAAAATTGTGGAGCGTTCGAAATTAAGTTTATTTGGACCGGTCAGAAAATGTTCTATTCACTATCAATATAATAACCGTAATCTCTGACGCTCCACCCTAATACACGCGCAGTCAACCCTAACAAACACGCACACACGCGCGCGCACGCGCGCGCGCGCGCGCACACACACACACACACACACACACACACACACATCTATATATACATATATATATATATATATATATATATATATATATAAACATTCACATACAATCTGTGCAAACAAGTTCTGCTATTCTAACTCGCGGCGGAAAAACCACCTGACCCTGATAAAGTTCATCACTCGAGGATCATTCTAAATCTTTTTTTCGAGAGAGTTCCTCTTTCAGACACAAGGGCCATTCACTGGGAGGGTTCCACTTCATTTTTCTCGTGACTCATCAGTTTTATCCGCTCGAAGAACCAATAAAATGCAATAGGAAGGGAATGATTGCGGTTAGTGCACTACAGATTATGCATGCTCATTATAACTCGTTTTTTTGCAGAATGGGTTTATAATATTATATTTGTAGTAAAATTATATTATACATATAGTTGCCATTAAATCACACTGATTAGATTAAATAATGTATATAAATTCATGTTCGACTTTCGAAATTCATGTTCGAAATTCAGTCGACCAGGTTTCGATAAAATGGTTATAGGGTGATGTTATTTGTATACAAAGATTTCATCAAAGCTACTTAAAAAAAAAAAAAAAAAAAAAAAAAAAAAAAAAAAAAAAAAAAAAAAAGGCTTTTTCAAGGATTATGAACGACACTTTAAGAACATAATCAGATATTGCTTCAGTATAGATGATAGTTCAAAACTGCAAACGCTTAGGTCGTTAAACAAGGATTAGGCACCAACATACAGTACACATAGACAGACACGAAACGAAAATTATTTTGGACGGTATAAAACGTAATTAATTAGCAAGTCGACTTGTCGTTTGATCATACCGGACATTTTCAAGTCACCTCTCGACTACAGTTTTCAAAATCCTTATACGGATAGTGAAACATAGAAATATTTATATCGTTGAAGTCGCTCACAAATATCGCAACTGAATCTCTTTCTCTAAAGAGATGTAAGCAGCCCATTCCACGGAAGTTATACTTCGATTAGGTAACCTCTACGATAACCACACTCTTCGTATTAGGAGCGAGTGAAGAAATAAAGCTACAAAATGACTTAACCGCAGGAGCTGAATGTCATTGCATATAATATGATAAAAGATACCAACCACAACAACAAGGCTTTGAAATCGTGTGGCACTAACGCCGCATTGTTGGTCCTGACAGCTGCCAAACGGTAGAGAGCTCGTGGAAGTGACTGGATTTTGAAAGGAACCTTTGTCCAGTAAAGTAGGAGCATACCTACTTTCGACAGAACAAAGTTAACAAGAGTGTTCCCTCACTCCGCTAATTGCTGTCTCTTTGAGCCGGCAGGTCGTTTTTCTTTTGCTTCCAGTGGCTTTCTGATTCTAGGAGACAAAAAGCCTTGTTAGCCTTATCCTTCTCCTCGTTTCCCAGGAAGACAACTGTATTTTTTAAAAATATTTATTTCATTTTTTAATACGCTGGCACAATTGTAATCACTGGCACATCATGCGCACAATAAATAATTATAAAAATTCTACAGAATATTCACAACGCATGGAACGATTATCAGAATTCTGTTTTACACATGATGAAGAATACATCCCCTCCATTTTAGCAAATTTCATCTAGAAAGAAACCAAGAAGGTCGAAAAATGAACTTTTTAGGTATGTTTTATTATACAAGGTGTTTATAAAGGAAAGCCGGTGGTACAAAAATTTTTAGCTACGCTATTTATGAACGTGGTAGGAAAAAGTTGACCTCAACCGAAAGAGGAAAAGATGAGGTTGCATAGTTTCAACTTCACTGTTAAGAATGACAACGCTCTATCAGGAAATAACAAAACAGTGAACATGACGACACATCAACAGGAAGCTTTCTCTGTGGAACAGTTCAGTGTGCTTTTTGACGTCGTTTTTACATGAATCCGCCAAATGACAAATGTATCCGTCGGTGGTACCAATAATTCACGGAACTTGGTTCCTTTGCAATGTTAAAATCCCAGGACGAGGCGCGTAAGTGAAGACAACTGAAGACGCTAAAAATACGCTAAACCTGAGTTGAGCCAGCAGTCTGCAAGGCTGTATCAATAAACGACGTGTGACATTCTGAATACTAGGGAGAAGAACTCGTAACTGCAGAGAAAGTTATGGATGCGTCTCAAGTAGTCATCACTCACTCCCAGGGCTTTTGACTTTGCAACGGCATTCACGCTCGATGAATTGTTAATAGCGCCAGCGGATAGTTTTTTTATCCGGCGAATTCTCGTGACATGGGTTTAAAAGTACCTACCATGGATCCTTGGAGAGAAAACAAAACTATGGAACTTCCTCTTTCATTAAAATCAAATTTTTCCCGATAAGTTCAGAAATAACCGAAAGTGGTCGATTTTCGAAACTCCGGGATGCTTTAGTAATTACTCCACAAATTTATCTACTCTGCATACAATCGACTGTTATAATTACGATTGATTCTTGTTCAAAGCAGTAAAAAATTAGGAAATAAAAATCATTTTCACAGTTTTTATTGAGATTATTCGAGCTTGTTCAGTTATTTAAACATGCAAAAAAAATTTAGCGGGTTTTCACATACCTATTTGGTTTTTAAGAAATGATATGCGATAGTCTTTTTCCTACAATTGCGTGTTCTCGTCATCTGAGCCATATCGAAACCAGAATTACATCCTTCACTTCAGAAGATCATAACTAATAAATATAATGATAATAACGGCGAAATGCTATACTCAATCATAAAGTAAAACTACCTTATAAATAGCGCACCAAGTGAAGCTGCTTCAAATTTTCTTCTATGAGCCCCGTGAACTTGATTGGTTCGGTGGATACTAAGCCAGCACGACGGGGCGGTGTTGCGGGCCAGGAGAGGATAAGATATCGACGCCGTTGTTTTCTATTATACAAAACGGTGACAAGAAGTTACCCAAGTTTGAGCGTTGGTGCTAAAATGACGTTCCAAGAATAAACTGAAGGCCAAGAGAACCTATTTATGCTTCTGCCATCGTAAAACCTACAGTGACATCATTCGATACTTGTTCAAGACAGTGAGATGATTTCACAGTTTCACAATGGATTTTACTGGCAACTAAGTCAAGGAAAACGTAAATTTTACCATGGAAATAAAATAAAACACTGCGTGTACTACTCGTACGACAATACTCCAATCTTGATAATAATTAACTGCAATTTTCAAAACATTCAAGTCGCCAAATGCCCTTTATTCAACCGTCTCATAAAGGATTGAAAATTCCATCGTTCAACCCTTCAAGGTTTAGTAGGCAGCAATATTATCTACATTTTATCAGAGGGGTAATTTTAAAACACACAAAGAAAGCAATAGTGGGCTAATCTTTCACATAGCTAGGCCGTCTTCTTCGTCCTTCAACGACCTAGAACTTTCCATAATAAAATGCATTGTGCAGGAGATTACAGAGAAGGGGTTTCACCCACCATATTGCCAGCAACCCATCCAGATTGAACTTATTTCTACATTTTTAATAACATTCTCTTCAAAATGAGCTTCGCAGCATAATTCAAGGGAGCTCCCCTTTTCGGAGAACCCTAATGCTTCCTCATATTATCTTCGCCCGAAGTTACTTCGAGATTTCTTTCCATCAGGAGGCCCATTGGGATTACCTGGAGCCTTGCGGGACTTCAGTTTTCAGGGGTAACACAGAGTGGTTGAGGAGCTCCTACAGTAATCGTCTTTCCCCATTGTTCAGAATTTTCTACTTCCTTCGAAACTTCTCTCAGTGTTCGTCTCAAAGATAAGAACACGGCAAAATCAACCAAGCGGTAGGTACATTAGCTACTTATTATTAGGAAGTAAACGTTATTTAGAATGTAACCTACAGTAAGTAAAATTGGGTAATCAGCTGATCCTGAAAAAATTATGATGATGTTGACGGCAAGAATCTACCTGAGTGCATGCGCAGGCGTTTGATTTGGGAGTAATAAAATTCGTAACAACCCAGCTAGAGGTCAATCACCAAAAATACATTAAAAATCTGAATTTTTCAAACACTACAAATTATAACACAAAAGTCTTTCTACGAATAACACCTGTCTATAATTTATTATCGATCTAAGTTGCATTAATCTAAGATGCATTAGAGAGTTTTTGTTCTTCCCGTAAGATTTTCTCCCGTTGACGTGTAGAGCAGCGTCTAGAGCAAGCAGCTCGTATTTCTACACGTATACGTGAAAAACCAAACGCTAACGTCACGTTAACGTCTCTATAAGTGTTTCAGAAGCTGTTTCGTATTCTTTTCGTACAACCTATTCTTATTTAAATAATTAATTGCTTTATAATTATTTATAAATACATAATTATAAATACATTTATTGCTTAGGTACCTTAAATGGCTGAATTTTGTAGCGGAGCACTTCACTATAACCTCTCGACTTGTTGACCAACCAACGTGTTGTTGGCAACCACACATTAGTTACCTTTGCTAATAACTGCGTAGCTGCGGTTACCTTGGTCACACTGATTACCGGCAACTGTTGTTACCTTTGCGTCAGGCTATGATGACTACCCGTAAGCCAAAATTCCAACGAATGCATTTTCCCGTGCACGTGTAGATAGGCCTTTTCCCCGTACACGCGTAGTTCTACACGTTGACGTGAAGATTCGCGCATGCGCAGTTGGTATTTCAGTCTTTTCACGTACACGGGTAGAAAATTACGGGAAGAAAAAAAACTCTCTAATACCTAAAAATATATATTGCATAAGCGTAGTCTCCAACCAAAAAGAAACAAATTAAATTAAACAACACACCTACACTTTACTTGTCCTTTTGTATTTAACACGATCTTACGCAATCAACTGAAAATTAATAATATAAAAATGAATCACCCAACAACGCTTCACAAGTAATAAACTCGATTTTGTGATGTGAAAATTCCATTGGAATTATATAAAATGATATGATCGTCATAGTTTATGTCACGGTTGCGGTTTTTTCAAGGTTTCACCAGTCGCGATTCACTCCCATGTTAGTGATATTTTTTCCTATCTAGTTCGAGCCCTTAGGGGGAGCAAATGGATGAACTTTGGGATGTTATTTATGAATGAGACACAAAAAACATGGCTTACCTTGAAAATATTCGAGACCTCGATGTTTTTAAACATATATTTCAGCCCATGAATTTCATATATTTAAAACCTTTAGAGTTGGTCGAAATTGATGCCGAGTCTAACTAGACCCCATATGCGATTTTGACCCAAATGTTATAAGTATTGGTCCATTAGTTTCGGAGAAAAGCTCTGGACGGCGGAAGCGGACGAAAGAATTTTTCAAAATAATATGGAACATGTTTTTGCCATCGCAACCCGCCCAAAAATTAGACAAAATTACCATAACGTGACATTTAGTGCGTTTCGCTCCTATTTTCGATGATTATCGCTAACAACCAAATCGTTGCTAAGGAGCTTCATCTTAGGCATTTATCATCGTACAAAAATCGTTCGCTCGTTGGAAAGCTCTCAATTGATATAACCGTATTATGATAACCATAGCACATTGCGTGGCCAACAATCTGAGGAATGAGCGTACTAGTCAGGATACAGGTGATCCTTCTCAGTTAATTTTGTAAACATAATTGCAACCACTATTAGACTAAAAAACTTGAAAGTTGAAATTTGATAGGGAGATTCTCTGGGATCTTAAGAGACGATTGAAATTACGGGCTCTATCCTAATCAGCTAAGTGACCTAAATTCAATCCTGTTCTCCCAAGGAACATGTTCCATGTTCTGTCAAGATTTAGTGCTTCGGACTAAATTTGTAGTACTATAGTAAAACTAATTATTTCACAATATTTTTAAAATTAATCAACTTATTTTATTTCATTTTATTTTTAGCGAATTTCCGTAGCAAATGAAGCTATTGCGATGGCTCAAAAAAATTCAAAATCAACATTTTTGAAAAAAAGTTGTCATTGAAATCCGTTATGAGACATTCTGAAACGAATCCTAGAGTTTACAATATATATATATATATATTTATGTCCTTCCAGACGAAAACTCTCCTTAGGATTGAGATAAAAATTCCGTTCTCGCGCCAAAAAATCCAGCATTCCTAACGAAAGAAACGAAAGGACGAGTTCTTTAGCCAGCATTTTCGATAAAATAATTGCAGAAAATTTAAAAATCCTGAATCGCATAATATTATGTAGAACGAATTTTTTGCCATAAAAATGGTAGTTACAATTTCATTTCCCTAAAAGTCCTAAATTTTCAAAACAATGTACCTAACATAGTATAGTACAACAATTTACGAAACTTTGCACATAAGATCATGCTGCATGACTGGAACATTTCAATTCCATTTTTGGATTCTACGTACCTTGAAACGTGAACCAACAAATTCAGGGGCGGGGAGGGGATTGGGTTAAATATTTTTATTTAATTTTATTTAAATTGATTATTTTAAATGTTTTTCAAGTTGTATTTTTTTCTCCCGGTCGATAACGAAGATTCGCTATTGCAAATAATAAACCAGAAGAAGAGGTTTTGCAAATTGCAATTATTTAACGTGAGCAACTTGTATACGTAAAAGTTCGTTTATCCGGTCTCTCGCCCTCAGGGTAGAAAACTGACAGGAAAAATGATCGTCAACAGGGGAACAAATCATAACGGAACATAGCTACAATGATCGTATTAGCTGATTTAATTCCAATAGAACGCTCACTTCATGACATTTAGTTTATTATAACTTTTGTCACCTATAGACGGTGTAGTGAAGCGTAGGTAGCTGATTTATTTTACCTCAATAATTTTCAGTTGATGTCGACATGTTTAGATTTAGATGCACTATAGTACATGGGGTTTGATGGTTACATCAATGTTGTACTTAGATAAATATGAGGTATTGCTGAATAGGAAGGACTAGCAAGGTGTAGACGTGTTTTATTTAATTTTATTTACTTCTCCTCGGTAGTCTTCTATGCCTTTGCAGTTATATTTGGATAATGTATAATATACTTTGCAACGATTACGTACAAGTGTTCTGCATAGAAGGGATATCCGATACAGAAATAATAAACCTTTGTGTAATTATTTACAGTGTTCTTTGGATTCTATTAAATGAAAAATAAAAAAATAAAAAAATCCAATATCTAACACTAAAATAGCTATCTATAGCGTAACCGGCGATTTCTATGTTACGAGAATTCCCAACGTTCAATTATAATTCTCTCAATATTGAAAACAAGAGAGTAGATAGATTGCCATTTGCCTCTACAGTTTGAATGTTGTTTTCCTATTTGATAAACTAAGGCTATTCCTCTGGCAGAATTCCGAGAGGATTTATTGATAAATTCCTTGTAAAGCAATTTATTGACTACTAGCCGCTCCGGCTCGCTACGCTCGCCTCCACGTGACCCCCCATTAAGTTGCTCGCTTCGCTCGCAACGTGTGGCGTGTAGGGGATATTGCTCGCTTTGCTCGCAAAGTCTTGCATGTAGGATATGTTGCTCGATCCCTAAGGGTAGGTTTAACGTGTATAGGGGATGTTGCTCGCTTCGCTCGCAAACGGTAGATCCCTAAGGGTAGGTTTAACTTCTGTAGGGGATGCTGCTCGCTACGCTCGCTTGAGGAAGTTATACTGCCCACCCAACTTGGCAGACGTTTTTTTCTGTTGGAAATTCTCACAAACAAATTAAATCTTATAAAACTACGTGGAACCACGAAAAGTTTATTAGGAGATGTTGCTCGCTTCGCTCGCAAGGTATACCTGTATATGTGTAGGACAAAGTCCGTATTTATTCTGTTGAAATGGCTCTCGCTTCGCTCGCAAGGTAGGTACCTATGTATACCTGCTCGCCTCGCAACCTTGTGAAACGACGGCGGGCTCGATTAAGTTCTGCTTTTCTTTCTCATATTAAACGCTTCCCTCGCTTCTGCTCGCATTTCGACCCACTTCACGTCACTTTTTTCGTCACTCGCAAAGTGTGGCTGTATACATGCGATGTATTACAATTGAAACGTGTAGGGGATGTTGCTCGCAAACGGTAGATCTCTAAGGGTAGTTTTAACTTCTGTAGGGGATGTTGCTCGCTCCGCTCGCTTGAGGAAGTTATACTGCCCACCCAACTTGGCAGACGTTTTTTTCTGTTGGAAAATCTTATATAACTACGTGGAACCACGAAAATTTTATTAGGGGATGTTGCTCGCTTCGCTCGCAAGGTATACCTGTATATCCTTGAGGAAGTTATACTGCCCACCCAACTTGGCAGACGTTTTTTTCAGTTGGGAATTCTTACAAACAAATCAAATCTTATAAAACTACGTGGAACCACGAAAACTTTATTCGGGGATGTTGCTCGCTTTGCTCGCAAGGTATTGCTGTATATTTGTAGGAAAAAATCCGAATTTATTCTGTTGAAATGGCTCTCGCTTCGCTCGCAAGGTACCTGCTCGCAACACCCAAACACCGAAACCTGTACCTGAGTTATTGAACCCCAAAGACCTCCTCTGTCTTCCCAGAGCCTTCTCGCGAAAACGGCAAAATTAATTTCTCATATTAAACGGTTCCCCACGCTTCCGCTCGTGATTTGACCGACTGCCCGTCACTTTTTTCGATATCCGATTTCGGATTCAGATTCGGCGGACCCAAAGCTGTATTTCGCCCGCGAAAACCGTTCCGAAAAACGTACCTTTATGGGGTATATTTTAATCGGAAAAAACGTGGTTTTTCGGCGGACTTTTCGAGAAAACGGGTCCGTACTCTCGCATTTTTTTAACGCATTTCCCGATACTTTTTTCGCGATCCGATCGCGCCGTCGTCTTCCTCGTTCAAAAACCTACGAAACCCGTATTTTTCCGGAATTGTCAACGGCCGTTTAGAGGGGTAGGGGAAGCGGGGAAGTCCAAAAAGCGCACATTAATTCTTACTTCGACCCCCCTCCCGCCCTACGGCCCATGGTTCGGGTGGGATTAGAAAATTTTAAATTCGCTTATACACCCTATCGGAAAATCCCAAGAAGATCCCCCCACTCGTAGATCCGGCCCACTCAGCCGTTTGGCCGTGCATAGACACGACAAACAGACAAACGGACGGAGTTTCATTCTTATTAATAGTATAGATCGTTAATATTTTCCATCCAGAAGATAACCCTAACCATCCAGTCACTCCCGTGGCATTATTGCACGCCCACACAAAATGAAGGTCGGAATATTTATTACGGATAACGAAGGATCAAGGTAAAAGGGAGGGGATTCAAGAAGAGAGCGGACACATTTAGGGATCATGTTGTGACAAGTGATTTGGGTGTTAAGTTAATCCTTTCAAAACGGAGGAACCATCCTTTAAGCAATGGACCATGACATCAGAAGAGATTTTTGGACAAAAACATCATTCCATAAAATAGCAAATTTTACTTCAGATAGGATTGCGAAACTACCAATTAGTGATAGGCACCAACCGCTGTAAAACAGAATAGGATCACTAACCTAGAAAAACTGAAATAAATTGCAACATCCTTTTCGGGGAACGAACTAAAGCACCTATCGTTGGACTTACGAATTTTTAAGCCCAATTTTTTTGTGACATTGTGGGGCAGAATGTTCACTTCTGCTCCCGTGTCGATGAGAAATTCAGTGCCATTTAGTTTGCACTTGAAAAAAAGCCTTTTATACTCAGTAGACTGCCGGTGTATAGGCTCAGATACACTGGCAGTTATTCGTTTTCCGAACTCTCAACGTCGGAGGTTGGAACGGTACTTTCTTGTACCGATCTCTGAGTATTTTCGTTTGAAACCCAGGTTTTAGGCTCTTATAGTCGCTGCCTTTTTGCTAGTTTTGGAAAGTGTTTGTCTTCCAAGTGCAGTGTTCTGGGTCTGCACATTTGCGAGTTTCGTTACCGAAACGTGCGTGGTTTCGACAGAGGCCGTCGGTTTGTGAGGCCTACTCTCTACTGGTTGGGGTTTGAGCTCAGCTTGTTTTGAGAGGGCCTTTTTGAAACCAGTATTCATGGGTTTCGGAGTAGATTCATCCTTTCGATGGGTAGAGTCTCGATCCACTTTTGAGTGATCAGAGCTTCTGAAAAGTACCCAACAGCTTTAGAGTACATTTCGTGGTACTTGGTGCTGGGTTTTTTGGCGAGAGATGCGGGGTCCTCGAGTGCAATGGACCATGAGGCGCTGTTTGGCCTCTTCAGGGTGCGTGGGGTATGAGAAACTACCACTTTAGAAATTCCGGCCTAAGATTTATATCTGTAGGAGGAATAACTGAAACTTCAGAGCGGGTCTGAAAGGTATCCTCGATCTTTTGTATAGGCGAGGCTTGATCTAACGTTTCCTTCGTGAAAATGAGAAGGCGATCTCGTGCACCGAGTTATTAGCTCGTTTCGATGCCTCTATGTATAGAAATAGAGGGTTTAGGAAGGTGGACTCGCTTGACAGAGCTTCTTTCCTTTGCTCGTATGTCAGGGTCCTACCTTGTAGTCTTGAAAAAGACTTCCTTGGACCTCGGTTAGTGCTACGAAACCCGGGTGACACGGCTAGGAACGTCCCTCGGGGGGTCCTGACAGAAGAACTACGTTGGGCAATGAGCAGGATGAATAAACACTGGACTCGTAGATGAGATATAAGAGAATTTTTAACTATAAATTTAATAGAAAAAAACTTAACAATCTGTTGTTCAAAAAGGACATTCCGGAACAATAGTTGTGTGTGTGTGTGTGTGTGCATTTTTTATCAATTTTTTCAACGCGTTTTAATGACATTTAAAAGTACATTATTCAGCATAATTTTGAACATAAATGTTCGAATGATCTAGTTTATTCATGAAAAATTTTATTTGACTAATATTCTACTGAAAAAATATAATGTTAACAGTTTTAAACAGTTTTTAGCAATTTTGTTGGCACATTTGGTGAAATGTGTCCCATTTAATGTGATAAAAAAATCCAACGAACTGAACCTTTCTTTGTGAATGCTCGATTCAGAGAAAAAAGAACAGATTTTTTAAATCTCAATCCTAAGGATAGTTATTGTCTGACACGAAATCGTCAGACAATAACTATCCTTAGGATGGAGATAAAAATCCGTTCTTTCTCCAAGAAATCAAGCATCCTATATGAAACGGTGAGTTCGTTGGACAATACGCTTTGAGCACATTGAAGTGGTCAAATTTCTAAAAATTTGCTTAAAAAAATAATAATAATAAAATACTGACAAAAAAATTCTAAAAATCGCTAAATCTATATTTTTAAGCGAGATATTAGGTACTCATACATCCAGTTTATCATGTATGAACTTGAGCTTTCGAAAGTCCATGGGCAAATCGCTCCTACTTAAATGTCATTAATATATACAAAAATCTACAAAACTACAGTAAAGCTAGAAATACGAAATCTTAGTCTGCTATTCAAAAAATAAGATTTCGTATTTCTAGATTTACTGTAGTTTTGTTACTTTTGTAGCTTTGTTAGCTTTACTGCTAGTTTACTGTAGTCTGCTATTCAACAAATATAATTTTGAATAAGTTTTTTGGAATAAAATTGGTAAGAGAGTTACCATATCATTGCACTCAAATCAGACAAATCATGAAAAATAAAATACGATAATTTACGAAAATTCGCACATACAACGATGCTGCATGAACTTAACTTTTAAAATTCACTTCGCACGAGGTAGATAGGGAATCCAACCCTCTTGCAATGGTGTTCCTAAATTTGAGTTTAAATCGTCAATAATTAAGATAGTTATGGCCATACAAGTGGCGTAAGGTCATAAGAAAATGTACCTAACTCCCTTAGGAAGTTTTTAAGAAATTGTCAAGAGAGAACTTTTTGTTGAAAATTAGATAGAGACTCTAAATCTACTCGCTGATGCACTAAAAAGTGATACACGCTGTACACTAATCTTAGTCAATTTCAGATTACTCAGGAAGAAAACATAATTCTTCGGCATAGGACTACAGATCAAGAGCAATCCTTGTTTGGTCCATTGATCTCGAATTCAAAAGGGAAAGAACGATGAAGATTGAAAGGGTATTCGGAGGTGTTTCCCTCCCATTTCCTTCGAATTTATATCCTCCAGCGAATGTTATGCGCCACCGTATCCGCGAATGAAGGAGAAAAAGCCACCGCAAGGAGGATTTCATGCATTTATTCCTTACCTGCCCCTTTCTCGAAGAATTTGCTTAGGGATATTCCGAGGAAAAGAACCTTTTGAAAAAAACGGCAAATCTGATCAAGAAAACCATCAGTTACCCAAGAAACGATCTCTACCGCGAAAACGGAGGTTGGCGATGTATTTCATTGGGACGAATCGAAGGAGATATTTTCCGCTCCCCGCAAAAATATAATTTAACATTATCGATATTATTGTAAGTGTTGTGGGAAATACACGAGTGCTCATTGCAGAATATGCGGTCATATATGTAAGTAAAAAGAGAGGAACCATGTTTTATTGATCTAGCTAAGATGCAGTTATGGAATCGCTCGTGTCAGCTGATACACTGATTCTATTTTCCTATTAACCATTCACACACAATACAATGTGAACACCAAATTTTCTCAACTTGAAAGAATAAACCACATTCGAGTGTCACAAGAGGACGCAATCGTCTACGAAATTCCTTGAGCTTAGTAGTTTTCGAATTCATTAGGCCCAACGGACAGGCAACGCAACGAAAAACTGTATCGATATTCAACCCAAAACATTACTAAAAGTAATCAGATTGAAATAATAGTTGATACTTGGAAAGTACAGATAACCCTAAAGGGTTTTTACTTCAAGAGCAACTAGTAAAATGTATATTTTAAATTAACTTGTTCATTTAAACTCTATTCAACACCAATTATCATTCATTTAAACCTTTGTAATCGACTAAGAAAGAATGTAAAGACGAAACGCTTGCATACGAGTCTGCAACACATTGGAACATTTCATGTCTTCAGTTGCAGACGCGTAGGTATGTGTAGCAGACTCGTATGCAATCAGAAATTAACAAGCGGTTGCAATCATGTTCACAATATCAATTATTGAGAATGATCACCTGTGTGTAAACAATAATTCAAATAACCATGCTCATAACTGTGATTGTTGGCCACGCACTTCGCAGTAGTTAACATAATATGATTGGATAAATCGAGAGCTTTCGAACGAATGGTGAACGAATTTTGTGGGATGAAAAACGACGAAGTACCATTTCCCTAGCAACGTCTCGGTTGTAAGCGGAAATCATCAGAAATTGAGCATATTTCGTTACGTAACGTAACGTGACATAACGAAAATTTGGTTGTGTGCCATAGCAAAGACATGAAATGTCAAAACACAACTCCTATCGTCATCCTTCATAGAAATTATTTTGAGAGAAATGCTCAGATTTCATTCTGTTTTGGCTCAATTCGGAGTTTGAGTTCGCTCGTCTTTCTCAATGTTTGAGAAAATACGAAATAACGGGGTGCATCCCAACTCCACTAGGTACCTAATCATGATAGGTATATAATTTGAACTTTGTCCGATTGATCTGGGGTCTTTGACAAAGAGAATTGATCCCTTAATTCTTTTCAGGTGTGTATATTTACTGTCAGGATTTTATTCAAAAGAATTTTATCAACGATGACATGAGAAATCTATGCACAAAATTATCTTGAAACTTGTACGAAAGCTGTATCCACCGTATGAGTGTTTCCAGCTGATTTCAATGAAGTTTGTCAAACGACTCGGTTGTAAGCGGAAATCATCAGAACATTAAACGCTTGCATACGAGTCTGCAACGCATTGGGACATTTTCATGTGTTTACCTATGAATGGTCAACGTCATTTCTGATGGTCATAATCATCGTTGTGGCCACTTGGGACAATTTTTTTCGTGACGATTTTTTTGTTATGTGCCATATGAAAGACATGAAAATGTCAAAAAAACCAGAATGTGGTAGATTCTGTGTTATAGTTGCATCACGGTAACCAATAAAGGAACTCTAAAGGTGGTCGTCCATTAGGTCGGCAGAGCGGCGCGGCGCGACGCTAAAATCTTGAGGTTCGTCCACTATAGGGCGGATTTCATTTTTCGACCCGCCGTTTTGCCAGTCCTGCGTCAACCGCACAGTGGGGCCAAATGGCCAAAAATGGGGGAAAAATCATTATCTTTGAAATGAATGAGTGTTTTGACTTGGGAATGGTTTCATTCGATTCAGAATACAAAAATACATTAGAAAATTATGTTTTCTGAAGTTTAAAATTATTATTTTAGCACTAAATCTTGTGACTTTTGAAAAAATTAAAGTTAATAAAAGTGGGAAAGGGTGTGAAAAATTTACTGTGATCATTTACCAACTTTTCGTGGAAAAAGTTGTCTTTTTCGTTTCAGACAGTAGTCGTGGAATACGGTGATAATGGTTGTCTGAATTAAGGTTTCTTTATAAATATGTATGTAGGTATATTATACAGGTAGGTCTTAGCTTCGGCAAAGTGTGTTGCTGATTACTGAGATTCGGTCAGGTGATTGAGTAAATTTTGTTCCCGAGCTTTCGACGGTTTATTTCATCATCTTCAGGGGGTCTACGGACAGACTTTACAGTATTAAATACAGTACCTTTACAAAATAATTAAATTAGTGTTAAGTGATTAAACTTTTGCTAAATTAATAATTCCTTTGCTTCCTCACTTAATGGAAGAATCTTTGGAAGTAAAAGTCAAATCCCTTTTCAAGGTCTAGCCACATTGTTTACCGTCCTTGCATCTTGAAAAAATATTCTCATAGTTGAATTTCCGATTTGAGTATAGTTGATTGTCGTAACTACGTAACAGATTTTCGTAACACAAATTTGTGATGTTCAGGCGAAATGGTAGCTTCGTCGTCAATTCCAAAAAAGGAGCGAAAAAGTGCTAATCATGCATCATGATCATTCTAATCGTAAATTATTGTATTGTATACCTGCCTTTTTGAGTGTAAAGAAATTGTTGGCTATTATTCTTATTAACTTTATGGCAAAAAACGATTCAAAATTATAATCTGTTATTCAAAAAGAGATTTTGGAATTTTTCTTCTTCAGTTTTTATAGATTTTTTTAAAAGCAAATTTATATAACATTTAATTAAATCTTTCAGCATAATTTTGAACGTAAAATTTTCAATGTTCTATTTTATAGTTAATAAACTTTATTTGAGCAATATTCCACCAAGAAATATAAATTCCATTTTCAGCCGTACTTAGCCAAGTGATTTTTTCAACACATTTTTTGAAATTTGACCAATTAATGTGTGACGGCAAAGACGGTCTCGCTATGTCTTTGATCACATTTCAATCCACTACACCTGAAACGGTGGAATACGGTGGAATGTACAGCTTCTTGATAATTCAGAACTTCAAGAAAAAAAATGAGCCAAACCAAAGGAAGGCGAAGCTCGTTTTTTCTATGCCTCCCAAATTTCGCAATAAAACCCAAATCTGGAGCTAATGTTCAAGCCATAATGTTTTGAAAAAATAATCAGTATTTCTTAGCGATACTACAACTAGCGATATTGCCAACATTATACTATTTAGGATTTTTTTCAATCACATAGAACGTGGTAGGCAATTTTCAAATTATACTCTCAAAAAGCTTAAAATCTCGAAATATCATGTTTCAGCCTACATTTGTTAGTGAAAACAATTTTTAGCCACTGAAGGTCTTTCACTCCCTTATTCGATAGGTAATAAACTTTGAGAAAACCACATTACATCCCTTTTTTAGTCACTTTGCAAAAATGGATTTTTTCCAACTTGGCCCCACTGTGCGTCGTGCAGTGAGGTACCCTCTATTGAAAAATGCGGTCGGATGGAGGAATATTTTCTTCGGACGACGAAGAAATGTTCGCTTTTGCTGCAGCTCTGGAAGCTGAAGAGGAGGAGGAAATTACTGAAAGCAGGAAGAGGCAATGGATCCATCCGATCAACGCAAAAAGATTGGACTTGGGGGAACACAACTACCTTTTCCATGATTTATTGAGAGATGAAAAGAAATTCGTCCAATATTTCAGGATGTCTCAGCAAAAGTTTTTTGAGCTTCATGAAATAATCAAGCCACTGGTAGTGAAGCTAGACGCTGAATTTCGACTGATAGACTGACTGACAGACACTCGATTTCGTGTCTGAGGTAAGATCCAGAAAATATACACGATTAAATAGAGATAGTACTTATTTCTTTTTATTAGAAATAATAAAACATTCCTTTTTTAAAAAATATAATAGGCTTTTCCTGGCATCTAATAGCAAAAAACGACAGTTGTTGGTTACAAAAATAAGGAAGTCTAGAACGCACATAATACCTAATCTTATAATTTTAGCCTGCTATTCAAATGGCTGTTAAAATTATTGCAATTTTAATTTAAAAAAAGGGAAACTGATTTGGCTCTTGTTTAGCAGGTTATTCATAAGAATGGCTTGTTCATTATACGATTCAAAATCCTTTCAATTATATTTATTTATTTATTTATTTATGAAACATACGGGCTGAAGCCCAATTACAAGAGAAATGTTATAGTATGAATATTATAAAGGTACAGAAAAATTAATAAGCGAACGCAAAAGAATGACTGATAAAAATAAAACAAGAAAATAAAACAAGGATTTCTAATTATAAAGAATCAAGAATATATAGTAGTGTAGTAGTATAGTGTGGAATATATGGTTCAAACAATGAGAGATTTCAGTTAAAAATGGCCGAGGTCGCACGAGCGCTTACGAAAATGGCCGAGGTCGGAAATTTTCCGCTCCGCCCTTCGTCCACTAGGTCGGTGGGGCGGTGCGAAATATTTCGGCGCCGCGCCGCGCCGCGTTCCAGAAGTTTGGAGAGCGGTCGAGAGCGGAAATTTTTCGACTCACCCGCGCCGCGCCGCGCTGCCGACCTAGTGGACGGACTGCCATTCATTTACATTATATTTCTAGAGAAAGATTTTAGGTATAGATATCTCTAGATATCTCGGTATAGAATACTCAGAATCGGCTTCCTAGGTTTGAATGTAGGAGGGAGACAGAAAATTTCATCCAATTATGCAACAGCAAAGGTTGATAAAATTTTGAGGTGGAAAATTTGAAAAATGCTGAACGATTACTAATATCAAATTTATTTTATTCTTTGTACACTTCCAGTTTTGTACTAATTCGAGATATGAGATGCCGTCAAATTTATCCCCCCACCCAACAAGAATACAGTGAACTCTAAGATCATACATCGCAAAACGATTATCCGAATCAACCTATCACTTTTAATCATCCCAGGGTGGGAGAATGACATTTTCAAATATTCATTCAGTCTGAGAGTGGAATGAGTTCAATAAGAATTGAAGTATAATATTTTGCTGTGTTTTATTATTGATATTGTTGCTCACCATTCAACTGAACAAATGAATCATTTATTGAGAGCGAACGAAAATTCGAACTGGAACAATTATCATCGATTGGAACAACTAAAATTAGATGAGTGGACATTTTACAAACATTTTTATTTTAAAATTTCCCGAGCCATTGCAATAGCTTAATTTTCTTCCAAAATTCGCTAAAACATGAAACGAGATTGTGAATGACATTGTCTTCAGCTCAAAATAGATCAGTGATCAGCACAGAGAGGTTATCATATATGATTCAGAAATAGTAACCTTTTGTTTCATAATTTGCCACGTTTCAGATCTAAACACTGTTTATTTATTTATTTACGGGAAAGTTAGCCCAATATACGATAAGAAAACAATACATGGAAAATACGGATAACGAATGAAAATAGAAATTCATACAGAAGTTAAAAGTGTTAGTAAAAAAAATTAAATCAATACACAAAAGATAATAATAGTACCTTTTACTAGGTTGGAAATTTAGAACAATAGGAAATGATGTGGTAGCTGTAAGACGAAGAAAATCAAATGTTGTAAACGGAGGTCGGAGAAATATTCAAAACTTGGAACATTCAACTCGAAAAATTATTTTTCACTTTACCCTACATCAATATAAGATGTCGCTTATATTGCAAACACCAACTCCACTCCGTACCCTTCGTTCGCCTTCAAAAGAGGAAAGAGCCCGAACTTGACTCGGTTCTTTTAAAATTGCAAGGGGTTTCGGTTCCGATTAGACCCGGATTTTCAACCCTCGGGTCGACCGCCCCGTTTTTCGCTAAGTAAACCCCCACCCCAGCGCCGGCCCCTTTATGAGAAAGTAATACCCGAGGAAAAAGTTTGCAATACAAATAGAACATCGAAGGAACCTCATTTCTCTCCAACTTTTCGTCTGGCGCTTATTTCCCCTCTTCACTTCAAACCCCCCCTCGATTCCAGCGGTTTCCACCCGTCCGTCTTCTTCTGCTCAATTATCCATCTCCATTGACTTTGAAATCCGGCCATAGTTCCTTCACGTCTCAGCACAAGGGTACAAACTTATCTAAAGGCTGGTATTTCTAATTCAAATGTTACAACTAACGGAATCGATATACACAGCACAAGTTCGCAAAGGAATTGTATGTGCATACAGTAACACTATTGATGCAGAGTCTTTACATAGGTGGAAAATGCTTATTTTTCAATTGCCACTCGCATTTAACGTAATAGACCTTTCTGAAGAACGTACTGCGCGTACATACATACGTACAAACGCGTGTCTGCGAATGTTCACTATACTGCGCGCTCTTTCCTAGGCTTCCCACCTTGTGTTCCTCGCACATGGCTACATTCAAGCACCGGTCATGGCTTTGTACTCTGCTTTAAGGGCTGGGGTTCGGAGGTCGCCCGCACTGCTTCTGATCTCAACTTCGTCAGACAGCAGTTGTGGTGGTGCGACAGAGCAATACCAACTGCTTCGAAACCCAGCTCATCAGCTGAGTTAGCTGCTGCAATAAAAGAATCAGTAGATGGTTAAGAACTCCGACAGTGTTCTGAAAGCCGTTGCCCAATTTGGTCTCGTCAATACATGGACGCTTTGATCCCAGAAACCCAACATGGTCCCAGTCTCCAAAAGTAAATATCAATGGCCGCTGTAGTAGCCTGTATAATTATATAACGTCAAAAGTTGTTACTTACATGGTAAAGACGTCAAGTCAAAACGTAAAAAATGTTTGTCATTTTGATAAATGATGAAAATTCATTCCGTAGTTTTACAACCATCTGCCAGAAGTGGGCAATATTTGTCAGATATTCTCTTGCAGTAGTTACTCTTCTAGGATCACTTTGAAATTAAAAAAAAAAAAAAAAATAAATAAATAAATAAAAAATAAGGATACTGTTGGAAAGAGCGGTTAATCTCCCATATTCCTGATGCCAAACCGACTTCAAACTCGCAGGTTCATACATATACATACCATTAAAAATAATTTCAAAAAACGATCGATTTCATTGCGAAGAAAAACATGTTTTTCAAAATTAAAACGTCATTTTCCCGCCTAAAAAGAAAAGTAAAATTGAGTTTACCGTCGAAAAGCCGAGGAAGTCATTCATGGGTGCAAAAAAGTTCCACTCATGCAGCATGATCGAATGAGCGAATTATCGTAAATTATTGTGTTACATTATGTCACAATGTTTTGGAATTTGAGAAACTACCAATTTTATACTTTTAAAAAATCGTTCTAGAAACATCCTACGATTTAAAAAATATTTTCAGGTGTTCGCTTTTTTTCAGCTTTTATACATTTTTCAGCTAATACTAATGAACTTTAAATTAAAAACATTTTTTAGGATAATTTATTGTGTTTAATTTTTTTAATGTTTTTGTTCATTGCTAAAAAATTTATTTTTACTAAAATTCAGCTTTAAAAAAAAAAAAAAAAAATCAAGTCAACAATTTTTAGCCATTTTTAATTATTTTTGGTGCTTTTTTTGAGCTATTTACTGTATTAAAGTGCTGACCATCAAACTCATCCTTTTATTAGGAAAGCGTGATTTTTGGCGCAAGAACAAGGTGTGTATCTCAATCCTAAGGAGGTTATTGCCTGGAATGGCACACACGTATGTACACATATACACATATTTAAAAAAAAATATATATATATATATATATATATATATATATATATTTATTTATTTATTTATGTATTTATTTACGTAAAATAAATTCACAAAAGTGAGACTCACTGTAACACGTTTCGTTTAATGGTTGCCTATCATCTAATCCATCCTAGTCCTATAGGATGTAGGTTTCTTCATGGGATAAATAATATAATATATTTATAGACACATGAAAAACATTTCAATTTTAGGATTCATTTAGGAATGCCACAAAACGGATTTCAACAAAGAAAATTTTCTACATTTTTTAGAGCTTCATTTTCCTTTTCCTTTAGCTTCCTTTTCCATGAAAACTCGCTGACGCAAACGAAGAAAAGTCCAATTCTGAGAATTTTCAGAAGTTTACATTTATTTTTAGCCTCCCTGTTTTACGTTCCTTGTAGACTAAAAAAATACAGCTTTGTCATCAGGGAGACAAAATTTACCGCTCTTTCCACCGCTGTCCTTATTATTGATTTCACGGTGATTCTAAAAGGAATTAACTATCGCCGTTACAGGTTACAGGCCTAATAGGTTACAGATGGAACACAGTTTAGGTCTGCTATGCATGGTTAACAGTCAAGATTTCGGCGCTCTCCACGCGTTTAATAATCCAACGCACTTGGTAACTCATGTGAAATTCTTATTGTATGTACATTTTGAAAGTTTTAAATATTTCGGAGGTAGTCACACCGACAAACTCGTGCCCCATAGCGAAGTAACGATCAAAATACTGAGTTGCATACATTCAATTTCGACGTGAGGGGACCTTGTAGTATTTAGTCCCTTCTTTTCCATGAAAATAATTGATTCTGAACTTCAATGAAGTCATAATAATCAAAACATTCAAGATCACCATAAATAAATTATTGAAATTACTGACAAGTAGTCCTAAATTGAAACACAATTAAGTTGTATACAGATCAATAATTGTAACTATTAGTTTATACCAATGGTATCATGAATGAATTTAAAATATCACTCACGTGTTTTCCTTCACTTGACCCAAGAAGCGGTGTATGAGCCTGAAATAGAAAAATTCGTGTCAGAAACAAGTGGAACACCGAATTACGCATTAAAATAGTTTAAAAACAGAATTGTGAAACGTCAGCACTCGGTATCAATAAATGTGTTACTGCACGCATAGTTATTAAAATCCTAATGAAATGGAGTTCTAACATGAATGGAGTTCATTGAAGCAAGCAGTAGCATTGAAGAGAGGAATCCTATCACTTCATTGTTATCTGTTAAGCGAGTTGTTGTAGAAAATGAAGCTATTGCAAAGGTTCCAAATATTTTAAAATAACTTTGACATTTTCATTCTTTGCCTTGGCACACAACCTCGAAAAGCGTTACTTTAAAACCGACAGAGTTTGCTCTTGACGAAATTTTTTTATAATTCTCACAACCATACGTTGCTATCTGCCATTTTTTATCGTATGAAAATCGTTCGCCAGTTGTTGGAAAGCTTTTGATTTATCAGATACCACTTATTTCTCTTCCGTACATCCCTGAGATGCACTGGTCACGTGCTTGGTGTGACGTCAAAACTTGTTTGTTGTTTGGTTCAGGCTCAGTCACCTATTAGGCATCCTAATCACCATCCTCCTTGTTTGAAACACAAACGATTACAGGATAGTGTACATAATTAGTTCCCTCTGCTGAACATGGTATCTTGGACGAAAAGACAAAATACTTCGACATTATCGAAGAAGCACTATTTTAATTTCGTATACGGAAGAAGCCTCAAATTCTCACTCAGCTCATCAGAGTGACTGTGTATGTACATTGTCATCGTTATCAGCAGTCCCAAACAGACAAAGTTTCCAATTTTGGGATGACAGTGAAATAAATCATCATCGAAATCAATAATTAAATATTGTCAAGGTTGTTTGAAAAGTAACACAACTACCCTATTAAGTGGTAAGAGATGGGATTTTATAATTAATATTTACAAATTCTGGTTGTTAGGTAAGTAAGTGTCACCCTCCCTAGGTAGAATGACATAAGCATAATTATATGTATATTTAAATATAGGCATACATTTACGACGTGTTGATCCTGGCAGAAGCCTGGAAAACAATACAGGTTAGAATCATCCTACGATTTAAAAATTATGTCTAGACTTCACAGAAGTCACTTTGTAGGTTTTCAGCTCATACTCTCACAGTGTGGTTACTAACTAGAAGGAAAGACACACGTGACACAGATGAGTGTGGGAGCCTATCCCCAACTGCTATCTCATCCCGACTAAACGGGATCAATAGGGTAAAATGTATTTATAACTTCAACATTCAAAGCTCTATCTCACATACCGATATAAAATCGAATTGAGGGTGTTCCCTGATTTTTGTAGGTTCATGCGACGGACTTTTACGCCATACATTTATGATTAATATGCCAATAAAGTTTACTAACAATTACGTACCTTGGTAATTTACGAACAGCATTCATTTTAGTTTATCTATATATACAGGGTGTCCCCAAAAACGTCCCTCCCCCCTGCTAAAATCATTAATAATGGGTCGAAAAAATATATATATACCTATATATATATATTTATTTATTTTTTCTAGCAATGTTTATCTTTTATTTTTTTGTAAGGATTTCAAAAATGAATAAATTGCGCATTTCGCACGTACTCAAACGTGCGTAATTGACATCAACTCCGTTATTTTAAATGGTTACCTCCATTTTTTATTACAGATTTGAATTCTAAGTGAAAGTTCATGGAGAAATGACCCATCACTCGATTTTTTAAGTGCATGCAAATGGGCGCCGTTCCGCTCCAAAACTGCAATAAAAGTGAAATACTGAGTTTTTGAAGGTTCTCAATTGCCACATGACAATACATTGTAATACATTGTACATGTAATACATTGTAATACATGATTTTGGAGTGTTTTATTCGTGCTGAAGCTCGTGATGATGTTAATTTATTGATATTTGCAACACCAAGTTGGCAAAACACCGAAAATCCTACATTTTAGTACTCTACGAGCTATGCGGAAATGTGTAAGAAAAGTGCAATTCTGGTCAATTTTTCGGTGTTTTCCCAAGTTGGTGGTGCAAATATCAATAAATGAACATCATTATGAAGTTCCGCACGAAAAAATACTCAAAAATCATGTAATACATGTGGCAATTGAGTACCTTCCAAAACTCAGTATTTCACAGTTTTTGCACTTTTAGAGCGGAATTGCGTACTTTTGGAGCGGAATTGCGCCCGTTTGAGCGCAATTAAAAAATCGAATGATGGGTCATTTCTTCATGAAATTTCAACTAGAATTCAAATCTGCAATAAAAAATGGGGTTTCCAATTTAAAATAACAAACTTTGTCACTTTTGAGATCCTTACAAAAAAAATATATTAAGATTGGAGAACAATTATTTTTTGACTCATTACCAGCGATTTTAGCAAGGGGGGGGGGTTCTTGGGGACACCCAGTATAAAATAGTTCCAGTCATGCAACATGATCGTACTCGTATGAGCGAATTTTCGTAAATAATCGCATTGTACTTATAATGTTTGATGTTTTGAAAATTGGCCTTTTTGAGTGCAAAGAAATTGTTAATTATTAATTTTATGACGAAAACAAAAGTATTCTAATTACCAATCTGCTATTCAAAAAGAGTAAAATCTAAAATGATTTTTAGCAGTTTTTGGCCATTTTTAGTCATTTTTTAAGCAGAATTTTTTGAAAAATGACCAATTTAAGGTGCTGATATAATCCCAATGGAATTTTCGCTCCACGAAACAGAGATTATTATAGCTTTTAACAACTATAGATGGACTTTAGAAGCGTAGGTAGGTGATTTATTTTATATTATAAATTCGGTTGGTGGGTTAGCTCAAATAATAATTGTACAGGCATTCTATGAAGAAGGAGCTGCAAAATGCAGATAAAATATATGTACCTTCTTTTTTTTACCGCCCATTGCATTTATTCCCGTCGTACCTTGTGGCTAGAACCCCTCTTCACCTGTTAAAGAGATACACAATACTATACATTTCTCCAATCCATAAACTATTCTTGTTTTCAGCTTGGGTTCAGACCCACACATTGAAGAAGTTCCGGAAAATGTGTTTCAGGCCATTAAGGATATTAAAGTATCCAACTAAAAACTGATTTTCGGGTTATAACGCAAACAAGATCATCCAAATATTGAAGAAACAACTTTTGTCGTAGTCATCACGCACGTGAAAGACGAAGGATTAAGTGGATCAATCTATTTGATTCATATGGATCCACGAAGCTCAACGAGGGGGAAAGAGGGAACAGAAGGTTGGAATTTCCTGCCAAAGCGATATCATGTGATACGGTGACTCAGTTGGGCGCTAACGAGATAACCCCAATTCTTCTTGGTGGATCGGACCGGAGAATACAGGTTCCCGGAGACAGAGAGAAAACGAGAAACCCACCGTCGAACTGTCGACAATCCAGCAATGAGAAGGTGCTTGGTAAAGAGACCGGTGAAGAGACAAGGAGAAGAGATGGAGCATCGAAGAAGGGTAGAGGAGAATAGAGCATACACGCACAGCTTTAGGGGTCGAGCCACCATTAAAGTGACAAGCTATCGGAAAAGGGTTTTTCCGTCGAGGCAACCAATCCCTTTTTTCTAGAGGTTATTGGTGTAGGCGGTGAGGGTTTCTAGTACTGAACTCGGATAGCGGGAAAAGTGCACGGTCGACCTGCCAAACCTTGTAACAGATATGCGTCGCTTCTGGATAAAGACTTGAATCCTTAAGTAACCTCCGGTGTTCGGAAATAAGAGAATATCCATGTCCCGTATCAACCTCCCGTCCAATTTTTCTCCACCCATTAAATGACAGTTAACCTAGCAATAAAGTTAATTAGACCGTTAGCCTGGGAAAAATCAATGCTTCTAGGAATTTTTCGGAATTGCGTATGCGCACTTTCATCATTACAGGGAAAGGTGATAAGGGATTTTCTAGTGACCAAGCCTAGCACTCCCTGATTTATCAAAATCGATTAATTAGATTCGGCGTTCTGCCAGAGCCCCATTTGAGACGCAATAATTTTTTAAAAAGTCATCATAACCCTATTTTCAAATAAATCTACTCCGAATTCGAACGAAAAGTTAAATCGTCGGTGAACCAGTAAATTCACCCTTTTCTCACATATGCGTCCAACAACCTCGGAATTATAGGAAACATTTGGGGTTCTCTGGACAACATACCTACTATCAGAATATTTCCTTAGAATCAGAGTGGAATATAAATACAGTTCATGTGTCACTGAGAATCGAACATAGACAGAAGAACTAAAAGGACGGATTGTAGGAAAAAGGGAAAAAACCCTTTGAAAATTAATTAGTAAATGGGAATTTTGATTTTGAAGGACAATATTTCACAACTTCCTGCTACTTCATTATTTCTTGTATTGCAGTGAGGGAGCGAAGTAACGAATCCTCAAAGATTGGTTAACATTACCCGAAACACGATAGAGCTGTATCATCATCAACACATTCCTACACTTCAATTTTTGGAACCTAATGCCAGTCACGATATTTGAAGAAAAATATATTACCAACTATTTGTAGATTTAATAGTACTGATAGGCTTTGATCGGAACATTTCTTTTGCGAAATATAATACTGGCATTACTAAAACAATGAAATGTCAAGAATAGCTGGACAATAAGGAAGAAGGTCCAGTCAACTGTTTACAAGGAATGGGGCCAACAAATAAAACAAAACCCTTCTTCCTCATTCACCGAGCTTTCGGTAAATATAAGTATTACCTTCTTGAGGGCCCAGAGGATGTTATAGTGTGAAAACCACACCACTCGCACACAAATCAGGCATAATGGGTTGCTTCAGGTACAACTCAGTGAGGAACGAAAAATCAGGTTTATCGTAGAAATGAAAATAAGAAGTAAACATCTGTCAGTTAAAATATAAGTAAATAATAATAATAATAATTCATTTACAACAGTCAAATGCAAAAATACAATAATTATTATTGTTATTGTATTGTACTATTATTGGCATTGTTGCTTTTGACTTTTGTAAATTAATTATTATTATTATCTACTTATATTTTTACTGCCAGATGTTTGTTTCTTATTTTCATTCCTACAATAAACCTGATTTTTAGTTCTTGACTGAATCGTACCTGCTGCAACCCATTATGCCTGGTTTGTGTGCGATTGGTGTGGTTTTCACACTACGAGAATAACATCTTCTAAGCCCTGAATAAGGTAATTTATTTACCGAAAGCTTGATGCTTAGTGAAAGAGGAAGAAGTGTTTATGTTTGGCCCCATTCCTGATCACAGTTGACGAGTTGCTGAGTTTTGGGTCGACCTACATACATTACCTAATATGAAGATCTTAGTGAGAATTGTTTACTAAGGAATGTAAGATGGATAAAGGTAGCTGTTCAGCTTCCATTAGTGGTCTGTAGACATTTGATTATGGATGGGTTTCTAAAACCATGTTTTTCGTAGATGATAAGGGAATCTATGATTTTCGATGACCGATTATATTCTACTAATTCACGATGTCCACGGTCCGATCCACAATGACCGCAGGTAAATTCAACCCCTGAGAATTCCTGATAATATTTACCCCTAACATGATACCAGATCCACAATACTTAAAAAGGGCGTAAAACGTGGATTTTTGGAGAGGAAACAATACGAATCAGATCTTTGGTATCTCCAGAGCACAACTTCATCAGTATACAATCCTCAGTCATGACTAATAAACACTACCCCTTAATTTCGGTGCATTTGCGTGAAATCTAAGAAGACCATTAAATCACTCCGGGAAATTAAAATGAGAAAAATTCATGAATACGCAGGAAAGACGAAACGAGGGTTCTTGCAGCTCGTCGGAAGAACTCGGAGAGTTATAGGGTGAACACGGAGGCGGCGCAAAATGGGAATGTAAATTAGGTAGGAAGACACCTGCCCTTAGCCGTGAAAGGCAAGGAAAAACCGCTGCATGGTTAATTTTATTAAAACAACTTCCTCTACAGCGCGTCTCAATACATCAAAGTGAAAAGGGTCCTCCGAGCAAGAAGGGAAGGAAAAACTAAATTAAAATTTTCGCAACAATATCAATGGCAGCTATGAGACTACAAAAGGATTTTTCCTGACAAAACTGTGTGGAGAAGAAAGTTCAGGGAGCGGCAAGCTCCTCAGTTATTTCATTAGCAACGCAACTAGCGATGAGTCGGCACTGAGCAACCTCCGGATGAAATTCATTTCACTCACTAACTCAATTAGAAAAATGGAGTGTGGAGTAGCGAGGACATCCCAAGGGCACAATCTTGTATCCGATTATTAAAATACCAGTAATCAGTTCCACCCTTTCAAACATACAAAGGGAGGAAACATTTTATGGGCGTTTTTTTTATACCTCTTTCTTGTAATATTCAAGTTGTGTGAATGATATATGAGAAATGTTATGGTATAAAACCTTGAATGGACAGCATTTATAGTCCTCAATTTATCTTGAAAACAGAATGGGTAGCACAAAATATGGCTGACTATGGCTAATGGTAGAAACATTTAACCACTGACTGTAAAATGATTGGATTGGAGATTTTTCGAACAAAGCTGAGTCATGCAAAACGACATTTAACAGTATAAGTAATTAGGCATGCCAACGTCGTAATTAACCTCGCATCACTAGTGGATCGAGGGATGGGGTGGGAATAACTTGGCACTTATACGAAATACCTGATGACGTCACGCTCAATAGCCCTCCTGTTTTATTACATATTCACCGGGATTTGAGTTGATTAGCATTTGAGCGGTTTCAAGAGCGCGGAATTCGAATTGGAGATCAAAAGTATGATATAGAAATTGATAAGATCGACCCTTGAAGTTGTTGTCGTCCGATATCGGGAGCAGGGACAAACGAAACTATTCCTGATCTCGTTTGCTAGTTTTTTTCTCTATTTTTATTAGGCTAATATCACACCAACAGTCAGGTATCTGCTTTTCTACCAGTCAACCGGCGGGTTTCATCTTGTAATTTTCGCGTTTAGCCGGCAAGGGTCCGGTAATATTAGCTCAATTTCATTCGGGCAATGCTAAATCGGCCTGTGCGGTGTCCACGGCCACCGCCTTTTCCCGACTACCGGAGAAGGTAGTGTTTTTCGTTGCGACCCAGTTTCCAAGTGATTTCCAGCTATAGCCGCGACCACACATTCGGTATTTTGCCGAGCACCGATAAAATGCTCGCAGATTTCCTGCTAGTGTGGCCGGGAGGACAAATATTTTTGAAGCTGCGAGTACCGATTATTTGGGAACTTGGGAGTGCTCGCTTCGGTGGTGGTTTTTTGGCCACTTCAAATATACAAATATTTGCCAAGTCATGAGCATTTGCGCTGGCCACACGAGCGGGTGATTGCTCGCCACGGATCGGGCAAAATTTGTTTTCTGTCTAGGCTACCAAACAGATTGAAGCGGGCACTTATCCTGTGATTCACATTTTTGCGCTGAAGGGTAGTGTTTGTCATTGGTACTATTGATAGTGTCGGTAGTTCTAGAAACTACGTATCGATTGTAGGTACTATTGAAATTGTGGTAAATTAAAAAGAAAGTCTGACTAGAGTAAAAAATACATAAGAACACAGCTATGAAAACGACCAAAGTTTCTCTTCCACTATAGGAGATGGTATTGAAAGAGATGAAAAAATAATAAATTGGTATGCTGAACATGCTGTAAAATATGAATTCGGGGCCAGATGGGGATAAAGACACCCACGGTTCAAGTACAGCTACATACACATTTCAAACAAACTATCCAACCGATTTTATTCATTCTGATCTCATTTTATTAGCCATTGTCCTTTACAAACCAAATATATCTCGTAAGTAGCGTCCGGTATCTTACTGAAAGATGGGAGTTTAATAATAAACTCTCCTCACTGGATTGTTTAGTTCACTTCTACCTGATCGAGCCAGAAATCTTATATGTATGCTATCAAACTTACAGGTAAACGTTGGCATAATGTGAGAAAAGATGAGACACATGTTAGCACCATATTGTGAGTTCACATTTTAAAGGCCTCTCCCACAAGTATAATTATACTGATAAGTAGGTTCTCTGAAGCAGTTAGAAGCAACGTTTGGCTTTGACAGTCCAGGAAAGGATAGGGGTAAAACATCAAGAATAACTCTCCAAGGAATGAAGGAAAAAAGGCACAACGTTAAGTGCTACAAAAGGTAAAAGAGTAGGTCGAGGACAATAGCGGCCGCGGTTTTCTGTGGACGTATTAATAAATTAAGAGTGGGGCAAGGCAGGGGCAGGAATGCCTCTTTTGGGGATTCCAGGGTGGGCCCCTATGATATAAAGAGAGCCGCTGCGTCGAAGAGATTTACAAGGGTTACGACACCCAAGGGAACCGTAAACGGCTGCGCTGTACCATGTACTTATTGATCACGTAAAGAGCCCGCCGGATAAATAATAGAGAATGTGCATCTGGTAACAAAAACAAAATTGAGATGTAACTTAGAGATCGATTAAATGCTATGTATTTTCATCTCCTGTAGAAACAGTGTCACCCCACAACGCGTATCAGTGCAATAAAACACGCTAGCGACGCAGTCAACCACCTCAGTTTTTATTTGTTCTGTCTTGTTCAAGTGATTCTTACTTGAAGCAATGCTTCTCACTTCGGCATTCCAAAACCACCAAATTTTCATATAAAGGAGCTGTTGCAATGGCTCCAAAGTTTTCAACTTGAAATTTACCAATGCTTTCAACGTATTTAGTTGAATTATGTCGCGCATTCTTGAGGTGACCTATAATATTAGCAACCGTAAAATACCTAAAATGAGCAAGGTTGCATATAATGCTTCGCTCAAGCACTTTTGAGATACACACACATGGAATGTTGGAAGGATCCGTAATCCCATCAACTGTGATTGTTTAAATGCTACTAACTATATTAATGTCCTTCACAATTCAGAAATATCCACAACTTAATTATGTCTAGGCGTGACGGCAGGTGCCAACTTCTGGGGGAAAAAACTCAAAAAGTTTGATTCATGCAACACAATCATAATTATGAGCCAATTTCCTAAGTTTTGGTGAATTATATTTACGTCAATTTATTTTAAAATTGTGAATTGTGGATGAAAATGTTGAAAAATGTCACTTTTGAAATTGTTGCAGCCATTACCATAGCTTTATTTTCCACGAAAATTAGCTGGAAAGAAAATTAAATGAGTCGTAAACATGGAACCAATCTTACGGATATGTACCTACCGTTTGTGAAAATAACCTACAATACTTAACGATTTTTTTCAGTAGCTGAGATTTGTTATTGAGAAAATAAATATTAGTAAAGTGAGAAATGAGTATTACGAACATTTGACTGAATGAGAAACAAAGATATGTTATAAAAGGATGGAAAGTGAAAGGTTTTTTCTATTATTGAAAGGGAATTCAATTCCAATGTTGTTTTCACTTCACTTTCCGGAATATCCGGTATCTCGAGCGATCCTGTTACTGGCATCGAAGATGTAATGCGATGCAGCGAATCGGCACCGGGCAATTTATTCCGGCTCTCGACGTTATTAGCCCTCTGACAGGCCCTACCCCTCCCCACTGGCCGGGAGTCAAGTTAAAGTGGCTAATTTTCATCACAATGCCACTCAGCTTCGGGCCCCAATGGCCTCGAGGCCTCTTGGCCAATGTTAATTGAATTAGTTGAAAGGGGTTTTGAGGTTTTGGGACGGGGCGAGAGGAGAGCTCCGATAATGGAGACGATTCCCGCGTTTGAAGACTGCGGTCAATCGGTTTCACAGGGCGGAATTCAAAATCAAGAGGTCGTAAAAGGCGGCATTAAATGTTTCAGCAATGAGTTCGCTTCCCATTGGTAGGCGGGTCGATGAAAGGCAATCACCGCAAGTCGAACCAAATCGGGTGAATGCTCAAAACAGGAGGAATTGCTTCGAATACCACAGGTAACTTTCGGAATTG
Organism: Adelphocoris suturalis; assembly: GCA_030762985.1. Lineage (NCBI taxonomy): Eukaryota > Metazoa > Arthropoda > Insecta > Hemiptera > Miridae > Adelphocoris > Adelphocoris suturalis. The sequence goes on from CM061046.1 coordinate 36,056,865, forward strand.
ACGGAAAAAAATGTTACACTTGTCATGGATAGGTAATGTTATTGAACAAACAGTACCTTAGTGGGAATGAACGAACAAAATATCCAGCGATGAAAATGTCAGAAACTCATGTTATGACAGCCAATCAAATAGTGGGTTTTCTCCTCCATACAAGTAGAAGTGAAGGCAACTCAATTATTGGACAGGAATGAAATGAAACGTCACACTTCACTGCTTGACATTAATTAATCGAGAGTAAACTATGACGGAATCGCAAGTTTTACAATTGAAATCATGAGAATACATTGACCAATATCGTGAGGTGGTTAAGTGAGAGAGGATGGACGGAACTGACGGGAAATGAGCACTTATGACCTTCAACTAATTCAGTATTCATTCAGAAATGAAGTATTCAATTGCACTAAGAGAGCGAAAACAAGAAAAGGCAACCTTCACCGGGCATCAAATCATTCACAGATATGCGGTTACGAAAGTGGTTCATCTTCATCCTCCAACAAATTATAGAAAAGAATTATTAAATAATACAACCTACTCAATACTCAAATTTTAATGAAACGTTTGAGAGCTGTTCCCAATATAATCCTTCAAAAATTAGTTCATTGAAAGATTTAATAGTTTTCTCGCTCGAGCTTCACTCGATCGGTATGGCTGTATAGATCCGATGATCTTTACTGTTGAGTGGGACATTCTCACTTCGCTCGCTCTCTGTGAGATAGATAGAGGCGATGGGATATAAATAGCTCATCCCAAAATCGTAGGAAAAACCACGTTGGAATCCGACGTGTGGAGGGGATGCTGCTCGCTTCGCTCGGTAGGGGTGGGTTTTCTCACTCGCTCGGTGTGGGATGTATAGATGCGACTGGACATAGTCCTAATACCATCAAGAACTACAGCCCATGGTTCGTGTGGGGGTGGAAAATTTTAAAATTGCTTACATTCCCTTTCCATAGACAATCCCAAGGGAATGACAAAAAAAAAATAATAATAATAATAGTGAATAAATAAAATAAAATGAAAAATTAAATAAATTGCTGTGTAATAATTTGCTGCGTTTTCTATGTGTGACCACGAATAGTTCAGTAGATTTAATAAAGATAAGCCATTTATCTGTGTAGAAGGGCAATCCAATTAAGATTAAGTGGAGCCACAAAAAGAAAAAAAAACAGAAAAAAAAAATTTTTAAAGAGGCAAAACTAAAATAATAAATTGCTTTGTAATAATTTGCTGCGTTTTCTATGTGGGAGCACGAAAAATTCATTAGGTTTAATAAAGATATCCCATTTATCTGCGTCGATTGGCTATCCAATAAAGATCACGTGGAACCACGAAAAGTTTAGTTTTAAGAACATTACAGTACTAACAGAACTGTCGGATGTTAAATTTTTGTTCGGATTTAAATTTTGTACTCAAATAAAGATTACCTACAGGGAAAATGTGAAAATTGCTTATAATCCCTTTCAATAGAAAAAAAGCAAAAAAAAATCTTATAAAACTATGTGGAACCATGGAAAGTTTAGTTTCAAGAACATTTCAATTCGTCAACTAATCCTAAACGTCCATGCTACAATATGTGAAGAAGTAATAGACCAAGAGGAACTGTAAATAAACGAATCCTTGATAAAACTGGAACTACCCATGTAAACATCTCGAGAAGAAAGGAATCTCTAGCGTTTGAAAGACAACAACAGAACATTAGACGGGGAAAACAAACACGTACAAACAATTAACATCCGACAGTTCTGTTAGTATTGAAATGTTCGTAAAACTAAACTTTTCGTGGTTCCACATGCGGTGCCACGTTTGATAGAAATTTCCAACAGAAGGTGTCACGTATGATAGTCGAACAGAAAAAAACGTCTGCAAAGTTGGGTGAGCAGTATAATAGTCTAAGAGCCCAAAGCAAATAGAGCATCTCATTTCAGTAAGCACGAAATGTACTAAAACATATCCTATTAGGTTATTAGAATATGAAAATGTGAGTCTACCTGTGCCCATCTGTTGCTTAACGTTTTTTATTAATTCGTAAACATGTAAAAAAGCACCTATGAAATACCTCATTTCAGTAAGCTTGATGTTTTGTCCAGTTGTAGGGGGTAGTTGTCTAGTACAGAATACGCGAGAGGCAGACCGTTTGGGGGTGGGGAAAGAGGTGGCAGACGAGGGGGGAAGTGTCAGAAAAAGGTGCAGAAATACCTCATTTCAGTAGGCTTAATATTTTGTCCATTTGTGGGGGGTAGTTGTCTAGTGCAGAAAACGCAAGAGGCAGACCGTTTGGGGGTGGCAAAGGGGGTGGCGGACGAGAGAGGCAAGGGAGTGGGAACCCTCTTATGAAGGAATCCGGCGCCCTATAACTTGGAGAAATTAGGTCTTTGATCAGTTTTTCTCTGAATCTAGGAATTAGGGTAATTTTCAAGGTAAACCAAGGTCAGCAAATAAATAAATATTTTCAATAGATATTTGTAACGAAAAAAATGTAATGAAAACTGATAATGAAAAAGGTTAGGGAGTTTTTTAATCGTCATCATCAGTATCGTAATCATCACTCTGATCAGTTTCCTCATCACCTCCATTGCCTACGCCCTAAATAGCTCATTTTTTCTTTGAAAATTCGCTAAAAGGTATAACTTTGTAACTTCGAGGTGAATTGAGATATGAAATATTCTTCTGGCTTTGCTACGATGTGGACGGGAGTATGCTTAGAGCAAACTTGCTCAAATGTATGTTCAAGAGTATGCTCAAACTGAGGTCAAACCAGGCTGATATGATTTCTCTGCGGACCATGGTGGTAGAGAGGGGGGGGGGGGGGACAGGAAGCGCCTTAGGGGAGGATGAGGGTTTGTCAGCTATGCAAGTGATGGGTCGGCCCCCCAGGCATACCGTAATGGCTGAATGGAATGACAGCCAAGCACATTCAACAGATGGAAACAACACGAATGACAGACACATAATTAATGAAAATTACTCGCAACCAAGAATAAGTGATTGAGGTTCTCTCCCTTCCTAAAATGTAATCATTTGAGCCAGTTACGTAAGTGTTTAATTAGTCGACCTGGTGAATGATTTTTCACTGTCCATAGTTCTTTACATCGGAAGGTAGCATCAGAGTTGTTTTAAATCTGCCAAATAAAATCGTAATTTGAATCAGAAGCCTGAAAAAATTGATCAAATTCAAATAATCAATATTTTTTCAACATTCGCTAAAAATGAGAAGTTGTTTGAAAGCGGCATGATATGCCGCTATATTATAGCATCCTCGTATCCGACAACTGAACACATTGCTTCCCCAACTTTTTAGGAGGAATTTTTTAGGAGATGAAATTGAACGAAGAATTAAATACAAGGGGCTCAGGTCACGAATATTTCAGTGAAGTAGGTACCTGGGTCGTTAAAAAAAAAAAATGTCCGTTTTCTCAATTTACTGTGTCCCAAAGATTTGAAACATGATTCTGGAGCCAATTTTCAACTTATAGCAATGGGGTATGAATCAAAATGTTCTTTAGGTTGTCCTTTGTAACCTCAAATCAAACATGACGTTTTTCTAACAGTTAATAGGTTTGTCAACATCAACAGTTTTAAAAAAAGTCCAAATAGTTATGTCCCAGTGGTACTTACGATAGTTACTAAGGTTTGTAACTTTTGACTAGAAAATGTTTTTTTAGATCTGAAAAGTATTTCTATCAGACATTAATCTATAGATAATGACTTAGCAAGGTTTTTAGAATTCTGAAGAGTAGAGGGCAGCTAGAAGAAAATGCACCTTGTCCCAGGACTTTGGTCACAATAGTTGTGTCCCAATAGTCACGCGAGGGGTGGCGGCTGGAGAGTATTTGGAGGGGAAGTGGAGGGTCTAGCAAGTGCGTGTGACGTTCCCGTAACAAGGATTTTTCACCTTCATCACAATAAGTGGTTTAATTCAAGATCCCCATAGTTACTATGAATTCTCTAGGGAAACGTTAGTTTGTAAACATCATTAATTTATTGATTAATTTATACGCCTAAATAATCTATATTTTGGCATATGTTAACCAATCGTTTTTTATGAGATTGGAGGAGTGTAGCCTTGTTTGAAGTCGAAATGTCCAGATAGTTATGATAACTATGGTGACCGACTAATTTTTTTCTGTTTTGTAGGGTGTGATACCAGGCAGTTCATGCACAGTTCGAGTAACTGAGTGCTGTGAAAATGATGCACTGTACTCATCCGGAGAAAACACCAGTACTTTCGGGCTCCATGGCGTCCTCCACAGATCGGGCAAGGATGCTGTAGATTTATCCTCAGAATACTTTCAGAAGATCGGCCACTGTTGTCACCTAATTCAATGTTACGATGGACGAACATTTTGACAGTTTGGTGGTGAGGGTGTAGAAGTGGATTGTAAATTGTCCAGTGAGGCTTTTCTTGGTTTTGTGTTTGGCACATCGTAAGTTTGATGAACATGTGAATGGGCTTGAACCTGATATTGGAGTACTCGGTCCACCCATGCTCTCAGTGACTTGGAAATTCAGCAGAAATTCACAGCTGTGACTTGGATGACATTCCTGATTACATCCCTCCTATGGAATTAGTGGATGCCTCAGCAATTAAATGTGGAACCTTCGTGTTGGTGGAGCTACAAAAAAATATAATACTCCAACTTTGGGACATTGGTTTGGTTTTCAAGACTTCATGAATCAATTAAAATAAGTTGCTAAGTAATTGAATTGTTAATTGAGACAGTTTTATTAAAGAACTTTATTGTAATTAGCCCTAAATAAAATTTTATCCAGTTTAATTGCTTGGCTTGAGTGTTTCGAACATGTTCAACCTATTTCCCTCACTAAGTGTCCCACGCAGCTGTAGTGTTCAATAACGCTTTTTTCGCCTGAATTTAATTTGTTCTAAACATATGTGCTATCGACGTTTGGAGTTTTAGACATATTGAAGGAAATTCCAGAACCAGATTGCTTAAAGAAACAGTTCAACATGAAAAAATAAATAAATAACCATTACCAACGTAACTCCTGTGACAAAAACCACAAAAATAAAATTTCCATGACAATCTATGCCAACAATTTCAACATATTTTTATGTAGGTAATTATTATCTCTGAGAAGTGTACTCATTCAGAAAAATGAGTCTGCCTCCCATAATCCATCTTTAAAAAAAAAAAATGCACCGTAACTACAGTGACCAAAAAATTGTGCTTTTTTTTCAAATTGAAAAAAAAATATTAAGAAGTGAAAAAACTCGTGGCTTTCACATAGAACCTTATTTTAGACATCTTCAAGTATAGCTGGAGCAACTCGGTGGCTAAAAAGATCAAGATTTAATTTTGACTGCTACACCACCTCAGGAATGAGAAAACGGACATTTTTTTTGGAAACGACCCACCTAGGTAAATCTATAGGCGGCAACGAGTTCCTCGAATTTTCACTCGAGACTGAACTGAGCCTTTCTTTTCCGACTTTTGAGGACAAATACCCCACTGTGCGTCGTACGTGTGAAGCCTAACAAATCATATAATGTACAGACCAGTGATCTGCGCGGAAGGGAATCCATCTAAATCTTTGGAATCTGTTGGATTAACATTTATTTCACTTAGCCTCTCTCAGCAACCCAACACAGCCCTTGATTGTCACTTTTTGGGAAAATTATCACGAGATTTAGCGGTGTTATGTAAGAACTATCTGACATTAAAACTTCATAATTCATCATTCATTGTTCAACTAATAACAGGATCCATGGATTATCTCCAAAATTGCGGATAACAAACCTAAGAAGTTGTCGTAGGTAAATTATATAATACATTTCCGAAAGGCTTAAGGTGGCAGGATTAATTCATCAATGTAAAATGAGAATCCCAGTTTGGCTCTGTGATTAATTATACAGACTGGGACTGATTGAAAGAGCAGTATTGATTGCAGCTAGTTAGGAATGTTTGATTACTTTGAAATAGATTACATAAAACAATAGGATTTAAGCAATTGGAACGATCAAGGGACGGGAACTCTTATTCGGCGCTTACATTACAATTTAAATTCCGGGTATCTCCAAAGACAATTGATTCACATAGCATTATCTTTGCTGGTTTCGGAAAGCCAAATGATCACGCATACGACTATCTGAGATGGCCCCGTCTTTACTCAACCCGTAAAATGGTGGTCCGAGTGTTGTCCCCAGTTAGAATGAACCCCACCGTCTATATTTACCATCCAAACTGGTTTTCCTTAAGTAAACTTAATTAACACCCGTGTTTATCCAATTCACGCCATCAACTCTACTTTCGAGTCTAGCTTTATTTTAATGTGGTAGTCGTATTACGCGTTTACATAGTTATAGCTTCACACCAATGAAAATTGTTTTCAGTTAAGAATATGACAATCGATTTTTTCATTTTCGATATTCTCATTAAATTATAAATTATACGAGTTAGTAACCTCCAACGCAGTATTAACGAAATCAGCTGCAAATCCATGATAAACTGGATTGATTCATTTGATAGGTAACACTAAATCAGGGCACCCTATTTCATATTATGTACAACAATGCAGATCACTGTACAGATAGAGACAATGCAGATCTCTGATCTATAATGATTAAATACAGTATTTAGTACATCAGTAAGAGAAATCAGACTCTGAAGCACTTCACTGATCAACAGCATCACTCATTGTAATTGTATTCAACGTGTTACAAGGGCGCTCTATTACAAATTTCAGCACCGAAGATCGATCAAGAATGAAATTAACCTTTGAGGTCCCACATCCGATACGTCCCCGACGCCTCGCAATTATAATGTGTTCCGAAATCGCGCAATTTCAAATGTATAGGTAGGTATACGGAACCAAAGAATAAATCGATCTTCTGTTTTGCATGGATTTATATTGCACATATTCTGAAAAAAATATCATGGGTATTTTAGGTGTTGAAAAAAACAAAAAAAACACACTTCTTCTCTCTTCTTTTTTTGTGGGACTATCTCCAAACAAAAAAAAAACTATAGGAAATCGGTGAGACGTTCTTCCAAATAATGTGCGTCTGGTTAACTTTTTCGTCAAAACTGACCAGCTCTTACGGTCAATAATATATGCACGGTTGACCGCGCCTTTCAGATTGATATGCTTAGTTTGGTGATCTGGATGCTCGCAAGCTCGCATCTCAAAAATACATAACTCCATGTTGTCAATCCCTTAGTAAAAATTCCGATTAATTGGATATTTACCTCAGAATTACGTATAGTTTGAAGGTCTGAACTGATTTGCAGGCTGCGCAGTCAACAGTATTTTAGGTATTAAAAAAAAAAATTCTTCTTCTCTCTTCTTTTTTTGTGGAACTATCTCCAAAAAAAAAAAAAAAAAAAAAAAAAAAATAGTATATATATAGGAAATCTGTGAGACGCTTTTCAAAATAATGTGCGTCTGGTTAACTTTTTCGTCAAAACTGACCAGCTCTTAAGGTCAATAATATATGCACGGTTGACCGCGCCTTTCAGATTGATATGCTTAGTTTGGTGATCTGGATGCTCGCAAGCTCGCATCTCAAAAATACATAACTCCATGTTGTCAATCCCTTAGTAAAAATTCCGATTAATTGGATATTTACGTCAGAATGACGTATAGTTTGAAGGTCTGAACCTATTTGCAGGCTGCACAGTCGACTGTACCATCGCCATCACAACCTGCGCAGTTCGACCAATGAGGGTAGGTCTGGAATTCTAAGAACGAACTTTCGCAGTTCGACCGCACCGCGCAGGGTCGCTGATACCTGAGTTTCCCGAGAAAAATATACCTGAAATCGTCAGGTGAGGGGGATGGGAGGTGGGGTTCCGGGTCAGGTTAGGTCATGGCTATAGCAATATGTTATTTAGAATTATGGAAATTATAGAAAAAACAAATTAAAACGAATGTTACAATACTATTGAACTCACACACATTTTAAATTTTAATATTTTAGTTATTTCAACCCATGTTTAGGTGTGTCCCAATTTTCATTCTTATATTTACGTTTGTAATACTTATATAATGTTTATTTACGTTTCTTATGTTTCGTTTTCCTGGTTGCTGTGTTCATGCTGATTCAATCCTTCCTCCAGCACTTGAAGGAACGAACCGAGTAGAAGTTCCACTGGAATCTTGGTGTATTCGCTATTCTCACCAAATTGATCTAATATACAAACCAGACATAGGGACGGCTGACCAAGAGGTTTATGGTCAATTAAATATTTTGAATGGCTTGACAGTTAATGGATGATTGATCGAGGAGCAATTTTTCCTCTTAGTTACCAGTTTAAGGTGCAGTAGCCAGTGCTGATCATCGTGAACTCGTTGAGGGGCAAGCTTGTCTATAGTTTTCGTTAAACATCTTGAATGGCTCAGTGTCAGATTTGAGAGAATGCGGAAAGGAACATCACGTCAGTCAATTTCAAGAAGCCTAATCTTGGGTGCCACAGAAGAACAACTTCGAGTTGTTTTCTTCTATCCCCAGATAGAAAAGTAAAAAGGATACTTCCAGCGGACGAGTACCGAAACTAATCAAAGTTCAGGAGCACGGATGAGGTGCGGGCGGCAAGAGTGGAGCAACTTACTTTAGTTGGAAGTACTTCAGGGTCGACGGGAGTTTTGAACATTTAACAATCCGCTTCCCTGTTTGTTAGTTAAACTCCGTAGGAAAGGGCTGGCAAGATATAGTTTCTGAAGCGCCCAGGATGTTGGCGAGGCCTGATTAACTTGGTTTGGTCATGAGAGATCCGGTGTCTGTGTGCGCGTGCGTGCGCGCGTGCGTGAGTGCGCGCGATTCGTGACGATAACTCTCTATAGGGTACAGATAAAATCACCGTATTTCCGCCAAAAAATCGAGAATTTCAAAAGAAATGACAAGTTTTTTGTATACAGCACTTTTTTAGCAAAGCAAATTTCAAAAATATGTGCCGCAAAAAACACTAAAACCAAACATACTTTTTATTGAGAAAATCATGTACCCACTACTCATAATAATTAAATTTACTATGAACTATAGAACAGTCAAATATGTACACTCAAAACTATTTTGAAAAATGTGCTTTAATTTCATTAAAACAGGCTAAAAAATCGATAAACCAGCAAAAAGTTGTATAAATTAAAAATAAAAAACATTTTGAAAACTGAATACTGTTTTGGGCTTTTTTTTGCACACAAAATGCTCAAATGTCAAAAAATCCAACATAAATATAAATACGAAAAATTTTGAAAATTTGCTCATGAGATCATGCTGCATGAGTGGTTTTAGGTTTTAACGCCATTTATCAGAAGGGCAAACGGGGGAAAACGGTGGTCAGAATTATAACAAGAAAACTATGAAAGTCAACCATGGAAGCGTTAAAATTACCGGAACCATACAAGTTTTCGTGAGATTAATATTTAAACCGGAAACGTATCAGCGCAGATTTTCAATGAATAACGTACCATTTAGAACATGTTGGGAAAAATTGCCAAGAACGTGTAAAGGGGGTGAACACATAACGACTGTGGAAAGGAAGATAGGAATACACTTTATAATTCTCTAAACTGATTTTCCAGAATTTAGATCGTTCATGTTCATCTCCTGGACCTTTCCAGCTGTAAATGTAGGTGTTTACCTCTTCTTCTGAATCTTGCTCCTCGTCGAAACTGGGGCGCTGTCCCATCACACACGGGTACCCGGCCAACCGCCGAACTGGCACACCGCCCCCAGGGCCGCTCCCGTTCAGTCGAAGGCAAAACTTCTGGTGCCACTGAGAGTCCTCTCCGCCGCGAACCCATGGGGTATTGAGCTTCCTAGAAGAGGCCAATCGAATAATCAAATCGATCTAGAACGGGGAAAGACGAGCTAGGGGGCATATCGTTACTCCTTTGGCGAAACGCAGCCGAGTTATCATTAAATATTCAATCGTTGTAGCCCGTCCATCGCCGAGCCAGGTCTTCAGTTTTATTGAGGGGGTGGAAGCCCCCTAACCCACTCCTCCCCCTCTAACTCGTTTCACCACCCACATAATATTGAGGATGACCTCAACCTTATTTTTAGTGGTTGGAACGTCGTTAAAATTGCATGAAATGGGGGTCGGATCTATCTCTAGAACAGAAAAGTTAGCTTTCTTTTTTCCATGGAAAAGCTAAAGAAAGACTGCCGTGAGAGGCCAACGAATTTATAGGGCGATTGAATAGCCTTCAAACGAAGAATTAGAGAAGGCAACAGTCCGGTGACATGCCTGATCAGTACATAACCAAAAACAAATTAGTTACCGATATCTAGGAAGGCGATATTGAATACAAATCAATAATCGTTCCAGCTCCCAGTGGTAGATAGGCATACACATATTACGTTCCAGAGGGGGAAGGAACTACCATCTCAACTAACAGTACCTTCTTATAAGCGTTAAGTGCTTGCATTTCCAATTTATATTAGTTCCAAAAACAAATTAGTTACCGATATATAGGAAGGCGATATTGAATACAAATCAATAATCGTTCCAGCTCCCAGTGGTAGATAGGTATACACATATTACGTTCCAGAGGGGGAATGAACTACCATCTCAACATACAGTACCTTCTTATAAGTCTTAAGTGCCTGCATTTTCAATTTATATTGGGTATAGTTTTGGATTATTAGGCATAAGGATTTAAATGCCGATATTCAAATCTCCTCAAATACTAAATGTTTAAAATAAGTTATCGAGCATCAAATCTGGTATTCAACTGAGCATAAAACCGAATAGAGTTTTTCCGAATATTACCAGCCATTACCTATATACCGAATATTACCAGCTTAGTATTGAACAAAAAACCATTTTGAGATAATGACACCGATAGGGTACCACATCAGGTTAATCTGCACAATAATCAAAATTATTATTATCGTTATTCATCTTATTTTTCTCAACTGACTGTATTTTAGCTTAGTTTTGACCGGAGAAGTACCATAGACTGACGGACGAATTGAGACACGGAACAAACAAAATAAAATGTTGCTTTTGAAGGTCAATTAATTTTCCATCACAAAGCTTCTTTACTCCTGAAAGAATAATTAACCTTGATCTTCGATAGTGAAAGAGCAAAAGCGAATTGAGATTTCTAAAATTTTCCAACCATCCATATTGTCCTCGTATTTCACCTATTTATAATGAATGAATATTATACAAATCAAGAGTACTTGACCTTTTTTACAGAATTTTCGTGAAGCCAACACTTACACGCTGTATCTATCTGAATAAAGGATACAAACGGATCGACTTGACCGCACCAGATGGTATCAAGGTACTCTTCAGCGATAAATTTGAAGAAAAAAAGGTTGGTAAATTATGACCCTTAGAAACGTTGAAAAACTCGGAGTCGTTATTACACACCCTTAATAAAACCGCAACGAACTGCGAGCCAAACCAACAAACCAATCACAAAGTTGGGGCCATGGTCATTCCCCAGGAAGAAAAACCTAATGGAAACGGGGGCAGTATGTATACACCGGGGAACGATTAGTTCATTAGCCATTCATCACTGATTGGACAATTTAGGACCGACTGAGAGGGCGCCCGGGAGAGGTTTAAACGTTCTCAACTTCATTTACGGGAAAAGTTCGCTCAGGAAAGGGGCGAAGCGTAAGGTCGATCGATTAACCGTTTCAACTTTTGACGGGGTCCCATTTAAAAGTTCATCAGTTATGGACGAAAGGCGAGGAAAAGGGGCGCCGACGTGGACACAATTATGAAGGAGGGGACGCTGAATTATCGTAAGACGATTAATCATAATTTTGATGGAGTGATTCTTTTTATTTTTGTTAATGGCCCTCTCACGGATGAGGTTAAAAGTGAAATAACGTGATATAGCCTACCAACGGAAAGGTGGAGGGAGCTTTTTGAAAGACATCAACGATAAGAGATTAATTTCCGGCAGGCTTCTTGGAGTGGGTTGGAGTCGATATGAAGGTAGTGTGCTGGTTAGACGTGACTTTGCAATGGTCTATATCTATTTAACTTATGCATATATATATATATATATATATATATATATATATATATATATATATATATATATATATATATAGGTATATTATGTTACGGTGAAAGCTCGAAATCGGTCAAAGCTGTGGACAACATGACCCCTGGCGAAAGTCCGAATTCCGGGCTTTCGCCGGTCATTGTCGACAACCTCCGGTAGCGAGCGATGTAAGTTCGATCTTATAAATGCGATGATGCCTGTGCCCAGTGTTTCGAAGGATGTTCATGAGGCGAAATTAGCGGAACTTACGACAAATTGTGGGAGAAATAAAGAATTTAAAATAATTCCGGTAAAAAAAGTAACATTGTTTATAGGCGTCTGAAGAGATTTGATGTTATGACTGTGGACGGGAAAACAAGTTGGATTGTGCCACTGAACCGTGGCGAAAGTAATATCCTATACTTTGTGAGTAACGACCAAATTTTCAATATTCTGTACAACACTCACATTCGAATAGGTTGTAGTGTCTACGTACTTAAAAATATTATTATTAAGGAATTTAAACTCAGTAATGTGTCAAAGAGAACTGCACATTTATTGACAACGTAAATTTCAAAGTAAACAAACAGATGTCAAAACGATGGAAAACAATAAATTAACTGTAGACCACTACAAATCACTCCACTCCCTGTTAACAATGGTAATCGGCAAACTTTGCTGTAAATCTGACTGCCCTGCCGGATCTTGTTCTATATTGAGGATTGGATGGAGGCTGTTGTGGAGATAGGTACCTATATCGAATGCTGTTCAATAGGAGGATGGTGTTGTGGTGTCTTGACTGTGTAGGGGTGATAAGGTCTTCTTGTGGTGGTGTGCTGACTGGAATTGGTTCTTCGTTAATGGTAAATACTGGTTTGAGACGATCTATGGATACTGAAATCTTTTTACCCTTAAAAAGCCCTGTATCTCCGTTCTTTGACTTCATAAGGGCCAACGTAAGGAGACCATAGCGACTTTCGCATGCCATCGTAACGGACGTAAACGAGTGATGCTGCTTCCAATTCAGTGTATAAAAACTGTTCGCTGTCCATGTCACTTTGCCGGTTACGACTTCAAACAGTTCATGGTCTGTCGCAGTCTAGTCACAAATTCGTGAGAAGGAGCTGAAATGAGGGTTTCTTAGGAAAATTGTCCTGGCAGCCGAAGGTAAGTGCCATACACTAGTTCAGCAGCACTGCATCTGGGACACTCTTTCAGGGAAGAGAGTATACATAGCAGGACAACAGGAACCCAACGTTCAGTGTTACGGCATCTGTGGCTGCCTTCAGCTGTCTATGCAAACGTTCCACTAATACATTCGCCTTTGTGTCGTATGCTGATGTGAAATTGTGGCATATCCCAAGTGTGGATGTAAGTTGCTGAAAAAGAGAACTTCGAATTTACGGCCTCAGTCAGAAGTAATTTTGCTTGGGACCCCGAATCGGCTGATCCAGTGAGTACAAAACGCTTGTGCCACTGTATTTGCTTTGCATTTTGTTAGAGGGATAGCTTAATAAATTGGTCAATGTTTAAAAAAATGTACTTTAAAAATCACAAAAAAACGGCTAAAAATTGTTAAAACTATATTTTTTGGCAGAATATTGTTCTTATAAAGTTTATTAACTATACAATAGAACATTGAAAAATTTATTTACAAAATTATGCAGAAAAATGTACTTAAAATTCATTAAAGTTTGCTTTAAAAAAATCCGTAAAAACTTCACAAAAAAAAAAAACTAAAACTTTGTAACCTCTATTTGAATAGGAGATTACTATTTAGAATACGTTTTTTGACATAAAATTAATATTTAACAATTCACTTGCACTCAAAAAGCTCAGATTTCAAAACAATTTAACATTATATTATACAACACGATAATTTACGAAAATTCGCTCATACGATGATGCCGCATGACTGGAACGTTACATATTCGTATTATATCCCACTCGTATCCCGACTCACCACTCGGAGGACTACAAGATCTCTCTATTGACACCATCCTCTCCGAACTGTGTGTTCGTGTTATTCCATTCTAGTAGGTACGTTGCTCGTATCTACTTACTCTAGTAACTTTTAATAGAGCCAGGAAGCAATATTTGGATCCAATATCACAACCTGATCCGTGAACATGTATAATGTATGAAGATTTGAGTTATTGATTCAAAAGAGGTAGAAGAGTGAAGAGCAGCTCTTTACAAAAAATATTGAGTTAAATATCAAACGGACAAAGAATAGCAACATGAAATCGCCGAAGCCCGGAAAGAATGACTGTTACGGAAGGGACCTGAAATATATTTCATTCAAAGGAGGACACTAACAAGATTAAATAGGAGCCAATAATTCCAGCTCTTGGGGTTGAAAAAAACCGTTGGATTAATAGGGATCTGCAAAAAATAAAGTAAATAAAAAGGGCGAACCGTGAGGAGAGAAAAAGTGTATAAAGAACGCAGAGTTGGGAGAGAAAAGGCCCGGGGACCAACACAGATAAAGCTGTTCTGAAGGGAAAAGTGGAGGACGAATCCTTCCCCGAAGTTTGGCGGTGAAACAGTAATTGCCGCTATATAACATTAGCCTTTCTGGGGATGCGCTGCCTCTTCGGTTTTCACCCGGGAAGTTCAGGAGGAAGTGGCTTTAGAATATTTATCTCCCCGGTGGACTTGACTTTCCGTCGAGAAGAGGAAGGGAAGCTCCGGAGTTAATTATATAGACCGGTGGGAATTTTCAGTATAGTGAGGAGGCTAATCTTCAACCGACTGGAAACCCAGCGCAACTTCGGAGAAAAACGTCGCGGTGATTTCAACGGAAATTGGAGCAGAACCTGAGAAATTTGGAATAGTGTACGAGCGCCATCAACTGTCCTGTAATTTTTTTAATCAAGTTCACATGTCAAATTCAAGAGCATCGACAGGATGTATTTGATTTTATTGTATTCGAAATGAAAATAAATGTAAAGAACTAGCTGATTATCCGAGCGTTTCCTGGATTGTGTATAGATACTGGATATATGTACAACAGGTAGCCCGTGCGAAGCGAGGTTCTAGTGCATTTACCTTTAATAACTTTACCAACTCATTATTTAGCTTCATTCAAGATTAAACTGTTGGCTTCACACGAGCAGAGTGAAGCAATTCCGTTAAGTAACGTTAATGGAGCAGTGCAATAACCGATAAAAAGTGAGCAGTGCAACTTGAGAGAACAACTTTACTAAATTTTTTATTTTTGTATTTAGTGGTTTAAGCCGCACCTCAACCATAAGGGTCATTAGTGGCATCGAATAAGGTGTCCAAAGGGACACTGCAAGTGGCACGATTCCAAGGAGGGCCATGCTACCGTCCACCACCAAAAGAAATGCCATCATGGACTCCACTGGCAAATCGGAGGAGGACAAAATAAGAGGTACAGTGATGACCACTGTTTAGCTCCTGGAGCGGATAAAAAATAAAAATAAAATAATACTACTGAGACTAGATCTAGAATAGGCTAATAACTAAATATATGTTACTACATATAATCGCCAAAGTGAAATAAAACTATGACTAGATTGTACAAAAATATATCACACATCAGATATTACAGTTTGTAGTAGAGCTCAGCGGATGGTCAAAAAAGGAAAAAAAAAAAATAATAATAATAATAATAATAATAATAATAATGGAGAAAAAACAAATAATTATTATGGTTTCAATTGAAGATATAATGGGTAACGACAAAAGCTGTATTAGTATAAGGTAGGGAAATTTGCAGAAGGTCATGTTCCTCGACGAGGGCTGGAACATGATGATCAGCGCTCTTACCACCGAATCCCCCTCCTTTCGATTCAGTCATAAAACGGATAAAATAAATTACGCAAGAAACCACAGTATGGGGACCCAAAGTACTCCTAGGTCACCTTTCAGTTTGGAATACTTATGAAAAGGTTGAGCAAATACAGTTACTGTTAGCAGGAACAGAAATGGAAGCAGTGCAGATACATAATAAATTATAATACGAACAGAAAATTAGCAGTAACATTTTGGGTTTAGAAATTTTATTCGAATGAGATTTACGCCTGACTCAATATAGTGAAACCTTTCCGAAAAGCATTAGCACATCGTTCATGTATGGTATTCTTCCTGTATTCCATAAGATTAGAGACTTACTTCCAGAGTGGATGTCACAAAGATAGTGGCACTTACCTGTAACAAATGTGAACAGAAACCTGAGTATGCAATTCACGTTTACATATGGAAAGGATGATACAGTTGACTCAATATAAAGATAGTAGGTACTGTAGGTAATAATGGAGCTTCGAACTAACGAGGTCCATCACCAGGAGCGCTAGGGGGTTACTGACCTAAGAAACATGGTGGTTGACATGACTTTCCCCTTATTGATACCTTGCGTCACCGCTTTTGCTTAACAATTCGTTTCCCACACCATCAACCTCATTAATACTGGTAAAAAATAAGAATTATATTATTAATAAATTCATTATTGTAATGAAGAAACAATCACTAACAAAAATAACCCGAAAAAACAAAAACAGCTTGTGTACGTCACGGTTGCCCTTATACACAATAAAAGAAATACTTAAAAATCGGTTCTACCTCGAGCTTCTCATGTTCGGGGCCCCATTGAATCATGTTAATACGAATCTAGAAGGGTTTTTATTTGAAATTGAAAATGCTCGTAGAAAGCAGGCGATTGGATAAACTGCTTAAAACTACAAACTATTTATAGTAAGTAATTTTTTTCAATATAAGACATGTTCCTGTAATGATTAACGGTCGGAAGAACCCGCCCAGATATCGTGTTTTGGTTTTCACTCAGTTTAATCCTTCTCACCAAGGGAAGTGCGCCTTTTTAGTATTCATCTCACGAAAATTGTTCACCACTCTGCTAAAAGCTCTCAATTTATTCCAAAATCTTATGCCTAGGCAGTATTACGAGAAAAGAGTGAAGCCGAGTTATAAGACAAGTTGTTTATCAACTGTAAACTTCTTTCAGAACTTATCAACGGATTATAGAAGTCGGGAAGCATCACGAAAATTTTGTATAACTATTTTATTTAGCATTATCATAACGGAATTAGTGAGAGATTATAAATTAGGAAGAATCTAACTAACAAGAACGAAAACCTATGTTATGGTCTGATCTATGTTAAAATCTATGTTTCTTGGTCGATTATAAAGGTTTTGTATTGCAATTAATGAAACATTACGTGTTGGAGTTGGTATTAATACTCACAAATACGAATATAAGTGTAGTTGTCTTCACTTGTGTGAATACAGGTATATGAATGTACTCACAAATATGAATACAAGTGCATTCTTACTCAGCTGTCAGCATACAGGTGAATTCATAGTCTACGAATACAAGTGTATGTCGTATTCAGTTGTGTGAATACGCGTTTTATTATTATTATTATTATTTTTTTTTTTCACGTATTACTAGAGAGTTTGTACATTCTCGTATACGAAAATGGCCTTTCCTAAACGAGAAGAGGTTTTCGTAACGTGGAAACGCTTTTCGGAACGGGAAGAGTCAACTTTACTCGAGCTCAGCTTTTTCGGAATCGTAATTACGAGACGACAACTTGACGTTTCTGTAGGATAACACTCTAGAACAACTTATCAACTATCATGCAGTTGGCATGAACACACAAAATCGACTGAAATTTCCTCGTGCCGTCTTTTGTTATTGGTTTGACCTTTGTATTTATCTTTCTTTCGTGTTTTTTCCCCGCACCTCAACCAGAAGGGTCAATCTCTGCTAGATAGTAGGTAGTTATAAAAATATTTTGTTCTACAATGAACCGATGTTAGGGTCGAATCATTTTGGTCTCTATTTTCAGTGATTTTAGTTAGTCAACAGTAAAGATATATGTAACTAATATCAATTTATATATTATCCGATCAATGTTGTGTGTATTTAAAGTATATATTCGGAGGAGAGTAACCTTTTCTACGCGAAGGAGTACGGGTTAAAAATGGGATTTATACTCACCAGGGTAGAGGCCTAACCAATCAAGTTGAGACATTGATCCATCATTAGGGTGTTCAGGAAGCAATAAAGGTTCAAGGCACGCACAGGCAACGACTCATCTCAAAAATACGACCCACGCCACGAGGGGTCACTGAAGGTGACTGCGTCGAAGGGAGGGGTAGAGCTCTCGGGGAATGTGGGGGAAATCCCCTTCGGACATGGGGAAATCATTTTAGTCATAGGATCTACAGCTGAGAGCCGAGTTGATTAAATATTGTGCGATAGATTCAAAAAGTACCATTTATACAACATGCTTTTATGATCACAATTTGGTAATTTATCAACCTTTATTTTCACTTTACTTACTTACATCAAAGGGTGAAGGGAAAGTCTTGCAATCACCCTGAAAATCAATTTCTGAAACTCATGCTAGGATGGGTATTTTGTTCAACCTGAACCCACATCTATACGTTTCACGAAAATGTATGTATGTGTGTGTGTGTGTATGTATGTAATTCTGTAATTTTAATTGTATGCAGCTCATTCAGTTATTACTTGAGCTGGTGGTCATTTTATAGGGGCACTTCCTTTCATCCCATTCTTCCTCCTCATCCTTCTGCAACTTCCCTTATCCCTAGAGCCGGCGTCGGGTAAACCTGGGCGTCCTCCCCACTTTTGTTTTTTATTTTTTTATTTTTCAATTAGATGGTGTGCCGCCTTTGAGGGGTTTTGTTATATATATATATATATATATATATATATATATATATATATATATATTTGTATATATGAAACTCGTGTACACGATCGTGCCCTTACGGTACGACATGAAAAATTCCAATTTCAGGGTTGGGTTTCCTTACTCAAGAGAAATAGAGGGAAATTTTTTCAAGATGAAATTGGGTTTCTATACACTACTGTAGAAAAATCAGCTTAAAATTATCATTGTTAGAGGGTTAAAAAATCAGAATAAGTGAAAAAACGTTTTTAGCACATTTCTTGCCTTTTCTCCAAAATGGCTCGAGAGATTTTGATGAAATTCACAGGACTTACTATTCGCGTGGGTAAAAATGATATTAGATACCCCTCATGCTTAGGAAAATACTTTAAGGGAGATAATTAGCAAAATATTTCGAAAAATAGGTTAAAAAACGTAATTTTTGCCACCTTTTTGGTGTTTTCATCAATATGGTCATTAAACGATGCAAAAGAACTATCATTTTATCTTGTCAGTGTTTTGTTCCACTTCCGAAGGTTTGTGTAGAAGGTGGTTTTTTGCAACCTGAGAAATAGGTTGATTATAATATTGTTTTAACCAAATATGCGATAAGTTGTATTCTAATGGATTTGCAGCGGAAGACCCTCTAACGGCTCCAATCAAATCTAACGAGATCAGTTAATAGCTTCCCCGAGCCATTTAGGTAACACTTCATTTAATCCTCAGGATTGTAGATTACTCCCTATCTGGAGACCAGTTGACCCAAGTAGGACCCTCAACCGTCATAAAATATTTTACTGTCGCCCTCCCTAATGTCCACCTTATTGGAGGAGGAATTGAGTGCAGTTGAGGGTTTGTTTACACAGATAGTCCTGAATCGATATACTTAAACCTCTATAGCCATTTTGAGGCGTTTGGATAGCTTCAGAACTAGCCTGAGATCAAAAGTTGTCTATTCGTACTTACGGTCTAGAACTATTCCAAACATTTCTGCACAAACGCATTATTGTGAAGTGGGACAAGATCTTTATCAACATCGTCGTATGCCTGTATTTTCTGTTTGGATCCCTGTAGAACAATTCTATCTTTCGTATAAAATGATAACGTGTAGGTATATGAAAATTTGTTCAAATAGATAACAAAATTGTTCGGCCAATCAGTTGTCAGGAGAAAATGATATTTCCTTCCAAAGTGAAATGGCACTTGAACTGAACCTAAGAACAAGTTTAGTGGTAAGCCACTTCAGAATGATATTTTCTTATTTTTTACTATTTACCAATATATTTGTATCATACTATTGTTTTCCCGCATAAATTGAATTTATTTTCCGTTCTTCCTAATTTCTACCTGCGAATATGTAAAGCCATTTCCATTCATCAACTTTCAAGTTTGTATACATGATCAGGCCCGGATTACCAAAAAACCCAACCTAGGCCGTTTCGCAAGCAACAACGAAACCTTTTGTACTTTAGTCGAGCGTGAAAGCGAGTGTTTTATTATGACTTACTGTTCTATTTATCAACAATAATGTCACAATATTTTAAATTGTTCTTACTTGGATAAACTGGTCAAGGCCATCGTCATTTATAGTGTTTTCCAATAATGTTCAATCTTGAAAACATTTTACCCATTGCAATTTGTTTCTGCTACTATTTGATCGCTCTATCTGCATTCAGACTATTCATTAAAAAGCAACCGAAACTTATGAACGAGTTCGGGATAACGTATGCGCAGTGGGAAAGATCACTTCCGTTTAGATTACTTGACTGATTTGGATTTGGTGGAACTATAATTTCAGAACCGTGAAATGAATCTATGGCCTGAACTAGCATTATATATTTCTGGAGGATTCTAGGTCTCACTGGGCCCACTAGCAAGTAAGAGTTCAAACTTCCTTTCCTGAGGAATGTACCGATTCCTCGCGAACCCAGGAAATAACTAACGCTTCAAGTTCCCAGAAACTTATCAAGGCGGTGGTTGTTTTCATTGGGCCTAGGAAAAAAGGGGAAAAGGATTCCCTCTTCCTAAGTCGTCGAAACTCGATTAGTATAATTATACAAGCTGCTCCGCTAGTTGGTGACCCCTCTTTCCGCTGCCTCTGGGGGAACTTCCGTTTAATTCGTAGAAAAGCTTCATTGCCGTTCCCGTTTGTGTGTTTGCTTCACTCGATCCCTTTTCCTTCCATCTCATTATTTTTATTTATATAGCCTGTATTCCAACAAATTTCCCGGCTTGAAGTACCTACTTTAAAACAGTCTTCAAACTTTAACCAACTTGATTTAATAGGGTTGGATATGTATTTCTTCAATAATATAAAATTATATATATAAGATAATAGTATATATTCCGTGTTTATAGTGAATCGAAAAGTCATTCCATACAATCATAGAATTCAATGAGAAACACAAAATGGCAAAAAAAGTAAATTCAACGTGAACTAAGGAAAGAAGGAATTCATTAACGAAATGAGTTTGTTTCCACCTAAAGCCTAACACTCAATATTGAAGAAAGAATACGCCACTACCACTAGTGTCGGTAGTAGCGGCTCCCTACCAAGTTTCAACATCTAAGGCTGACAAAGAGCCTACCTCAACTGATGAGGATGGTGTTCGTCATTTTATTCTACTATTGTTCCACAGAGGATTCCTGTTGAATTTGAATATCCTTCAGTGAACAGGAGAGAGTTAGCTTACTCAGATGATCCGGATGGAATCCGTCATTTCATTCATCACATAATGTCCCAGAGAGTCTTCCTATTAAATTTCAACTTCTTAAGGTGAACAAGAGAGAGAATTTAGCTCACTCAACTGATCATGAAAAAGCCCTGCATTTTATTCGTCCCCGGATGTTCCAGAGAAGCTTCCCCAACCAAATGCTTTCATTTTCGAAGAGCGACGGTTTTTCCGCTAAGTACTTCCGTGATACATTTTGGGCACGCAAAATGATCTCGCAAAATAAACTCGATTTTTTTGTTTTGTTTTTTTGCAATAGGTCCCAGCAAAAGCGTGGTCAACGCTAAGAAAGAGAAAAATGAATTCACTATTATTATTAAGCTACAAATTTCGGCACTGACAGCACTCACTTACGAAGGAATGGTGGTTACCATTTTCACGGTTTCCTATATTGTCCTGTCGTCGAGGCTTCAACTCCCATTTTGCGGCATCTTACAGGAAACTTTCAAAAGTCGTTAGTCAAAATAAAATGATAGTCAAAATTCCTAGCATGATATCGCTGTTGATACAAGATCATAATTTAACTATTTCAATACAAATCAACATATTATAATACGATAGATAATTTAAGAGAATTCGCTCATACGAGCATGCTGCATGACTGGAACTTTTTATGTAAGTATAGAAGATTATGAGAATTTTTTCAATATTTCTAACGTAGGTATTTTTTTTAAAGAGTTTTTCGCCCTTCCTTTGCGTTAAACCTGTTTCCTGTTTTGAGCAACACATATGCGAACTTCAGCTAAGCTTTTTACCAATTAGGATCAAATGGAATGTACAAAAATTACGCGAGAGGAAGAAGAAAAGTAAAGAAAAATTCTAAATACTTGGAATAAAGATCTAGTCGTTTGATCTGATGGATAACTTAGCAGTTTTCAAAACAACATTTCTGATATCTGGTAAGAACTCTCTTTTGTAACGGAGACTGTCCTGGGTGGCTAAGCATGGTGTCTCACAAGAATGAATGTGGATACCGCATTTAACACTTCTGCAGAAATGGTCACGTGAGAGGCGCGCTAAAACGAATTGTGGTATCAGAGCTACACAGGCTAAACAAACGAGTTTCTTTAAATATACGTGACTAGAGAGAGGCAGATATGACGGGAAACAAAGAGCCCACACCTTATACTGGAATGTGTTTTCATTTCCACCGGATTGTAGTAGAACGATCATAAGGTGCCTCCAATTTACTCGGGCTTAGCGTACGTGGGAGAATCTCGGAGAAAATCTTGGGAGTAAATGATGAAGGTAGAAATCTGGCAAGAACACTCGGCGTCGTAAAAGGGGGATGGGAGTGAAGAAGCACTGACGCAAGAAAAACCAATCATGTTCTGCAGAATATGAGAAGTGACTCGTGGCTTTAGTAACCAACTGGTTTATGGTTCAATAAATGACCGTTCAAACAAGGCGAATAGTTAGAAAAATTATCAGTGTTTCGCATTTTATTTCATCGAATTTTTATGGCTGTTGAATGATAATTCAAAAACAAGAGACACTGTACAAAACGGAGATTTATTTAAAACCACATTCCGTTAATCTAGTTCTTTCTTTTATTTATGACAATTTCTCCAGTAACTCGCATTTCCATTGAGACGGAAATTTCGGGGAAACACCTTCACCGTCTTACTATGACGTAAATTCAACGCATGAAAGATCAAACATCCATAAATTGTTAAACGGAAAGTGGATTTATGAATAATAATTATCGGGTTGCATTCTTTTAGGGAGTTTACAATGAAAGTAAGATTAGATTAAATGATCCGATAAATTTAAGGATTCGAACATTTACTCGTATGAATGATTACGGTGAAGAAACTGTGATTAGGTCAGGATTATTTGAATGTTATGATTAATTAGGATAGATCTCCTGAAATTGTATAGAACTATTACATCCCGTGAATACAGCAAGAGGTCAACTTGTAGCTTTGATTTACTACCTACCTCCAGATCCCCAATAACCTACATAACAGCACGGGATGTCGTGAGAATGGCTGAACAGTTACGTGACACGCAATGTCAAGGAGAGTTCACGTATCAAGTAAACAATGAGCACTGAGCCCGAACCGATTCGAACCGTAATATATATATATATATATATATATATATATATATATATATATATATACATATAATATTCACAAAATGATATATATATATTATAAATATAAATATATATATATATATATATATATATTTACATATAATATATATACAAAAGTGATATATATATATTAGTGATTTAAATATATATATATATATACTCGGCGCTTTGCGCCTAGCCGGGGGCTTCGCCCCCCTGGACCCCCCTAATCTATACTCGGCGCTTCGCGCCTCGCCGGATCTTTTCTCTTTTCTACTGCGTAGAAAACGAGGATAATTTGCTATGCAATTCTTAGCCTGAATCAACTTAGTTTTGGAATGTAGCCAGGTACGTAAGGAGAGGGAAATTGGTAGCTTGAAATGTGAACATTAATCACATAAATCAAGCGCTTTCCAACGAGTGGCGAACGATTTTTGTGCGATGAAAACTGCGGAAGTTTCATTCCCCTAACAACGGCTGGGTTGTACGTGAAAAACACTGAAATTGTAACACAATCTATAGCAACTACTCAACTACTCGGTTGTATACATAAAAAATTATTGGGGGTCGGCCTAAGAATTGCATAGCAATTAATATATACTTAGAGTTATATACATAAATTGCAAAAATAGCTGAGACAAGAGCTGTAGTAGCTTACACTTTAAATATAAATGAAATCTGGCTAAGATTAACAAACTAATAGTGGATTGCAAATTTGGGTGGGTATGTGATGACTGGGGGCAGAGCATAGCAAAAGCTGAATTACATAGAGGAACAACCTCACCCCAACGTCCACCACAACCACCCACCCATGACGTCAATAAATTTTATAGTTATGTACTGAAAAGTTACGATCGCAGGTTTTCGAGAGCGCAGAATCCGATTCTAAGATTAAAAAAATGAGAAATTCCAACACAAGAAGATCCCCATTCGTGCAAATTAACTAAATTTTCCGACATTCAGGAGTACCTATTATACACTTTTGCCTCGTATGAACGAAGAAAATTATAAAGAATACTGCTGAGAGAACCCTGTTATACTGGGATAGGCGGCAGAAAAACGTCGGATTGACCGAGTGCAACTCCATAAAATGCTTCGCTGCCGTAAACTATTGTACGATGGAGTGAAGGCACGGGGTGGAGGAGGACCATAAAACTGATATCCGCAAGGCAGTAAAACTATAGATAACTGATCAAACCAGTTCCTGGAAATTCATATTAAGATTTACTGAACCAGCAAAAACTCTGTTTTTATCAGCCCCAGTGTGT
Organism: Adelphocoris suturalis; assembly: GCA_030762985.1. NCBI lineage: Eukaryota > Metazoa > Arthropoda > Insecta > Hemiptera > Miridae > Adelphocoris > Adelphocoris suturalis. Next base: position 36,081,592 of record CM061046.1, read on the forward strand.
GCCCAGAGCGCAAGGCTTACTGGCCGGTACATAAACCCTGCATAGGAATCTAAGTGGAACATCTACACGAGAACATCTCCTTTAATGAAGATCTTACTTTCCGAATCCTTATTTCATAAATCGGTATTCGCAGTTCCTACCCCTAATTATATCGTGAAAAAGTATCTCAAATTAACAATTTTTCGACAAAATAACGGTAATAATTCATTTTCTACGAAAATTCGCAAAAATTATTTGGTTTAATTTGATTTATCTAAGCTTTTGTTTTCCCCCCACAGAATGGGTGTTGTTCACGGACAGGAGAGTTCGCCCTATATAGTGCAGTTAGTTGAAGAGGATACCAATAGGTTTACGTAGCTGATAGAGTGAAACAGGTAGTTGTGGAACAAAGGATTAACCAGAGGTACATACTTACACCTTACAGAATGAATTTATGAAACCTTTGGAGGATAGATTCTTGGGGAAGAATATGAAGTCTTTTGAACATAATAGGTAACTTAATTTAGAGTCCATGTCGTGGCAGTATAATCCTTGCTTTGTTACATATTTTATTAGGAACTTACATTCATCTAACAGACGAATTTTAGTAGGAGTAGAAACTAATAATACCTACCACGACACGCACAATGATTTACAAATTAATCCTTCCACGCCCTTTTATTACCTTTCCTAATCTCTGTACGGACTAAATAAGCATTTTAATAACGGTTTAAGTAGGCAGGATTGAACCATATATTAGGTACTAGCCGCTCCAGCTCGCTACGCTCGCCTCCACGTCCAGCCGGGGGGCAAGCCCCCCGGACCCCCCATTAGCTTGCTCGCTTCGCTCGCAAGGAGTGGCATGTAGCGAATGTTGCTCGCTTCGCTCGCAAAGTGTGGCATGTAGGGAGTGTTGCTCGCTTCGCTCGCAGAGTGTGGGATGTATACATGCGATGTATTACAATTGAAACATGTAGGGGATGTTTAAGGGTAGGTTTAACGTGTGTAGGGGATGTTGCTCGCTTAGGTCGCTTGAGGAAGTTGCCCACCCAACTTGGCAGACGTTTTTTTCTGTTGGAAATTCTTACAAACAAATTAAATCTTATAAAACTACGTGGAACCACGAAAAGTTTATTAGGAGATGTTGCTCCTTCGCTCGCAAGGTATACCTGTATATAGGTAGGAAAAAAACCCGTATTTATTCTTTTGAAATAGGCCTGCTCGCATTGTGAAATATCTGAGTCATCGAACCCTTCACGTCAATTCTTGAGCCTTCTCGCGTCCAGGGCACAATAATTTTAATCGATTCGCCTCCCTTCCGCTCGCATTTGGACCAACTTCCGGTCACTTTCTTCGATATCCGATTTCGGATTCAGATTCAGATGCTACGCTCGCCTCCACGTCCAGCCGGGGGGCAAGCCCCCCGGACCCCCCATTAAATTGCTCGCTTCGCTCGCAGAATGTGGCATGTAGGGAATTTTGCTCGCTTCGCTCGCAAAGTGTGGCATGTAGGGCATGTTGCTCGCTTTGCTCGCAAACAGTAGATCCCTAAGGGTAGGTTTAACGTGTGTAGGGGATGTTGCTCGCTTCGCTCGCAAACGGTAGATCTCAGGGTAGGTTTAACTTCTGTAGGGGATGCTGCTCGCTTCGCTCGCTTGAGGAAGTTATACTGCCCACCCAACTTGGCAGACGTTTTTTTCAGTTGGGAATTCTTACAAACAAATTAAATCTTATAAAACTACGTGGAACCACGAAAAGTTTATTCGAGGATGTTGCTCGCTTTGCTCGCAAGGTATACCTGTATATGTGTAGGACAAAGTCCGTATTTATTCTGTTGAAATGGCTCTCGCTTCGCTCGCAAGGTAGGTACCTATGTATACCTGCTCGCCTCGCAACATTGTGACATCGAACCCCTTGACGTCTTCGTAGAGCCTTCTCGCGTCCACGGCACATATTAATTTCTCATGTTAAACACTTCCCTCGCTTCCGCTCGCATTTTGACCGACTTCACGTCACTTTTTTCGATATCCGATTTCGGATACAGATTCGGCGGGATCAAAGCTGTATTTCGCCCGCGAAAACCGTTCCGAAAAACGTACCTTTACGAGGTATATTTTAATGGGAAAAAACGTAGTTTTTCGTCGGACTTTTCGAGAAAACACGGTCCGTACTCTCGCATTTTTTTAACGCATTTCCCGATACTTTTTTCGCGATCCGATCGCGCCGTCGTCTTCCTCGTTCAAAAACCTACGAAACCGGTATTTTTCTGGAATTTTCGACGGCCGTTTAGAGGGGTAGAGGAAGCGGGGAAGTCCAAAAAGCGCACATTAATTCTTACTTCGACCCCCCTCCCGCCCTACGGCCCATGGTTCGGCTGGGATTAGACAATTTTAAATTCGCTTATATACACCCTATCGGAAAATCCCAAGAAGATCCCCCCACTCAGCCGTTTGGCCGTGCATAGACACGACAAACAGACAAACAGACAAACGGAGTTTCATTCTTATAAAACAGTATAGAAGTATAGATTGTATAGATATGGGATATACTCGGTATTGCTGGACAACCGGTTGTGCGATGTTGGCTGACGTACATGATAATTTTGACATTTATATGTCTTTTGGCTGGGAATCAATGTATAAATTTCGTGATATATATATATATATATATATATATATATATATATATATATATATATATATATATATATATATATATATATATATATATATCTTTTTTTTCCAACTCAAAAAAGTGTAACGTTTAAATTGATGTAAGGAGAAATCGGCAGCGTGATATGCAGTGACGTATCAGATAAATTGAGAGCTTTCCAACGAGTGGATAACGATTTTTGCAGGTGAAAAACCGACCGAGTTACATTTCCCTAGTTATCTGGAATTTTCTGATGATTTCCGATTGAGTAAAAGTTGAGTAAACAGTAAACGTCCTCGAGTAGATTAACAAAACACAGCAACGCAAAAGTTAGTTTTATAGCACAGTAAGAAAGTGTGACACCTTTCGTGTGGTAAAAAATGTCGTTATGTGAACGTAGCCAATGCTTGAATTGAGAAGCCAAAAGACACGTTTATGCCATGATTTCTTCCGTGAGAGCTGTAAAACTTTACATCAATTAAGCACTGATTGGATTAATGCTGGACTCTACTTATGTGAGTTAAATCAACTGGGTTTGAAACGATAGAACAATTTTGATTTATCTCAAACATTGAGAATGACCGACAACCGACGGATATCAATCCCCGACTTGAGCCAAAACAGAGAGGAATCTGAGCATTATCCATCTGAACGGTGATGACTGATTAGTTTGATTTTTTCCTCTCGTTTCAGCTAGTGGTGCGAGAAGCCGCGGGTATGGCTCGGGACCGATCAGAGTTTTTTCGTACCCCCCTCCCCTCCCCTCAATTAGGGTTCAGTAAAACTCTTGTAGGGATACAAGAACTGATGTAACGAAGAATAGCTATTAAATCGCGTGAAAAACTAATCAATTCTTTGGGCCGAGATGTAGGAAAATTTTATACTATACAAGATTTTTCGATCACTGTTGATAATATCAAGTTAAACCTATTTATCCTCGATGACGGTAACTCTGTTACATATTCTAGATTTTCAAAGGAATAATTGGAGATGTTTGTTCTTCCTCTTTACTTATTTTATAATGATCCGCGCTAAAGCTCCTATCTGAAGTGAAAACTGCGCCAAGTTATTCTACGAATTATTAAATCAAAATGGAGATAGCCGTTTTTACCAAGTCATGAAGCTACCACAAATTCCGCGATCTGAAAACTTGAAACTCCCCGGAACTTTCTTCAAGACAGTAAGTTCGTCATAAAGAGACTTCCCAGACGCTCTTGAAGAATAGTCGGGGGAGGGCTGCCCACCGCAAGTTTTCTAGGGCAAAAATAGTTGGGTTATAATGGTTTCAACATTATTGAGCATCTTGCCGCTGCCTTCGTGATAGACAGCTTTATTCTGGCGTTGGGCTGGGAGGTCCAGAAGGAGGAGCTACTCGGCCAGTTGTTTCCTCAAGTATTTTCCTAGCTGATACTCGTTAACTCCGAAAACCACTTCACGGGTCGCTGATCCCTTCTCGGCCCCTTCCCGCTTTTTCGAGAAAAATAAATATATAGGAATAAAAAAAACCCCTCGCCGCGAGTTTCAACGGAAATGAGTTATCTTCTGCAACCCGTTCAGGTTCTTCCAGCATTTAGCGCACTTCTGAAGTCCTTTTCATTACACCCGAGTTATAACCGAGATAAATTGAGAGGAAAAAGTTCCAGTCATGCAGCATGATCGTATGAGCGAATTTTCGTAAATTATCGTACTATATTATGTTACATTGTTTTGAAAATTAAGGACTTTGAGGGAAAAGAAATTGTTTACTACCAATTTTATGGCAAAAAACTCGTTCTAAATAATATTTTGCAATTCAAATAAGAGATTTTTGATTGTTAACTTTTTTTGGAGTGTATGTAGATTTTTTAGTACATTTTAATAAAATTGAAGTACATTTTTCAGCATAATTATGCACATAAATTTTTTAATGTTCTATTTTATATTTAGTTAATAAACTTCATTTGAGCAATAGCATCATTTCATTGGCCGGTAACAGAAAACGAATTAATCTACTTCCCCACACATAAAAAAAAGAAGAAGAAAAACTATCATAACAAATGTTAGCGTACAAATTCGCAACACAGTGAGATATTTTCAGGCTTCCAAAGAAAACTAAATCAATCTCGATGAAGACGCGGAAACCCATTTCAAAACGGAGGTTAATGAAGAACGTTGTCTATTTCCACGAAAAATGAAGTTACAATGTTAAACCATCATTCCTTAGCCACCAAGCTCACGTTTTCGTTACTTGGCAAATTTCGAGTTTATGTGCCAAAGCAAACACATGAAAATGTCAAGAACACTGTTACATGTCTGGAAATTTATTTGTTAGTAATTTCATAGCCGAATGCTTTCTTAACGGTATAAACCGATATGCGGAAATTTCAAGAAACCACCAAACATTCGCTTCCTTGGCCTGAGTCTCCCTTTACTGAAAACAACCCAAGTTCGGTCATTACCAACTTGGTACCCCGGGGGCTTCCTTCACTTCCGCATGATTATAGGTGTTTTGGTCTCGTTCTAAAGCTGGTTAAGACCCACAATTCAGGTTAACATCAAAATTGTGGTTCAGAGGAAAACGACGCTTTATAGTTCTCATGCAAATCGTGTAGACGTACCAGCTGTTAGACTGCATTTAATTACGTGAGTTAAAAAGTTTCCAAGATCTTTTCAGACCTCTGAAACACTGGGGTAACATGAATGATAGGTAGAGTTCATTCTAGCAACGAACGCTTATATATCAGTACTTTTCTTCCGAGTTTCGAAGAGCATAATGAGTAAATTACGAATTTAGAGTTTTCTATTCCATCATAAGTAAACTGTACCACGAATAATAACAGAAAATTTGAAGATCCATTCAACGTTGTGGGAAAAAATGTAACATATATATGTAAATCCACATGTAAATTATCACACGTATGTACCTATCTTTCCAATCTATGGGTATAAAATACTCGCTGAACTGGTAGCTGATACTATCTAGATTGCAAAAAGCAAGGTTCCTAACGGTAGGCTGTAAGGGGAGGTCTGAAGGCCAACCGGTAGAGTCAATTTGACATCAAAATTTATCATTCCTTCTGTCTTCTTCTAAGTCCTCTCCCAGTCTTACACAATGTATCCTGAGATAACGTAACAATATAACTACTTACATGAAAAACTCGTAAATAAAAAAAGTCTGTCGAGTTGGGTGTGGCACATAACTTCCTAGTATAAAAGATTTAATCAATAAATGTAGCGTGAAAGGACATCATTGGTCAATTGAGAAACGAAAAAAATGATGATGCAATTTACTCATGGGCAGAATGATGAGATGATCTGAGAACAATGAAATTGGTACGGGACCATCTCTAACCCGCAAATTACCTGACAATTTCATCAAAATCGGACAAAAACTGTGGAAATTAAGGTCATTACTAGGTTTCACGTTGGCGCATGCGCAGTAGCTATTAATAATACAATCGTGTTGAAATTGATACGGGATGATCAAATCCTCTTCCTCCAACTACCATCCAAAGTTGAGCGAGATCAAATGACAAGGGTGTGAACAAATAGAGTCTAATGGAATTTGGGTAATTCTCATTTCATTTGCCGCTTTGGGTCGTTTGAGAACCTCAGTGACGTGAAATATGAAAGTGCTTGAAAATGAGGTTAGATCGACAAATACTACTCATTGTACATCGCAAATTTGTGTTCCATAGATGAACAGTGAGTTTTTCATTGATGTATTTTATACATTTTTTTGTATTATAAAACATGATATCCAACTCATGAGTGTTACCAGATTTCAAAAATTAATTTCTGTAAGATGGATGACTTTGGCAAAATTGTAGTCGGGGCTCAAGTAAGTACAGAAGAATCACGTTCAAACCTAATATTCAGATTTTACGGAATTCATGTTGAAGGCAGTGTAATTGAGCTTAAATCTCAGGAGTGTTACCCTATTAGTGTTACCTTATTATCAGGAGTGTTACCCATCCTTGGTCACACTCCTGAGAGGTAACACTCATGAGAATTTCCAGTAAAAATGGTGTCACAAAGGATGATGAAGTGACAAATATCGGGGATGGCTACTGTTTGAAACCTGTCACCAAGCAGTACGGTTGTTGATATCGGATTATTTTGTTTAAGCACTAACAACACTCGTAATTAGTGTAACACTCATGATTGAAAATAAAAATACTCAACATGTTTTTAGGCTTCTTTCGCTGTAAAAACTGCTGCAACTCCAAGCACTCCACTACAGTCTCACATCTTCAACTGGACAATATAACCTTCACATCTGCCTGTTTCCCGCCATTTTCCATCGGCTTTCTTGATCGCAAAAATGATAACACTCCTGGGGTCCCATTGAGAAGAGATATGGGGGACTGACTGAAAAACTAGTTTTTCACGGGTTTAAAAAATCTTAAAAATGTAAATCCTTACTCTAAATTAAGAGGAACTAACTTACTGCAGCTAGTAACCCTGGCCAGTTCTAGATTGTCATTGTTTCGTAACTACCTAACTTCTACTTAAGTGTTAGGTAGGAGGGGATAGTAACACTCATGAGATTCCAGGATTTCAGGTTTCATTCGTCATCACTGTGTATTGGTTAAAGGGGATTTTGAGAAATCAAATTATTACTTCGTTGATCTCCCAACTTGTACTAAGTACCCTTTTTTCCCCCAAAATCGCTAGTTTTGGTCAAGAATTGTGAGAATTCCTCGTCGGGGACATGAAAGCGGCAAATGAAATGAGAATGATTCATTTACGTTTGCGCATGTGCAGAGTTAAGTATTGATCAGGCAATAATGAAACTGATAGGGGACCAGGCCTAACCCGCACCACCCATGAAAATTTCAACAAAATCGAATAAAAACTGTAAAAATTAAGCTTGTTACAAGGATTTTACATTTATGCATGCGCAGGAGCTACTAATGTTACTATCATCTCGAAATTGATTGAATGCTCAAATTGACTTCTCTTAAGTATCCTCCGAATTTTAGCGAGATCGATTATACAATAACTTGTTACCTCCACAATAAAAAGAGCTAACGCTCAACCTAATCCTGTTTCAAAGGACTGTGCGGAATATGATAAATAATAGATTATCGTGCACGAATAACTTTCCTCTTCAAGTCTTCCGAACATAATTCCTACGTTTTCCTTTCATACACCCTGACTTGGACGACCATAAATTAAAGTTAATAAAACTGCTTTGATCTTCTTATGATCAGAAATTCCTATGACCCATTCACCCTCACACACGGAGCCGGATTCGACCCGCATCCTTAGACCGTACCTTTGGTTCGGATGGAATAATATCGCCAGCCCATCGGACTTGGGATGTTATCCTATTGTCGATTGTCGGCCCGGCCAGCGTTGGGTCGAGCAATAATACGTTTTGTTGTAGTCAAAGGCTTTATTGTCCCGGCGGGTGCTGTTATTATTTGGCTCGCCGTTAAAGGTCATTGACGTCGAGCTAGAAAAAAGTCACATTTCTCGCCGGCCTACCGGTATTTGCTTAGAGGTTCACTACAATCAAACACTAATTTGTTATACAAATTTACCTTTCATAATGTAAACAACTATTTTTTCCAAATCACGTTATTACATTATTAAAACAAATTACGAGCCCGATATCACCCAAGAGTCCCAAAACACAACAAAACCAGTTAGAAAGGTACGACTTCATTCATTCAAGAAAGTGGCTTATGAATGAACTCAGACAAAAACTTATGATTATTATGAAAAAATAAATAAATAAATATATATATATATATATATATATATATATATATATATATATATATATATATATATATATATATATATATATATCCAGTGTCTTTCACTTTATTTTTTAGGGCTTAAGAAAGTGAATGTTGGAAAGCAAACTTTTAAGTGAGGGGAGACTGAAGAAAAGGAAAACTCCTTACTTGAAGCAAGAACAGTAGATTGCGAACGGCTCTAAATTATTCTTAGTACTTATCTTATTCACTCCATTTAATTAACGGCCTGTGCAGAATAAATCTAAATATTACGTGAAGTCGAAATTAAAATTGTATTATTTAAATCGTTGGTGGATGCAGCAATGTTTACCTTCTGATAAAAACGAACGATATGATTGTTGAAAAAAACATGTCCCTCATTGTACAAAATGTACAGAATATACAAAAGTAATTTTAAACGGAAGTAAAGAGCTAAAGTATAGTATTTCTTGTAACAATAAAGTATTTTTATTCTTCTCGTACGACTTCTTACTATCAACGTTGGAGTGCAGAAGATAACGTCGTCGAGTAATTTTAACACAATATACCCGGATAGCTATGGCTATACTGACTCCACGGCACTTATCCTGTATACGAGACATATAAAACGGATTTAAGACAGATGGGCTGGGCTCTAATCATTGAAATAGTTTATTCTCCAAAAAATGGGTAATTTTAAAACTAATGATTTGATTTCCAAAGAAGACGAGGCGAGGTTTTAATCTACTTACCCAGAGTGTCTCATTTTATACTAATATTTTAGCCATTTTTTTACTATTTTCGAATTGTTAACGACACTTAATTACAAGTTTTTTTTAGAAGAGTGAAAGCACTAAGGATTTTCGATTTACAGACAGAAAGAATAAATTATTATTATTTATTATAATTTATTATTAATTATTATTATATTATAGTTATTTATTATAATATTATAATTATGCAGAAATTAAGTATTTTAACTTTTTATCCTTCGCTGGGAACTAGGAACCTAGCGCTGTTTCGTCGTTACTTATACATGTCAATTTATGTCAATAAACATTGATGTTAATATCAATATTTACCTATACATGTCGATATTTTGTTGTCAATTTGATACTGGCATCGGTATTTCCCTTCTGATATCCCATTACTACTTCCTCGGATGTCCTAGTTAATTTTCTCCCCAACCACCACTTCAGAAAATCGGTAACAGCACGGAGTACCCAACGAAACATCACAGGATAGACGGTATCTCCGGGATAAGACGGGAACCGTCACACTCCTCCCCTTACAAACATACTTATTCGAAGAATAAATAAATAAAATGTAAGACAGACAGTAGTATGGGTTCCAATTCAGTAAATGTGAACTGGAAAACCACAAAGCTTCGTGAAGGTACTACTGAAACAGTTGCACTGGTGGAGAACTTGTGCTCCTTGGTTTAATAGAATCATTGGCAGTTTCAGGAATAAAAATGAAGTGGTTAAGAACAGGATGTCAATGGATCTGGTACAGGAAAAGTCATTTTAAACGTTAATTGGGTTATTACCCCCCAACCAAAGATTGGAACGACCGGTACAAATAATTTGCTCAACTTTGGATACTTGAAAAGATTTGGCCCTCATTGTGGACTGAGAACAAAGGTGTGGCCTCTATGGGAATTTTGGATAATAAATTGCCCTCTTTGGGGACTTTGCGAGATAAAATTGCACTCTTAGGGGATATTGCACTTATAATGGGAACAATGCCCTGGGAATATAAATGTGAGATTATAACCCAACAAAGGAAAAAATACGGAAGAGGCGCCTCAAATCGATTAGCTAATAATAATTAAATGATACCTACAGACCAATGTGTGTATTTGTAACATTTAACAAGGGATTATTAGGGGTTTCTTCTGGAAACCCTCCGGCTATAAGTCCCTTGTGGAACGAACCGCAAAAAAATTGTGGACTCAATTACCATGAAACAAATTCCAGTACATAATTGAAAACCACGCTCTGCTTCCAAGAAACGGATTAAGACCAATGGGATAGCTCCAATCGTTAATTTTTCTATTTTTTTACGCCTGTTTAAAATGTATTTATTTTAGTTTTTAATTGGGAAATGGGTGTGACAGCTATATTGTTTGTGCATAGAACAATATCTAAAAAGTGCAAAAATGGTGAAATACCGAGTTTGGCAATACATGTTTTTTTTTTTTTTTTGTTTTTTTTTCCTGAACCTCGTGACGGTGTTCATTTATTGATTTTTGCAACACCAACTTGGGAATATACCGAAAAATCGACCAGAATTATAATTATGTTACTCATTTCCACACAGCCCGGACTACTAAAATGTAGTTTTTTGGAGTTATCCCAAGTTGGTGTTGCAAATATCAATAAAAGAACATCATTACATGGTTCAAGAAAAAAATCAGGTATTACATGTGGCAATTGAATATCTTCAAAAAACTCAGTACCTATTTAATAATTTTTGCAATTCTAGCGTGGAAATACGCAATTTCGGGGCGGAATTGCGCCCGTTTACGCGCTCTTAACAAATTAAGTGATGAGTCGTTTCTTCATAAATTTTCGCGTAGAATTCAAATCCGCAATAAGAAATGGGGCTTCCCATTTAAAAAGAAACAAAGTTTTTGTCATTTGCGCCACTTCTAGCGCAAGTGGCGCGCGCGAAAGTATTTTTCCTAAGATATACTTACGTAAAAAATTATGAAGAATGACGTTGACCCCAATTTTTCACGTTGAATTCAGGGGAACAGAAAGAGGGTAAAACCTTGCCATGAGGCACACTGTATGTACGGTGCATTATTTTCTATTTGATGGTATTTCCATGGTTCTTTGTGTAGATAAGGCTCTGAAAACACTTCCGACAAACCAGTTCCCAGCAGTTTTTCCAGTTTCTAAAGGTAGGAGTGATACCCACCGTAGTGAACTCCAGTGAGGTCCGTTGTGAAAATCCAGACAGCCTAGTGAAGTGAGGGCTCCTGGTATGTTTGAACATCGAAGAAACTAATTTATTAATCACGACACAAACTTTATAGGAAAATACTGTTGTAGTTTAGGTTATGGTTATGTACCTGCCTTGGAGGGGGAGGGGGGGCATTGTGTTATCAACATTGATCAAATGATTCGAATCTATCTCCAGGGCTAGCACTTTTTGGGGTTCCGATTTCGTAACGAGGCTTTCAATAATTCCTTGTTTCACGTCGTCGTTTCTTCAAGTTGAAGAGACATTAAACTTAATGTCATCAACGCTTTATTCAAACTATTGCCTCTATAATTTGTAACAGAGTTACCTCCAGAGAGGTCCATCAAGCTCCCGTCAGAGCACAAGAGATAGCGTTGTCGGCGTCCCGTTGAGGAATCAATGGGAACCACGCGCTGTTCATTTTAGACAGCTGGTTTGGCGTCGGATGGTTTTCTGGTGACAGGAATATCAACCTTCCCCGAACATGGCTCATTAAAAGCTATGACTAGGGGTGGTATCTCTCTGACGGGATGCCTGTTACCTCCTCTACCTTTTTATGAGGATTTAGGCCACCATTGCACCTCTGGGGGGGGGGGGGGGGCACCTCAATTCCTTATATGGTAGCAGAGCGTGGTTTGGATTATGCACGGCTGACGCCTAGTAGTCCAATCCACTATTTTTTAGGGCGTTAATGTTTCAGAAGAAACATGGCCCGGGGTTCCAGAAGGAATTCCCATTATCACCCTTTGGTATATAAATAATTTCATTGGTCTTTGACATATAATTTCTCTTTTATTCCCTTTTTATATTTTATATACCATATTTTCTTTCAATTTTACGCCACCTGAGTATTGCTATAATGTCAATTACCAGGTTAGTGCACAATTTAAGTCCCCATAGTTGGGCAAATTCATTTTATATTATTTCAATTTCATGCCACCTGAGTATTGCTATATGTCAATTACCAGGTTAGTGCGCCATTCAAGTCCCCATAGTTGGGCAATTTAATTTAAAAGTCCCCAATGTTGGGCAAATTAATTTCTATATATATTTTGATTTCCTAAGGTATAAGTCTCCATAGTTGAGCATCCGTTTTGTCCCGATTGTTCAATGAAGATACTTCTTATGAAGCTTCATTGACAATCCAGTTTTAATTTCTATTCCCCCATCCAAAACGCCAATGCAGCTATTTATGATTGAATGAGCATTAGTTCTCAGCTATTCACTATTCCACCCAACTACCATACTTGATCTTCAATCAAGTATGTCTTTAAGGGGAGGAGTGTAACAGAGTTACCTCCTGAGAGGTCCATCAAGCTCCCGTCAGAGCACAAGAGATAGCGTTGTCGGCGTCCCGTTGAGGAATCAATGGGAACCACGCGCTGTTCTCGATCATTTTAGACAGCTGGTTTGGCGTCGGATGGTTTTCTGGTGACAGGAATATCAACCTTCCCCGAACATGGCTCATTAAAAGCTATGACTAGGGTTGGTATCTCTCTGACGGGATGCCTGTTACCTCCTCTACCTTTTTATGAGGATTTAGGCCCCCATTGCACCTATGGGGGGGGGGGGGGCACCTAAATTCCTTATAAATTACAAATACTAAGGCTTCATTCACTAATATACATAATATAATACATATAAGTGAAACAAACCTGAGCATCGTGATTATAAGGGCAATACTTTAAAAAAGCGATTAGCAGAACAGATGACAGGCGCGTGAAAAGAACAAAAAATAAACGAAAATTTTAGGTTTTTTGGCTGATTTTGATCGCCCAGTAAGCACTAACATCATAAATGTTAGTATTCATTCACAGTCATATAAATAATAGTTCATGACAACTAAGAGATGTACTGTTTGAGTAGTTCTTCATCTATGGATTTCGTTCATTCACCTCGTGAGATGACCTTCCTACAAGAAACAGATTAGTTTTTGTAAAGTACCTAGTTGCAAATTTTGTTAATTATACATGTATTTAATTAACTAACGCATCGATCAACATTTATATTTATAACATTTTGTCTCCCTCTGATGTACCAGTGGAGTCCATGATGGCTCCTTGTTGTGACGGAAAACAACAGGCCCCCCTTAGAATCGAGTCCCATTCAGTGTCTCTCTAGGCACCTTGTTCAATGTCGCTAAAGACCCATCCGGTTGAGCTGAGGCTCAAATTATTGAAGAAAAAAATTAATAATACACAACGTGACAATTTGGTTATATGTATTTAAAATCTACCGTTTCAAGGTATTCGTCCCATTTTGTTGCGCAATAAATGGGAAGGTAAAACCAGTTTGTAACCATCACAGTGCAAAAGGCGTTGTTGAGAGAGCTAAATACTCCACAGTAAGTTTAAAAGTGCTGACATGAGGTATTGCGGATTCCTAGGACGTCTGCGGTCACGATGATGTAACACAATCTGGACACCACTAGCCAACTGATCTACCTTCCCACCGGCCAAGGTTCTCCAACAACATAGTGTCAACTTTCAGAGCTAGACTGATTTAGAACATTTACTGAGAACGTAAGAACTTTTCCGGGAGGAATTCTCTACTTAAATGTAATTATTAAAAATAAAATTAAAAAACCATTACTAGTTATTCAAAAACATAGGTACCATTTAGATTTTCTTGAATGGTGGAGGGATCTGGGTTCTGATTTCTAACAATTATTGTAGATTGCTTCCCCTTCCCCCCTGGTGTTTTTTAGCACACCAGAGAATATCGGCAAATGTCACCTTGAAACTATCAGTAGAAATAAGGCATCAATTTCAAGGATATATTACATGTGATTCAACAAAGAAGCACATCACATGATGTTTCCGGCATATTCTGTTTCCGTTATTTATACACAAGCGACAGATATCCGTTGTTAGTTTCCCGATTATGTTCAAGTGATATCGAAGTGGGCGCTGATCAGTTAGTAGGCCAATGAGTATTCTGACACATTTTACAGGCATGGCAGCTAGTCTTAGACCTTCATCTTTCATCCTAGACCTTCTTTTAGCAGGTCACAAACAGTTGGTCTGTCTCAGACCCGAGAAGTTTTCGCCAGTATTACACTGGTTCCCAATTATTAATAGACCAAATTCTGTAAAAACAGGTTTTGGTGGCTCCGAGAGTTGGATATGGTACTGTAGGCAGGGAATCTGCTCTTGTTTAACAAGGGAAATCTAGAGGAGAGTTACCTGAGTACGTTGGGCCACTCACTCTCTTGAGGGTAATCAAATTGTCCAAAATCAGGCTCAACCTTATATATGGAAGGAAGCGATGACCTTATGTGCTGCCTGAATGTCAGATAACACTTACTTTATTTAGTACCTACCACCGAAACATTTCCTCCGCGCACAGTTGTATAGTAGTTGTATTAGAGTTGTACAGTTATTATAGTTTTATAGAAGGGAACTGTAGAAGAAAGATAGTGGTATTTGTCACAAGGGGCACATCCAGGGAGGACATGGGAAACTCATCATGCCCACACCCGACACTCGATGCTCAACTTACAGATCAATCCCGGACCACATTATGGATCCTGGAAAGAATCTAGACACCACTCCCTTTCAGAAGTTAATATCATTGATGACGATTTCGAAAGGTATTTTCCTTGTTCTACCACGAGATCGGACCTTGATTATCATAGTCATACAACAATTGCTCAAAGAATAATACACCTAATATAGGTAACAAATAATCGTGCAATATGACCTTCGAAAAAACGTTTTTATACATAGTTTTCACGATTTTAAACAAAAATTAAAAAGTTCCAGTCATGCTGCATGATCGTGAGAGCGAATTTTCGTAAATTATCGTATTGTATAATGTAAAATTGTTTTGAAATTTGAGCTTTTTGTGCAAGGAAATTGTTAACTAATCATTGTTTGACAAAAAACATTTTCTAAATAATACTTTCCTATTCAAATAGTGGTTTTAAATTTTTAGCTTTTTTGCAGTTTTTATCGATTTTTCAGCAAATTTTAATTAGGTACATTTTTCAACATAATTTTTTACAAAATTTTTTGAATGTTCTATTTTATAGTTTTGAAACTTTATTTGAGCAATATTCCGCCAAAAAATATAAATTTAACGATTGTTAGCCGGTTTTAGCCATTTATAGTGATTTGTTTAGTACATTTTTTTTTTTAATTTGACCAATAATATGCTTAAAAACTGCTAGTCAACAAACTGATCTTTTCGTATGGAAAGCTTTTTTTGTCGCAAGAACGGAATTTTGATCTTAATCCTAAGGATCTGGAATGACACACACACCTTTTTTTATACAAACTCCCCTTAAAGGGGGCACACCATTAACACACACACGCACACACACACACACATACTTATATATGTATATATATATATATATATATATATATATATATATATATATATATATTTATTTATATATATGTATATATATATATATATATATATATATATATGACAAAAATGTTAAATTCTAGGATTCGTTTCAGAATGTCTCAAAACGGATTTCAATGAAGAAAATTTGCAAACATTTTCATTTTAAAATTTTTGGAACCACCGCAATAGCTTCATTTTTTACGAAAATTCGTTAAAAGTAATTTTCTTGGAGCACAAATAATTGTGCAAAGTAATTTACAACGTTTCTTCATTTAGACAGTTTAGATTATTACAAAACTTTACAACAATGGCCTTTCTATCCTAAATTTTTTTTTTTAATTCACAAATTTTTTTTTTTTCCCCCATAACGTATGTACGTATTTTATCTAACATACAGTTTCCTGTTTCAAAGCTATTAATTGTTTTAAAAAAAAGAAAAAAAAAGTGTGTGTCCCTCCGTGACTCAAAAGGCATCAATGTGCTGAAACCCGATCTTCACAGTATATGTGTGATAACATCGCACATGTTCGCATATACTCAACCCGGGATCAAATCCGCTTTTTAGGTTCCAACTCCAATTTGGACATGTCACCGAGACCCTCCAACCCGCACACAAACCCCGCAGTCTACGCCCAACGCACATCCAGACGACACAGAGAGAAATTGAGACCCCGCGGCCCACTAAGCTAGGGGAGAGATGTAATTTTGTGATATTGCGGAATGATGCTCTGCGCGTTTGAGAGAGTAGTAAAAAAAGGAGGCCCAGCAGTAAAACTCTGCACCTTTATATTCCACCACCTCTCTCACCCCTGCGATATGTTGAGCTTGCGCTTGCAATATTATTCTGCTCGGAAATCAAATATTTCGTCTCCCACAAGCGAGATTGGTATATATACTTTTTTCTTTCTCTATTTTACTCTTCTATTCTATTTTTCACTGTACATTTTTTTAATGTAGCTTGCGACAAAAACGTTTACCACGTTAAACTTAACAGAATAACATGAGGGAAACCATACTGTAAATACCCGTACAAAATTCGTGGTTTGTCTCGTAAGTGAAAACCGTAATGGGAGAGAAGAGGGCGCAGTAGCTATTAATCCATTACCTTGTTATGTCCTTTATCACTTTGTACTTGTCTTTAACATACCTCTTTACAGCCAGGACGACCAACGCTTCTCCACTTGAAAGTCACACCATGAACCAATTGTGTTAACCTAACTATTGTTCTCTACAAAGATGCCACCTCTCTGTCTCTTTCCAGCATATATGCTATCCACATTAGCTCCCTGGTGGTGCGAAATCGGTAGTGTAATTTTTAAAAATCACTATAGATATTACTAAATAAATTACTTCCACCCCTTCAAGTATCGTACGATACTAATCGTACAAAATACTAATCCTTCAAATAGCAATGTGATTTGAAAAGATCCAAGTATTGAATGCAAGTATATTATGACAAGAATCTCTGTTGACGAAGCTAGTACTAGAAGACGTGAAACGAGTAATGCGAAGCCCTTAACCATTGTAGAGAAGCAACGAGTGAAAACCATTCACACATTCATATATATATATATAATATTATTATCGTCTCAACTACTAATCAACATTTAAAATCATCATATACATATACGAATAATACCGAGGTAATTTATAATCACATAGAATCAGTAGGTAACATTATGTAAAGATATCGCTAAGCTGACATTCGTCCACCCGTGAAAGAATGAGCTGTGTGATCGTTGATTACATATTTATTTTTTTTTTTTAATTTTCTCAATTGTTTTATCTTAACTGTTTCATATTTTTCCATTTAAAGCTGTGAACGAAAATAGAGATAGTTTGAGAGGGGAAGAAAAACCACCTCACGCCTAAGAAAGGCATAAGGGCGAATCGAGCGAAGAATACGTTTTTAATGTTTTCTACGTGAAAATTAGACCTCCCCATACTTCAGAAACCCCCTGACTTGAGTGAATTTTATACGAAATTCCCTGACATTTTCCGATGCATCAAATTCCCTGACTTGTCATCCGATTCTCATAAAATAAGGAGATATTCCCAAGATTATTCACTATCTTACTTTCATCCCTTGAAAAACGGATGACCAAGTCGAAGGATCAATAGACTGAATTTGCTTCAAACATAGAGAAACGCCTATGACACTTTTCAAAGGTGAATTAACCTTGAAGACATAGTACGTTGTCCAAAACTTGCAGAGAATCTCAACCACATGATTTGGCTGGACCATTAAATGTAAACCCAAAGATGGAAAACAAACAACTTATACAACTTATAAATAATATAAGGACGAAGATAAGGTAGGCAGTCCTAGATGTGTATACTGAATAATTATTTTCCCATAGCTAAAGAGGACGCCCAACATCTGAGTCACTGAATATAGCTAACCATCTAACGCCATTTCGTGAATAGACTAGAGATGGCTTCTTGTGCACTTACTGGCTGACTAAATCAAGCGAAAAGTCAGGTCCTCGAGGGATTGGGGGGAAAGTAAAGGCAAAGAGACCGACAACGACTCAAGATCTTACGCCGTAAAGCCTAAGTAAAATGCAAATCCTCCCCTGAAACAACAGGGGGCTCAAGTTGAAAAAGCCAACGGCTCAAGGAATGTTTAGGCATTGAAGCCGCAATGGGTTTCCGTAAATCTTCTCGTGTGGACGGGATAGCGAAGCAGGATAAACGGAACGCATCACGTCTTCATCCGCGAAATGGGGTCGAAAGAGGCACTTGGAATTGAAAGGAAAACAAAAGTCTAAGACGTAAACAAAATACTCCTCAATAACCAAAACGAATTAAGCTGAAGTTGTGCCCCCGATAGTACACGAGTACCTAAAGTATGTATATGAAAATACTTAACGAGGAAATAAAGGTTGATATTATCTTGACCTAACGATGTAATTGTGAGAACCATGAGGGACTGTGAATGCGAGGTGATGATATGGGCCACACATTCTCAGGAAAAAATAAAAACAAGTTACAGTTACACGAACCTAACTGTTGTACCTGAAAGAAGAGGTAGTGCGTCCGTGCAGCAGTTGAATGCTGATGGAGTACATTATATTTGTGTCGGAGCCCCTCTGGGACAAGTAGAATATTATAATTTATTATTACAACGAGAGGACCGCCCGTATCAGTGGAGTTAGCTTTAAGACCAATTTCTTCTCCAAGCGACCTACCTACGATGCATAACTTTAAATAGAATCCCTAATTAAGAAATGATTTTTTTTTTTTTTTTTAAGCAATACCTACGTACACGACTGCTCTGATCAGCTGAGTGGGATTTGGGAGAAGTAACTAACTTGCTATTCGACCAATTAACAATTAAATCTTTTCATTTTAAGACTCTATTTTATCATCATGATTATAGTCTCTATAATCGGCTACGTCAACATCAGGTTATCTTGTGAGTGAGAAATGTGTAGATCAATCAGAATGGTTCAATGTGCTAGTGTGCTAGAAAATATAGGGTCTTTCACAATGTCACAAGTCGAAAATGGAGAACCTACTTGCCCTACCAAGACTCAAATGGGACTCTTGGATTAGATTACCCTAGCAATGCATAGCTTCTGTAGTGATTCCCACTCACGGGCGCGGTACAGTCAAGATCAAATCTCGGTCCAGTCACTTCCCGTCAGGTCGCCCGGACATGGGAGAAGTTGGGAAAATTTGGGGGCTGGCAATAAAACCCATAAGTAAGAACTTAAATTTAATCGAACCAACGATTGCGCGCCGTACCTACCTAGTGCTACTACAATTCATTATGGAAATAAATAATCAGAGATACAAGCGGAAGACTTCTAAATGTAATAGGTATAGCCAGAACTCTTGTAACGTGAATACTACTAATAACAAGTGAAAAAAATAACGGTATACAATAGTGGAGGGAACGGTGAGCGAGGAAGGGATATCGTCTGCGATCTTTCACACGACATCCCGTGGGACCGAATGACCTACTTTACATAAACCCAGGCGACTTCAACTCGCTTCCACAAAAATACCACTCTCCGACGTTTCTAACACTGATCAACTAGATTGCGATGATAAAATGCACACAACATTTGTGTTGGCTTTGTTATAATGAAATAAATAACTGGATAATACATAGAAGAAGAGACTTCGAAGATGAACAATGACGAAAATCAAGTGGCAGCATCCAACGCAATGGTGTACACAAAAACTACAGGAATGAGCGAAGAGAAAATGATTTGAGATAACAATAATTTCTACAAAAGGGACCGTAGAAGCATTAATATACACATATAATTGCATAAATTCGTTGTTGTACGTATCTTCCCATGCTCAGAGATACGTTTAATCCCGGAATAATTAAATTCATAGATGAATATCATGAACCCAACTCAAACTCTAAGGAATATTTGTAGAAGTTTGAATACTTGTTACGAGGATTTCAAGTTTGTGATTACTAGGTACATTTAATCCGGCACTGATAAAACTTTGAATATATGTATAAACACATTCAATTTAGCAATTGAATATGGATCTCCGAATACTCCATATTTTGCATTTTCTGCACCATTTTGCACGAATCTAACCTTTTAAAAAAGTCACGGTTTCCATTCAAAAGTTCAGTGCACAATGTGCATGTGCTCATTGAACAATTTTTAATTTTTGAGATATACCTACGGAAAACACAATGAAGTATGTCGTTGAAAACTTTTTTCCCCATTTCTATTGATAGAAAACAAGTGGAGGGTACATACTTAGCTGAACACACCACACGCATGCCAAAATCATCACAGTCCAATCTAGCGAGAGTGGATATGTATTGCTGAATACCGCTAGGTTCCATTTTAGGAAGAGGAGCGATCCAAATTGCAGTTTCCCAAGCGAGTAGTGCAGTTGACCCAACTGAAAGTGACAGAGCGCGTCGGCTAACAAGGATGAGAGTGAACAAACCCGCGTGATAAGCGAGACCACTTGCCCTTCTCTCATCAGGGCCGCCCTTTCAAGAGGGAAACCCTCGACAAATCCCCGGACAGACTGGTTGGCCCTGTTAAGGTAATTAGAGCGATTGGCTCGACAGACGATCGCCTCAACCCTTCGACCTTCCTTATAATTAAGGGCCACTTCAATATCGACCATGAAAGTAACTGGGAAAAGGGGGAGACAGATTAAAACAAGTAGTAACTGATGGCAGTTCAATATAAATTAATGATCTACAGTCAAATCAACTATCATCAATAATTTAATTCATGAGCGCTGCCAGACAGTTTTATTTGACTGATGTAACGTCCGTTCAGGTCAAACTGAATATTCAATCAATATTATTGGTTCCCTCAACAAATGGAGTTGAAATTTCGCACATATAGTGCAGAAGGGTTTGTTATTTTCAAAAATGAAGCGTTGAAATCGAATATGAACACCCACACACACAAAAGAGCTACCCTTCGGTCTTATTTTATTATGTACACAGATTCCAACAATTTAATTTATTTCAAAAAGAAAACTCGTTTGTCTCTAATTTTCCCTTGAAAGTACAGGGCCAAAGTTTACAAAATTTAGCTGAAAATTACTACACTTGTCAACAATTTGCCTGAAATCTCGACATTCAATCCATCCTCATGAGAATAATTTAAGGAATACCACTTTCTTGTGGGTCATTCATTCATCCTCAAACGACAATCAGCTCTAAAACTTAGCAATGGTCCGCATACTAGGTACTCGAATTCTGTGATAACAAGGATGACAATGAATACGTGGCTTTATTGCGCATGCCTCGATGTTCACGAAAATTTCAACTACGTCATGTTACAAATGGATGGTCCTACCTCCTATCTAATATTCGCAACTGATAAACGAAACAATGTGATGATTATCTGATAAAACTCATTTGAAGAGGCATTTCGCCAATGAAAGCACCTTTCGATTCGAAAAT
Organism: Adelphocoris suturalis; assembly: GCA_030762985.1. Classification (NCBI taxonomy): domain Eukaryota; kingdom Metazoa; phylum Arthropoda; class Insecta; order Hemiptera; family Miridae; genus Adelphocoris; species Adelphocoris suturalis. The sequence continues at coordinate 36,103,168 of CM061046.1, forward strand.
CCGTTTTCAAGTTGATGTAGAAGGATCATCACCACTGTTGTAGTTTGAATCGAAAGATTGTTATTCGATTCCGGATACACAACCCTTAAGACAGGCTCAACACAACATTACTGGAAAGTGCATAGATCTTCGGAAAATAATGCCACTAGAAAACCTCGGTAGATATTCAGTCCGGTGATCCTGAAATGACTGACCAATGAATGAGCCTGATAACATGCGAGGTTGTTTTGTATTTCAACAGGGATATGTTTTTGGGCTGGGAGTAAGGTGGAAAATAGAGTCACACTTTTTAAAAGACCAAACGCTAAATAATTTGAAGTTATATCCTAAAAACATAGATATATACCTAGAAACAAATGTAGGCAATAATGAAGCGGTCATGGATGTTCTACGTTATTGATAGCAATAACCTAGAGAAGTAGCTGTTTACTTAAGATTGATTTACCAGAAACATATCCATGAATCAATATTTTACAAAGAAGTGGAGCAGATAATTTAGTACAGACCTAGGTATATTATCAACCTAACGGAGCATTTTCAAAGAAGGTCGTTACAGTGTTGAGGATTTTGGCATCATTCGCAATAAAAAAAACTGCAACTTTTTTTTCCACTGTGATTCACTTTTGTAAAGTAATGACGAAACATAGCCCCCCCTTCACCATCTCCCTCCTACCACAAACCCCATACATCACCTATGACGTCCCAACTAGACGGATATTCTGAAAATCATAAATTGACTAGATATAATATTTTTTGGGTATCACATTATTCGGGTATATGTACACATATATTATAGATATATACGTACAACGAAAATGCAGTAGAACAACGTGGACGTAGATCCACACTAAACTTCTTATTCTTGCATCAATTTTGTACCAGTCAGACTGCCACAAACTTTACCTTAACAATAGAAGAGAGAAAGGAAGCGAAAAAAAGAAAAATAACCAAACATGGTCGGCGGATGGACGTACTAAAGTAAGGATCTCCTACATGAGACAGGGAGAGAATACCTACACTGCTTTATTAGCGACATACCATTAAGGGGCCTGTTGCATTATTAGTACAGATAGAGGATTGTTGTTATGATAGAGTTATGAGCGTAGGTTGGAACCCACCTGGGGGTACCCGTAACCTGTGACTCTGCACGGACGATAGTCAAAATCGACGCCCTCAAACATTTTTCATCCTACCAATGCCACATGTTTTTCAAATATACTGTATTAGTTGTAGACAGAGCCTATGAAGGAATTTTTCAGGAGATCACCTTATAAAGCTGGGGAAAATTGGGAAGTGTTTCTATTATTTTGTCTTTCGGAAACCATTTGAGGTTATTTCTTGAGCTAACTTGACATTTTTACTGAATTTTTGACATCGTGGTGTGTAATCGTAAATATATAGAGGATTTTTCGTGAATTGAAAGGAAAATTACATCGAACCCCCCCCCCACTCTGCCAAAAAAATCATATGCCGCTTAAACGAATTTAGTATATCAAATAATATTAAATAACTCAAAGCAACGAATTAATATATGATTGATTGGATTCACCAGACGGATTATGTACTTTATTCAACTTAAAATCCACAGCTCAACAATGTTTGACAGTCAGAATAGAGAGATGTGTTAAATTATATCTAAATATGGCATTTCGGAAAAATCCTGACTCCTTCATCACAATACACACCTTTAAATATGTAATTTAAACTTCAGGGCATAGCAACAACAGATTCTATGAATAACCAACTCTGTCGAATAACCATTAAATAGCGGCACCTAGACCAGCGCCACTTGTACTTAAGAGCTAAATTGACATATTCATAGTAGGCAGATGACTTCAATTATAATGGTAATTTAGATCAACCCGTGTGAAGTTCAAATGCCACGTTATTAGCATTCCATTCATCAAATAATAATCAAGTAAATGATTAAATAATTATTACGGGGTTAGGGGCGGTCGGCTCGAGGAGAGCGTTAAACAACCAAATGGGTGATGCTGACTTTTTCTCGAACAGTAGATAATGTACACTAGTCAGAATAGTCCGAATAAATCAGGATGAAGACGTTGAAAAAATTTAAAATGTATACAAATTTTTGAAAGGTGGGTAAAATTATACATTATAAGATGTTCCGAAATTAACCTTCTCCCTCCTCCCTAATTTTCCACAATGTTGGAGATGTCATTGAAGTGGGGACTTTTAAAAGTGACCCAATTTTCTGAATGGAATGTCTATAAATTACGTGGGTTTTCGATAAGAAAGAAAATCACAATTATTACCAGATATCTTGAGAAAATGAGTTGGTTGATCATCTCTAGGTTTCACCTACGTATTAAACGTAAAAACTAAAAACTTTTAAAATGAGGGCTCATCGCGAACAATACATTTAATAAGATTCCATGATGGAAATATAGTTTGTTAAACTCCCAGTAACACGTCACTTTTGAATAATACGAAATTAATCAATTCAAAATAAATTTTTTACCTATGTTTTTTCCATGTATAAAAGTTAGTGGTAGTCGTTCACAGGAGTATAAAAAAAAAATCAAGAATTGCCAAGTTCCCATAGGACCAGTAATATGACCTCCAATTCCTCCATTTCCAAAATATGCAGTTGAAATTCGAATTTCATCAATTGTTAATATGAAGAAAAATGTCTCAATACGTGAACGAACACACGTACGTTCACGTGGATATATATTATATACACGTATACTATATATAACCATTTAGGCTACCCATTATTAAACGGATAAATAAACGAGATGATATTGAAACTCACCGTATCCAAATTGAAGAGAGACGACACCTTTTTTATGAAACCCCCGCTTTCGTTGGCTTGCTGCTTCTTCTTCCTTCGGCTGGTCATTTCAGAACAGGCGCATCGCACTCACAAAACAACTCGTTTACTATTTCTCCGGTGACTTTGGAAGTCAACTCGGAATAGGAAGAAAGGGCGATGAGTACAATGTATTATTTCCGACGACTAAATATCACTTCAAACTTGAGATAAGCCGCGCCGCACCTAGAAAATATGTCACCGAACTAAAGACTGTTTCGTCTCCATTTCATCGCTCTCCTAACTGAATTTCAGAACGCACATAGCAATCTTGAAAAATAATGTATAGTTCTAATTAGATTCAGTTTCACCATGGCTGACGTATGTAATCCTCAAAAATGTCAAACTACTTCTAAGATTAGGTTATATATATTAAGAGTGAAACACATATTAAACAATTTAATAATAGGGAACTTTTTATTGATAAAGGGTATTATAAAAGCTTACCGTAAAAAAAAGTCTGTACGGATTGAATGGCAATGGCTCTAGCAAGGAATACTACGTTTGGACGTGCGCATTGGGCACGAATTAAGTTCAACTGCCGTTAATCAAGAAGGAAAACGTAGCTACAAGATACGCCGTTTGGAGCTTTGTGTTGAGAATTTACAAGTTTACAAGGGAGCAGTATCCGATTCTTTGATCAAAGATTTGAAATTCCATCACAAGAAAGTAGCCCATTGTAATGTTATTTTATGAGAAAGAAGCCTTTATCGACCCGTCAATTTTGAGCAAATAAAATAGGTAAGGATCTTTCATTAAAAATTAGTGTATTGTAGGAAAATCACGTTTGCGCATGAGGATTCGTTCCTATTAGCTCGACTGCTATAAAAACTGCATGGAACTCACCAGGGGAAAATTAAAATAATCCCTAAAAATAAGTCAACATCAGAGCTAACTTAAGTAGAGTCTAAATGCTTAATTTAAGCATCGAACACAGACAGAAAGACAAGAAACCAAAACTAATTAGAGAGAAACCCAATAAGGCAAGTAGACATTTTTGTTTCGGTGGATAGCTACAGGTAAAAAAAATTCCGCCACGTAGGCAGGTATACCAGATACACGAATCTTCCCTACCAAATAGGGAAGCAAGGAACTACATATAATCTAAAACAAAATCAATTTAAAATCAAAGACAAGGCACCAGATGCGGAACTCCCATCCCCGTCCCGCCTTTTGTACACTTTTACGGGTGGAACGAAGCGGTTTATATTTCCAATTTTTTCCAAGGACTCTCCGAATCCGAAGATTGAATGAGGTGCTCTAATTGTGCACACTGAACCACCTACAGCACCCGGTCCAATATTATGTCGCCTAGAAGCCATCAGTTCTATCTAATCATTAGCAATAAATCTTCGGTCCACCAAACCACCCGATGATGAATGATCTAGAACACTGGACCAGACTGGGTCTCGTAAACCCAGTTACCACACGAAATTTCCAACAAAGTAGTTACATGCTATTTAACTCAAAAACACCGTAATCAGCATAATTCATGTTTTCTTTCCGGATATTTGTTCAGTTATGTCAGTTAAATTGCGCCAGAATGACAACAGTGTTTCGCGACAAGGAAAAAGTCCCGGCCATTGTTCCTTTTTCGCCGAGGCAGCTCGTAATACTACTGTTGTGACCAAACATAGGAGATTCGTTACACTTTCCTACAAAACTTCCCCGTTCTAGGGGAATCCAAGGGGCCTAATTCCGCCCATTGTTACCCCGTACAGCGTGAACGCCGTGGCCGAGTTCACGGCTCTTGTTAACCTTCTCCTCCGTACTTTTCTTGGATGCTTTCAACTTCCTCCGGGAGAAGAAAATTCGCGCGTGATATTTTCTTTTTTCCTTCGTTCCTTTCAACGAAATTGACCTGACACTCTGATGGATTAACATACAGATCTTGATAGGATCGTAGAGTATTGGCGTTTATTGGTAGGATACCATTGGAACATTTCGAACTGTAAATATTGCGACCGAATGTTCGAAGTATTATTTAAGAGAATAACAATGTTGACATCAATGTGATGTTTTAACATTACTTATGTATAATTTTCTTCAGTCTTTTTGGCTTACCATTTTTGATAAAAACCCATTATAAGTGACCAAGAAAGAAAAAAAAGTCTGCCAAGTTGGAAGGGCAGTATAATAGCTTCCTCACATATTGTAACATGGGCTTAGGTATAGAATTAGTTGACGAACAAAGAACGAGTCGCAAAGATTGATAAGTCGACGTTAAAAGAAACTAACGTTCGCGCATGGGCACAGACTACTGCTAGTCCAACGGCAATGAAATTTATAGGGAAACGTCTAGGAGCTAAACTGCACAATCCTTAAAAATTTCATAAAAAGCAGTCCATCAGTCCCGAAGTTTTGTCTGTGCCGATCAATTTTATTTTTGCGCATCCGCTATATTTATACTCCACCAATCGCGATATAATTCATAGGGAAATTTCTTGGTACATATACCCATCTACTCCCCGAGATGGAACGGAATCGGACAGTAAGATGATAAGAAATCGACGTTATAATAAATTAACGTTGGCGCATGCGCACAGACCACTATTTATGTGACGGAAATGAAAGTTATAGGGGGCCGTCCAGAATCTACCTATCTCACACCATCTCTGAAAATTTCATCAACATCCTTCTATTAAACGCGGAGTTTTCCCTGTGTCAATAGATATGTATGTATTAGTTTCGCGCATTCGCAATGATTATTAGTATACCAGTAATTTATAAAGCATTTTTCTAGAACATAAATATACTCAATTTCCTATCGAGTTTAAACGAAATCGGAACCACAGATGATGAGAAATCAACGTTATGAGAAATTCACGTGTGCGCATGCGTACAGGCTACTGTTTATTCAACGGCATTGAAAATTATAGGGGAACGTCTAGGAGCTAACCCGCACAATCCCTGAAAATTTCATCGGAATCGGACTAAGACTTGATCTAGTTTTGGGCGTGACAAGGATTTACCACAGACATACATCATACAGACAGGCAGACTGACAGACAGGGAACCAAAACTGATCGCCAATTTCTGAAACGCAAAAAGCAATTGGAAATTTTGATTTCCATCCCCCTTTTCTAAATTTGTTGGTTCAAGTTTCAAGATGCGTAAAATCCAAATGTCAAATTTAAAAATTAAAAAAAAAAAAATCCGTCCGACCGCCGTTCGAAGCTCTTTTCCGAAACTACTATATAGGACCAAACTTTATGAAATTTTGCTAAAAAATAATACACATATGTATCAGCCGGGGATGCGCCAATAACATAATCGAAATCACTTTCGGTCAACCCTAAATGGTAGATATCCAAAAATGACGAAGGCTTTTATTTGGGAAAAGCATGTACGGTGTATTTAGTCTTACATCAAGAACACTTGTGATTCAAACACACTAGAACCCGTAGCTTAATTTTAATGAAATTCATAATATGATAAGGACGCAATACGATTCCCAAAATAATGAATTCAGGCTTTCTTTTACTCGTGGATAGGTATCGTTTATGGTAATAGGCTTGATTTTATGTCTGAGTGAGAATAACCACGTCACAGAAGAATGGAAAAAGTATTTGGATGGTATACCGAAGCCAGGGACTATGGAAATTTAATCTGAATTAAATCGGCTGGGAGTCTAGAAAATTGGTTTTTCGCCTCGTACTATAAAGGAGAATTGTTTCATTTTACTGTAAAAGACCCCCCGCTTTCTTTTTTCGTGCACGGTGATTGGTTCGGTCAATGGAGCTCCGGCACTCGAAAGCTAATGAATTCTAAATCAGACTTGATTGTTTGAAATGAATCCTGAGTAATAAATTACTCGGTAACTTACAATCTGTATAAAACACAATTCAATAATTTTAATAATGAGCGTGGTGACGTAAGAATGCAAAAAGTATGTGCCAATTTATTCGGTTGAAATATGATGTGCGTTCACAACTTGGGTATGTATTGCCACGAGTTTCTGTGTAATGCTCACGAAGGGAAAGAGACGGACGGGCTGAACAACAAATTGACCTTTGACTCACAACAGTCGTCCTTTCACTCAACTGTACGTATACTAACTAGACTGTCAAACACCAGTTTTTCTGTTTACTCCGCTCTTTCTTACGATCCATTATCTTTGGACTTAAGGAAAATATGTACAAACGTATCAACCTAGTCTAGGTGACGTGCGCACTACTACTTCAATATCCAATATGAACAAGTAATGACCACAATTGCATGCTGAATAAGGAGATGATGATGTTATCAATATATTAAATGCGGTGAATGTACGTAAGGGAATAGATGAATCAAGTCACTGGCAATACTCAATGTCGTATCGTCTGTAGGTAGGTAAATATTTTTTCAAGGCAAATCGTCAAAATGTTAGATATTTTTAATTACTGCAAACATTCAGCAAATAGAAAATGTCACAGCTAGAATTCAAAGATACGTGCCTATAAGTAAAACAAATGAAAGTGGGAGAAATTACTTAAATAAGAAAGGAACAATGCATCTACATAGCCGGCCCGCCAGCACTATAGATATTTTATAGATTTCTTGGTGACTTAAACAGGGATGAACATAATCAATTTAAAAAAGGGACTTGAAAAGTTGGTGGGGTTTGTAAACATATATACAAAAATGTTTAAACATACATTTTTGTATGTTTACAATAACCACCAACTTTTCAAATCCCTTTTCTTAAATTAAATCCCTTTTTCTTAAACCCCGTTTAAGTCACCAAGATACCTCCATGTACGTGTAAAATCTGAATCTAAGCGACTTAATTGTATTATGATTTCGATCCGAATAGTCAATACGTACATCGAATGCAAATAGCAGATTTGCGTACTATCGTATTCATTGGGTTCAACAATCACGGAAGGGTAATTTGAAAATTAGACTTCGACACTTACAAAAGGGAGTAGTTTCAACAACTTCACGTGGCAAAATTGAGCCCTTGATAATTTTGAAATGGTAAACCAAGGGGAAATATTCAAGGTCATGAGTTCCGGTTAGCGGCACTTTGACTGCACAAAAGGCGCTATGATTTCAAAAAATGTACTTTACAAAATCACCAAAATTTCAAAAGTTTTATAAAATTCCTTTCATATTTCATAATTGAATAGTTATTGTAATATTACGTGAATCAAGTGTTTTTCCCAATAGGTAGTTAGAATGAAGGAAATTTCGTACGAGAATTCAAGAGAGCGTATTATAAGTGTGAAAAATGTAATCTACTAGTTTTTAATGAAAATACATGTCATCCAACTAAAGAGGTTTGAAACACAAGGCAGGGGGGTCACATAGTGGCAGTACGTCACCGGTGAACGAAACTTTGAAAATTAATCATATCAAAAATGCTACTCATCGCAGGCGAGTGCGGGTGGTGTCAAACTTCCAAGAGTGGGATCACCTTTTCATTTAAATATATTTAAAAAGAGATTCGATGAAATTGATTATCAAATGAACATTAAATACAGCCATGACTTGAACTTATTTTTGTCAAGTGTAAGACGAATTCCTTCAAAATGGGAAACAATATACGTACGTGAATGGTCTGATAAGGAGTTGTCAACAGTACATATTATCGCTACAATAATTATCTTCAAAATGAGTGGGCTGATCCTTTTCCGGCCTGGGATGGGATATCGAACGCTTGAAATAAATAAATAGGTGAGGAGCGTATCGACGGAATTTCGATAGGTCTCGTCAATATAATATTCAGAGATCGACTAATTGGGCGTGTACGCTTAGAGATTGTCAAGTAGCCTTCTCGTAGACAAGTAGAGCGTCAAATAGGCAAACAGTAAATATTCATGGGTTCGACTCACTTCTGCTCTTTGGAATAATAAGTACGAGCGAGATTCGAGACTGCGTACACATCACAAATTTTAGTTTAGGATGAGAGGATGCTGAACTAGGTCACGAAGATGGAATATTCCGAGAGATTTCTGAGGATCAGTAAACATCTAGTCGAAAACTATGTAAATATTATGTACAGGAAATATCACCCTACTAATGGATGTTCCGGTGAAACCGTTGGATATCATGTCCGAATCAGTCGCTATCCGAAATTGAAATAATTCGGTTTGAAATACGAAAATTTACGAAAATTCGATCATACGATCATGCTGCATGACTGGAACTTTTTTAAAATTAAATTTGCGCCGGATTGCTAGTGGGGATTGTTTGTGCTCGCTCTTATGCATCATCTAGACGCAAAGCAGCTATGCTGTCTCATTATGTCATTATGTCTCCAGAGGTTTTAGACATAATGCAGAATGGGTACAGTGTACGCACAAAATACATTTCATTTAAAAAAATATCACCAATTGCTCACAATCTAATGCCCGAAATTCGATCCATTTGTAGAAAGATGTACCTAGGATAGGGCTGCCATATCTTTTCGACGTAAGTAGGGACAGCGTAAGCTAAAAGTCGGGACATATCGGGACAGCCTAAAGTAGAAAATCGGGACCAAAATCGGGACAAGATATACTTCAAGTCACTGACAAAATACAACGACTAAGTTTTATTTTTGGAAAAAATACAATAGGTATTGAAAAGTTGAAGAAACATCATTATTGAAAAAAAAAAAACGAAATATCACATTTGGGTGCTTAGATTATCTATTAAATAGACCTATAAATTTCAAATGGTCAAAGGTGTCCGGCTACCTACCTGCAATGAAGGACATCTGTACCACGCAGGGTTTATCTAGTTTTCATCCTGGGCTTACAAAATACTTCGGAGATTCAACTACTTTAAAAATCGGGACGAAGTCGGGACAGCAAAAAAAATAATCGGGACGCTTCAAAAATCATGACGGGACGCCCGGGACACCTCGAAAATCGGGACATGTCCCGATAAATCGGGACGGATGGCAGCCCTAACCTAGGAGAATGGGCTCAAGGTGATTATTGGTTATGGATTCCAGTGCGATTAGATCGGATACAGCTAAGCCACTAGAGTCTCAGCGTAAGTACAATTTAGAGTTAGAGAACAGTTTTAGCCAAATTTGATGCAATCTTTAGTAATTGAGCGGATGTATTCCAGGAGACGAGGGCCAAAAACATGACTTATTTAGGTTTTTTATTTTGCTATTGATGTAAAATTTAGACTGATGTACCTCGTTCCCTTCAAAACGTAGTTTGTCATCTCAAAACAGTTGAAACAAAAAATGGATGCCTCACAAAGATAGCAAAAATTGTACATTTTCAAACGCACCGAAATTGTAGAGCATGATCAAACCGAACTGACCCCCCCCCCCCCCCCCCCCAAATAAATTAAAATGAAATGAAAAATACTGAACACCCAAGGGAGATCTATGTTAACTATTGAAAATTTAGTTCATTTTGGGTGATTCCTCGCTTCCACTAGTGCCCAAATATTCTCGTCAAAATCGCCTAGCCTAGACTGCTCAGTATTAAACCCAAAGTGTATTCACCAAGTTTCAACTCAGACCTTTTTTGGTTAAGTTTCAAGTACAGCAATAAGTTTTATGTACAATATTTATTACACAAATATATGTTAATGTAAGTCAATACAAAATGATCTGAGCTAAAACTTACAGTTTAACCGACACAAACCTTGGAAAGTATTATTTAATCCTGAGCCAAATGAACCTTGGTAGTCCCGATTCAAAACTATCGGTCGCGAGTTGATTTTGAAGAGCTAAAGTACATATTACAGACAGGAGGAGGAGAAGAAACTCCAAAATGTCCCGATTTGTTAGTAACTTCTCCCTCATGTTAAGCGATGAAACTAGACCAAACAAGTCTAGTTTGGTCAATTGAAGAAAACCCTCGCGCATATATATATATATATATATATAGTATATATATATATATTAATTTGAGTTGTTACAGAAGGTTGGAAAAGATAGGAAACACTTAAATAAACTTCTTCACTAGAGCCTACTCTTCACTACTTCTAGAGACTACTCTCACTACTCTAGAGACTACTTCTTCACTAGAGCTGACGACGCTGACACAGCGAAATATTCTCTCTCAATTTTGTAAGTTTATTTAAGTGTTTCCTATCTTTTCCAACCTTCTGTAACAACTCAAATTAATATTACACGCGAGTGTTTTCTTCTTTCATCAAAACTATATATATATATATATATATATATATATATATATATATATATATATATACACGTGTGTGTGTGTGTGTTTGTTTGTTCCTACTTAGTGGATCGCGCTCCTTTGGTTTATGCTCTACATCTTCAGCAGGCATGCAATTTTCTCTAGAACCAGCGGTTCAGGAATTATTTCTGAAAAACTTGGAAATGATTCAGGACCATCTTTGGGAGGCCGCCTATTTGTATTCCAACTGTTCTGAGACGAGAGTACTCATATGTATTGTGCCACAGGGGGTAGGGGGGGCGAAGTATACATCAGTTTTGGCATACCTGGACGATTACGTCCTTGACACAAAAAGTGAAGCACCCAGGCACTACAGTGAAGAAAATATGCCTACAACAGTACAACTTGCCAGACCTTTTCCTCATAAAGGAAGCTCAGAGTTGGGTGCACCTGCCACACCGGTCTCATTCTATTCTGAAGACCGAAATTAATTTCTAAAAAAAAATAAATAGATCATGTAAATAAAAAATCCTCTCTCCTGGATAAAATGATGAAATATATAACTCCCAGAGATTCCGTACCTTGTCATTGTTACCCAAAGATGTAAAAATTGAATACCTATGAGCATTGATATGCGAACATATAGACATAGACAATTGAGCCAACTAAGGACTGGAAATTCATCAACCAATCAAAATAATGAAGTCAGATGTGTTCATATCAGGTGTGACGTGGAACAAAAAACCATGTATAATCAGACCGAAATACCTAATGAAGACCAGAAATTAATATTTTATTGAGTATTGTCAATTAAAATACGGCATACCTTAACACCATTCTACCCACCATAAATCAACAAAGATCGAACGTAATCCCTAGGCGCTCGTATTTCACATTTTACTCTGAGCGGTTACGTTATCACCGGAGTTATCGTCTAGGTACCAACCTTTTTAGGTTACTGTACAAAACCAATGACATAAATCTGTCACCGACGTCTTACTCATGAGTATAAATAAAAGTAACTTTATAAATAACAAAGGAACCTTGATCAAACACTGCCTACCAGCTTTTTCTACCGTACGAGTTCGTTTAGGATAGGTAGGTACTTACAAGTTGTTAGGTAAGTAATGAAATAGGCATATGCACCTCAACGTATTCAATATAAAAATATTCTGGAATACGCCAGGCAAGGTGAAATAATTAATGAATATCCTCTATGATTTATGATACCAAACCGCAGTAGAGGAATGCATTTTGTATGAGAATCAAGCGATGAAAGGAGACAGCAAACAGGTGTCGCATTGTAAACAAATGGGGTATCGGGGTGTCCCGAGAATGAACTTACAGCTAGGTAACGGACAAAGTTGGGTAGCTTGAGGATTGCACTGGTGAAGGAGCGTATCACAACACGGAACACCGGAATCCGAACTTCATCAATACCGAACAATAAACACTGTTATCACAATTCCACTTTCAACAAGGAAGTTAGATAGGTATAACGTGGAAGTTTCCCACAACGAAGATGAGGTTTTTCGAAGCCGGACTAACCAACATGGCGTACCACTCCCACTTGTTGAGTTGTCGAGCCCGAACGAACCCGAAGAGCGGCGGAAACAGCCGAGCGCGGCTCGACTACTCTTCGTGCCGAAAACATTTCGCGGCTTCAGAGCGCGGCTGTTTGAATGACATTCCACTGTTGCCCGATCTACTATCCATCTGAAGTGCAGGAGATGATCCGTCGCAGTCTCGTCTGTGACCTGTGAGCTGATGCAGATGCAGCGAAGGCTCTTCAAAGTTGCCTTGGTTGGAGCCCTACATTTGTGTTCATCTACTCGTAATTTGTACTACTTAACGCTGAAATATCGAATTTTACTGAATGAAACATTTACTTACCGCCGAAGGATTTTCCTTCGTAAAATTATGAACTATGATAGTAAAACGGTTCTTAAATCGACTTGTCATTTGAAATGCTAACCTCGCTAATTATTCACTTTATCCATTGTATGTACCATCGAGAAAATTTCATTTTGATGAAACGTGAATCAACAGCAACGCTTTGCGACGCACGTTGGCGCCAAAATGAAGATTGAATTTTTAGTTTATTTATTTTATTCTATCTATTCTTTTTTTCAGTTTTTATTGACTTTTAGCAAACGGTAATGAAATGTAAGTAAATTTTTAATATAATTTGAGCATACATTTTTCATAATTCATTTTCGATAAACTTTTTTGACTAAAATTCTCCTAAAAAAATAAATTTAACTGTTTTTTAAGCAGTTTTCAGCCATTTTTAGTGATTTTTCAGCAAATATTTTGAAAGTTGACCAATTGTATGTAGCCAAAAAGTGCTGGCCAAAGAACCTAATTTTTTTTTTTTTTTTTTTTTTTTTTTTTTTTGGCGCAAGAACACAATTTTTATTTTTTATTCTTATCATCTGGAATGGCACATACGCGCGCGCACACACACGCACGCACATACATTCATATATATACAATGTTCTAGTTCACTGATATTAATTTCTTTTGATTGTGAGTAAGACGAGTATGGCTGGTAGGTGGCACCCGATTAACCACTAATTTAGAGATTAATATCCCTAAAAGAGGTCCAACTTGGAAGATGGGTTACAAAAGAGAGTGCTTTATTAGTATTCGCCCCACAGTATTCGCGTATTTTTATTAGTACGCGCCCCACAGAGCACCTCGGTTCCGAAAGCGCCCCACTCTACTTGCAATGCGCCCCTCAGCGGTTTTCAACGTGTTTGTTTTGTACCCTAATTGCGAAGTTGAGTTTCATCATAGACAACTGTAATTTGTTATCGCAAGAACAAAGTCGAAAGTTCCGAGGCCCCACAGCTGATCAGTGCTCCTCCTTACCTCATTATTGTTACCGAGGAGTCTTAGAGGAGCTCCATTTAAATAACAACACCGTGGGTCGAATAGGAAATTTAGCCTCGGGGGCTTCGAAGCTGATCTGATTCCCACCATACTTTGTAATTAATTGTATTCCAGATCTCCAAAAAGGAGCTACTGGTTTCAGCATCATAAGTCAATTTAAAAAAAAATTAGGATCAGTCGCCCCCACAGCTGATCAGTGCGTACTGATGTTGAATTTATTCTTGATATTACAAAGGAGGTCCATTTCAAATCGCAGATCCGAAGGTTGACATCAATATGCCTGCGTAGATATAAGCACCTGCAGAGGGAAAATTAATGCAATTAATTAAAACATCTACATTTTACTGGTCCTCCTGATCTCAGTATAACGATATTTAAGTAAGTAGGTACCACCTACCAATTGAAAATGACATAAATTTGTAGATCATTGAAATGGTTTTAATAATCATTAAAACCTCCATAGCGGAATATAGTCAATCAAGATGTAGTTAACGAAAAATTTCGGAATCGGTCATTTAGGAAACGGGAAAATAATGCTTGAAGGAATTTTCGTTAGTGAATGCGCAGAATGAAGTAATGATTTGAGAAAAATGAAATAGGTAGGGAACAATGTACAGCATAACCCACGAATTCCCGGAAAATGTAATCAAAATCTGATGAAAACTAGACCTTGTACCTGGGAGTACACTCGCGCATGCGCAGGAAAAAATAATGATTCAATAAGGTTTAAATTAACATGGAATAATTAAACAAGTATGCACCGAATTCGAGCGGGATTGGACGACTAGGGCGTAAAAAAATTCACTAGTAGGTAAGTAGGTACATTCTTACGGACAGCAGATAATAAACTCGAGTTCGCAACGATAGAATAAATTCCATTGGAACCATATCACCTGATAATTCCATTATTGGCATTATATCAGCTGATATTTACAAGGCAATCTTTATGTATCTCATTATCACTATCTAGCGATTATTGATGGAATTTAGAGCTTGATCGTCTAATCATTAGATCCGCTAGCACTGTAATAGAAATCGCGCTTAGAAATTCGATAATCTTTTTCGATGTTCGAGCACGTAGGGAAAAAGAACCGTTCCACAAACAGCGCTGTGGGTGGTTTTAATCGATTGTTCGGGATCATATTTATCGTTGGCGAGCAAAAAATCATTACTGTCACCATGAGAATTCTTGAGATCTCAATTTTTGAATGTTTAGTCCTTTAATGCTACCCTTTAGGGTTGACCAAAATTTCTTGCCGAGCTTCTAGCAATTTTGGACTCAAGTTTCATAGAGTTTGGTCTATTAATTTCAGAGAAAAGCTGCAGACGGCGAACGTAGTCTACGATATTCTTTCCTTACCTATAGACCTTTTTTCAAACATTTTTACTGTGAAGCGAGACTGCAAAAATGTTAACTCTTCTCGGAGTCACGATGCGCCATGTTCTGATCATATATTAGGTAAATACGGGGTTTAATAATAAATTATAGGCCAATGATCAGTGTCGTAGGGCTATCAAACATTGAAATATTAAACCACTGTGTAATAATTTGCAGCGTTTTCTCGGTTGATTACAAAGTTTGAAAATAATAAACCAATCAGTGAAATTTTCAAAATCACATTTTAAAAATTTTACCTAGTAGGTGCATGCTAGAGAACTTAGTGGAATATAATTAATTTGTTCATTATCCATACTGTGGGGGGATAAAATACTAGGTACCTACCAGTTCCTATAATATTTCATTGTGAAGAGTCGAGGCATTTCACAATGCCCCTTGGTAAAAAGTATTGATACACAATCTGTGTATACATCGTTATTATGTCATTATCATAACAACCGAATTACAAAAGAAGATTAGCCTAATTTTATTTCATTGGGTTCAATCAACTCGCGATATCGAGAGTTTTGGGGATTAGAGCTATCCTGGCCGCCTTGGAATCCGTTACGCTGACCTTGAGGCTAAACCGGAGTCCGTAGGGTCCGGCTCGAGTTTAACTTGCCCTCCTCGCTTCCGACCAAAGCCAATTTCCCAAACTAGTTCCCCGCAGTTTAAGCTAAAGGAATCGTCCCGGGGGGTTTCTCGCTCTTCCCTAAACTGAGGTTCGTTACGGTTAATTCCGGCTTCCGCCTCCTAAGTCCCGCGCCTGCTGCTGCTGTGTATCCGCGTTTGGAAATCTTGTGGAATCCGCGGGGTTTACTGGGAGTGTGAGGACTGGGTCGTGCGGGTGGTGCCTTACTAATCGCCGGAGTTCTTGGCGAAAGGCCCTTTGATGACCCGCGACCGCTCGTTAGTGGGATGTTGAAGGCGGCAGATGGCGGATCGGGGTGCGAGCACCCGGAACTAAGCGGCTTGGGGTCAACTGAATTTCAATTGGACCGAATTTCAGGAGGTGCTGAAAGGAGTTTCGGTGAACCGTGATCGCGCTGATGGTATCGGATTACTGTAGACTACCTACCAGAGCTTTCCGGGTGTCTCCGAGGACGAATACAATGTGGAACGCTCATTGGCTAGAGCCAAATTTTCTCAACGAGAAAATCCATTAAAGGCGGGTTCAATAATTTTCTGATTAACTGGAGGAGTTCAGTAAATACTATCCTTCGGATAAATCATAGATACTAGCCGTATGTTCAATAATGCTTAGGGGGCATCAAATTTAATAATCGATTATCTACCGAAACTGGATTAGAAATAACGAGAAAATTATCATGATTTTAATTCCTATTTATAATATGGCTGAAGACCAATTCATTTGTTGATAATGGAAAAAAGAAAATTGTAATCTCCTGAATGTGAAAACGATGTTTCAGCTACCTAAAGGGAGATTCGGAAACAATATCTCGGGCTGTTTAACGACATTATCTCATTATTTTTCAATATAATAATTTCTATATACAATTCAATTGGCAATTGTGACGTGCCTGACCTGTATCAACATTGTAGTTCTCTAAACATAAATTCATTATATGAGCCTAAAGAGCAGAACCAAGCGTTAAAGTAGGGTGTGCAACCTCAGAGTTTTATATAGGTATTAGCCAAGACCTGCTCATAGGACCACCTTCTACAGTTCAAACTCAACCAACAAACAGCCATCTCTCTTACCAAACCTAACACCTCTAGTTGCAAAAGTATTTATATTCCCTTTTATCAGAGTTAAATATATATCCGATAGTCCCAATTTTAGTTAGTAAGTTCTCGCTCATATTTTTACTTTCTATATTAAATAAAATGAAAATCTACAATGCATGCGTGTCCGAAGTTAGAGCAACTGGTGCCCACCAACCAGTGCGGGAATTAGGTATATGGACAGCCGGCAATTATAGCTGAAGTGTGATCCGGCCACTAGGGCTATAGTTTGACCATGTAATAGCATAGGAGGCTACTAGTACGTAGAGATGCGGCCACATAAGGTAAAACGTCTCTTTAGAGTTTTGTTGGTTTAGAGGTAAGCACACTCTCTTATTCACATAAGTCAAATTCGTTTCGTGGATTTTAATTTTCATCAACGCGGTGCCATAACTAATTGGATCAAAATATGAGTGCAGTCAATTGACCCAATAGTACCAGTAACCCATCGATCCTATGAAAAGCCGTTAGTGCGTGTGCTAATTCATTGGCTGTAATTTTGATGAATTAGGGACATTTCCGCAATTTCCGTTTATAGTTGTTGATTATTTTAAATGCAGAGCTCATGCTCACTCTACGATATTCGCCTGTTGGAACCACCATAAATCCGTCAGTATAAAATCCAAGTGCTACCTGCCGAACGAATGTCATCGGGGGAAATTAATTTTCCTCAACGGAAAAATCCACACAGTTCATAGAAGAAAAGGTTAACCTTAATAAACTTAACGCAACCAGTGCTAATCAGACATCTATTGCTAATGGCTTACATTTGTATTGCTCATGTACGTGTTTCGATTGTGGAGTATCTACAGTATTGACTTCTCTATTTGGGTTGGATTCCTATTGCATTTATCGTCTCATGCACTCTGCGGCACGTACCGTCAGGGAGAGGAGCGTTGAAATTCAATATATATTCTGAATTAAGGGTACCTAACAAATATCTCTACAATTCGATTTCAGATCAGTGACATCAAGAACTAGAGTTACCCCAAATAGCAAAGTCGTGCCCAACCTTAGTACCTAACTTGTAAGTTTCTCCAATAAACACGAGGGGAGAAGGACTACTGGAAAGGGAAAAGCGCCAGTGGGGGAGACCAGTTAAATACCTCTGCTTGTCGTCTCAGATTTCATTCTGATCTCACCATCAACTTCTCATTCAGCCTTCCTCAAACCTTACTTACAAAATTTACCTTTTTCTATCTTATGCTGTGGTATGATCCGAAGTTCTTCTCAGTTCAGTTCATTCTTTTCATTTTTCTTTATATCATTCATACATGCTTCGGTACTTCTGCATCCAGTGCCTAGATAATTAGAGCTCGGGCTTAATAATCCAGGAATAAGATAGGGCCACAGGATCTGAGTCCGGCAATTAGTGCTACATGCTAAAATTGGGCAATTAGTGCCATGGGCATAGTGTCCGGCATTTATAGCAATGACCTAATGACCGGCTACAAGGTAAGTGGCTCCGGTCAAAAGATAATCCTACCATGTGTGCTTACATCAATGTAGGGTTTTATTAGTTCAGCCCACTCACACTCAAACATCGTTATTTGGAGCCATTAATTTCAATCAGAAAATCGTTCAAATCCATCACACGTAGCCGCAACACAAAGCGCACAATAAAAATGACAGGTCGGATAACGGCCGTTTTTCATCTATGGAATTAATCATTGACATAACTGCAAACACATTAGCGAATACAGCTTACCGGGCAATATATCTACTTGACATCCCCCAATAATTTACTTGGGATACTAAAGATTCAAGAGAATGGATTGTACAATAGTATTTTGTCGGAAACAGCTGGGATGTTCCCATGCTGAATAAAGAAAGTGGCTACTAAGTATCTCCAAAGCAGAAAG
Organism: Adelphocoris suturalis; assembly: GCA_030762985.1. Lineage (NCBI taxonomy): Eukaryota > Metazoa > Arthropoda > Insecta > Hemiptera > Miridae > Adelphocoris > Adelphocoris suturalis. The sequence continues at coordinate 36,121,960 of CM061046.1, forward strand.
AGCGTTACCCATGGATGCGTAAAAGGTACTCTAACCTTTCTTAAATGGAAGAAGACTCCATCCCAAGACGTTCGACATCAACCGCACTCCGATAAGATGAGTAGATTTCTTTTTACGATTCTTCAGGTTTCTCGCACTGAAGACGTCAAAAAGCCAAGAGTGACGTCACCAGTGCAGGAAGCGTTGAAAAATCATAGAAAGAAAACTACTCATCGTTGGAAAGTGCGGTTGATGTCAACCATCTCGGAAAGGAATCTATTTTCATTTAAAAATATTAAAATAAAACGCGGGTAACACATTGAAATAGGTATCAGACAATCATTATTATCGATAGAAAATGATTCTGTACATTGATCACGAATACCTACGCCTATGCAGTTATATTTAGATAATGGGCCCTTGACTACGTTTAATGATAATTATTTATCGGCCAGATATCTACGTCGAAGTGCTATCTAATACTGAAATAATAAACCTCAATTTAATAATAATTTACAGCATTTTCCCAAATTTTTGCTTTCTCACTTCATATGAAGGTAAATTTTTACTCACTTTTCAAGTTTCATGCTTGCTGATCAATTCTAGTTCCGTGTCTGCCTGTCCGTCTGTCCGTCTGATGTATGTCTGTCTGTCTGTCTGTTGACACAAAAGTATACCAAGTTTCAGTCCGATTTTTATGAAATCTTCAAGGATTGTGCGGGTTAGCTCCTAGACGGCTCCCAATAATTTTCAATGCCGTCGGATCAACAGTACCCTGTACGCATACGCAAACGTTAATTTTACATAACGCCTATTTCTCATCATCTGTAGGTCCGATTTCGTTCAAACTCGGAAGGTAGTTGGGTATAAGGTCAAGAAAAATGCCCTATAAATTATATCGCGATTGATGGAGTAATAACCATTGGGCATGTACGAAACTAATATCGATTGACACAGGCAAAACTCCGAGTCTAATGGAACGATTTTAATGAAATTTTTAGGGATTGTGCAGATTAGCTCCTAGGCGGCCCTCTTTAGATCTCATTGCCGTTGCATTAATAGCATAGCTGCGCGCATCCGCTAACGTTAATTTCTTATAACGTCGATTTCTTATCATCTGTTGGTCCGATTCTGTTCAAACTCTAGAGTTTGTTGGGTCCAGGATGATACCATTTATATTTCATCAAATTTTTTTGAATAGTGGATAACTATTGTGTATATGCAAAACCGATAATCGATGGCACTCCAGTCGATTTCTTATCATCTGTTGGTCCGATTCTGTTCAAACTCGAGAGCTTGTTGGGTCCAGGATGATACCATTTGTATTTCATCAAATTTTTTGAATAATGGATAACTAAGTATAGTGTATATGCAAAACCGATAATCAATGGCACTCCGAAATGATGAATCGATTTTGATGAAATTTTAAATTATTGTGTGGGTTAACCTTTAGACAATATCCGCATATACAAACATGAATTATAGCCGTAATTTGCATTATAACATGTACACTTATATTAGATACTGTTATATTTTGCATTCAATCAATTCGACTCGTACTTTGTTCTTCAACTAATTCTGTACGTCCATTTACAATATGTGAGGAAGCTATGCTGCCCACCCAACAAAGGCAGACGTTTTTGAATTTGTGTAGTTTGTATTCTAGAAAGCTTAACCGATACCTACATTTTGAGGAAGATTAGACTTTTTTTTAAATTGATAAATAGATAGAATCTACATCATAATGAAATTTTATCCAACAAATTTTTTCGCGAATTTTCTTTCAAAAAAAGTGGTTATTGCACTGGATCCGAAAATTGTATTTATTCATTCTTCAATTTCATTCATATTTTATTTTCTTAATTGAAATCCGTTTTAAGGCATTCAGAAACATTCCCCGAACTTTGGGATTTTTCAAATATATATATATATATATATATATATATATATATATATATATATATAGTCTTACGAGGGGTCTTTCTGGGCCCTCTCGTTCAAGCAGCTTTTGGAACCCACTCCCCGGGCCCAGAAACACCCCTAATTTCTACCACCAATATTCTTATCTTCCGGGCTCCGAAAAAACCCCTGGTTTCAACCACCAATATTCCTCTCTCTCGCAGGGCCGGATTAATAGATGACACCCGACTTGAGCACTGAACTTTGACATTCTACGTTCTTAGTTTCACCTGCCCCATGGGAAATATAATTTCGAGCATCTTTGCTTTTCGTCATGGAAAAAGACTCTCACTACAATACGCAAATTATTACACAATGGAGTTTTATTTTTTTTATTGTTTTTATACCACGCCTCAAATCATTACACATTGACATAATGAAAAACCTCCCACTGTAAGTTATTACACAACGGCTTAACGAGGCATCGTTTTGCAAATTATTACACAATGGCATAATGACAACTCCTCACTGCAAATTATTACACAATGGCTTAACACAGAAACCCAGTGCAAATTATTACACTATGGCTTAACATAAATCCCCTGATTGCAAATTATTACACAATGGTTTAATGAGAACCTCATAGTGCAAATTATTACACAATGGCTAAATGAGAAACCTCCGCTACAAACCATTAAACAATGACATGTACCTAATGAAAAACCTCCCACTACAAATTATAACACAGCGGCTTAATGAGGCATCCTTCTGCAAATTATTACACAATGGCTTAATGAGAAAACCTCACTGCAAATTATTACACAATTCCTTAACACGGAAACACTCACTGTAAATTATTACACAATGGCAAATCATGAAAATCCTCCCACTGTAAATTATTACCCAACGGTTCAATTTGGAAGCTTAATTTGGAGGCTTAATTTGGAAGGCCACGGTAATAGAAAATTCTTTAAATATCTCATAGGAAAGATTGTCAGCCCGGAGTGTGATTTTCGCCATGAAGATGCTTCCCATCAAAATATTTACCATATATTTCAAGAAAGTTCTGCAACAAGATCCGAATTGAATTAGTTTCTGAGAAGTCAACACATCGACGAAGCGAACTCAATACAGTAATTTTCGAAAATGAATATCCTTGAAATTAAGAAATTGAATGAAATGAACGAATGGATTCAATACCGAAAACGCTGCAAATTATTACACAAAGGTTTATTATTTCTGTATTAGATAGCCCTTCTACGTAAATCACTTATTTATGTTTATTAGACGTATTCTGTGGTACATTATCTGGGCCATTCTACAAAAAGGTGCCAACATTTGCAGAAAGGTGTGTGGAAATTTTTCCTGCAAGGAAATCATACAAATTTGGTATCATTCGACTCGTTACGATGTTTACTACTCGTTACTGGAAAGGGCGAGAAAGTTTGACCTTTTTTGGGAATGGTACACTGCTTTTTAGGTTAAAGAAACGTTGATGAAAAGAATGGTGCCGGCTCTACTTTCATAAATCCATTAAAATTAAGTAAATCGGTTTGAACACCAACTGTGGAAGTCAAAGCGTTTCTGTATCATGATCCGCGTCGGATAGAATTAGTTTCCCGGTGTTTACCTCACAATATGAATTTATAGGCCGAAAAATGTTGCAAATTTTGTGGTTTTTATAATTTGGATGGATTTATTCTTCTTCCCAGTCTTTTCCAGGTGCTAGTGGTTGTGAAAAATGTCTACTTTTCATCACCTCATGACGTATTCTTCGAGTTACAACAGTAAGCTTCTCAAAAAATGAACTCTTTTATTTATAAAAAGGCCGAGTTTTAAGTATTCTCGTTAGGGACGGTCATGGGTTGGTTAGATCATCTCACAGGGGCCTATGATGAAGCTGGGCCGTTTAATATAGGTTCAAGAGAAAAACCTAAAAAAAAAAAAAAAAAAAATCATCGGTCAGAATCTCAGCAGTTGACTCGGAAAATATGAACTCAGTAGGTAATTTTCAGTTTCGTTAAATTATAATTTATTGATCACAGGGTAGTATTTTGGTTTATTATTTTCAATTATGATTTACCCCCCTTAAAATTTTGTTGTTTTACGTTTCTAGATATTTAAAACCCGAAAATCAAATGCTAGTAAATAAAATCCGACCGATCATCAACAAGTGAGGTTAATAGGACTGTGATCCTTTTTAGCCGTCAGCGCACGATCTCTGATCTTTTTTTTTTTTTTTTTTTTTCGCCACCTAAAATCTTTCTCTCTGTATTTTGACGCTAACCTTTATCATTCTTTCCCGAAGCGATACATGCGTTTCTTTAAGACCTGCAAGATGGCACCACTATCTCATTTCGGACCAAAAATTGACTCTGATCGTTCTTTCCCGTGACCCTTCAAATCTTATGTTATATATTTGCGGACAAGTGAAGCGTAGGTAGGTGTTTATGGTATCTCATTAAATTTCAGTTGTTCTATCGGTGGATTTCCACGTCGTGTCGATATACAGTACATTGCACCATTGTAGGTATTTTGACATCAGCTTTTGTTTCGTACAGAGGGGTTGATGTTCACGAAGTCATCACATACTACAAGGTATGGAGACACACTGATCAGCTGAAGGATCCTTGTGGGTAATTCCTTTCTAATCGATATACCGTGCTGAAATATAAGTAGTATACCTAGCTCTTTTTATGGCATTTAGAATACAATTACAAGTTAACAAAGCGCCGAAATAGGATAATGTACCAGAGACAACATCTTATGGACATAGATGAGTGATTTACGTAGAAGGGTTATCTAGTTCAGAAATAATAAACCTTGTGTTATAATTTGTAGCGTTTTTAAAAATAATGTTCAGTCTTCGTCCAACTTCATGTTCAGTCTTCTTCAACTTCAAGGTAAATAACATTTTTTGAAATGGCAAACTTAAGTAAAACTTAACTACCAGTTTTATAAAATAACCGGAAACTGAAATCGTGAACTAACTCGTAAGTGAGTCAGATTCTCAAAAGTGCGTCAGGTTTTGAGGATATCATATCACTAAAGTATGTACCATTTTATCAAGGTAAATTTTCTCATGATCATCTTCTCCCGAGTAAAATGCGCAGGAGGGCTGTTGAGTTGCACTTTGTGTTCAATAACCACTAATCTACTCGTACACGTGCCCTTCAAAAATTGGAAGTGTCCTCCCAAGAAGGAGGAAGACGTATCCGTTTTATAAGCTGATTTTTTTAAAAATTTCTTCTTCATGTCCCTTTCTTCTTTTTCTCAACTTTTTCAGATTGAATCACTGCCTAGTTTTTCTTCAAGGCTTCTTGCATCAATTTTAGTTTGATTAGAAAGCTGATGTGGGAGGCTCTTTTATGATTGCGCACAGCCTTTTTTTGTTCAATTTCAGTTGTAATAGCTATTGGGTACCTGCGGAACTGCTTCATAATGTCTAAATGAACTTCTATTATAAGATTTGATTAGAAAGCTGATGTGGGAGGCTCTTTTCTGATTGCGCAAAGTCTAATTAACGAAAACTCGGCGCTCCGCGCCTCGCCAGGGGGCAAGCCCCCTGGACCCCCGGTTACCTCTATTTACATACTTCGGACGAAATTATTGAAACACAGAATGTGTTTGCGTTGTCGCGCAACCAAGTGACAACCAAACAAGCGTCATTGTTTACTATTCATTAATAACATCAATTTATATAGTTATAGTATGAAACTACGAAAAAAAAAAAAAACGAAATAAATTCGTGATAAATCAAGAGCGATTTATCAAGTAAATGTCCTAAAGAGGCTACATACGAAATTACAGCTTCCTAGAGTGTAAAGTATAGAAATTAGCTTTAAAAGCCACTCATCTGATCCGGACCCTGGACATCGTCAAGTAAATGTCCTAAAGAGGCTACATACGAAATTACAGCTTCCTAGAGTGTAAAGCATAGAAATTAGCTTTAAGAGCCACACATCTGATCCGGACCCTGAGCATCGTCAAGTAAATGTACTAAAGAGGCTACATACGAAATTACAGCTTCCTAGAGTGTAAAGCATAGAAATTAGCTTTAAGAGCCACACATCTGATCCGGACCCTGAGCATCGTCAAGTAAATGTCCTAAAGAGGCTACAAACGAAATTACAGCTTCCTAGAGTGTAAAGTATAGAAATTACCTATTCAAATTATTTAACCTCCGCTTCACAAATTGAACCCGTTTTCGTAATACTCAGATCACCTGCTATGAATCAAATCATCGAAACACAAGCTCAATGAAATCATCAGAAATTAACAAGCGGTTGCAATCATGTTCACAATATCAATTATTGAGAATGATCACCTGTGTGTAAACAATTATTTATATAACCATGCTCATAACTCAGTTTGTTGGACACGCACTTCGCAGTAGTTAACATAATATTGTTGGATAAATCGAGAGCTTTCGAACGAATGGTCAACGAATTTTGTGGGATGAAAAACGACGAAGTACCATATCCCTAGCAACGACTCGGTTGTACGTGAAAATCATCCGTCACACATTTCGTTACCATCCCGCGTTCCATTTTCGGCTAGTTAGTCCATGGCTAAAACACATTCTGTGTTAAAATAATTGATATCAAACTTGTAATTTTAGTGTTCAGCTTATTTTGGGTTCAATTTCAGTTGTAATAGCTATTGGGTACCTGCGTGACTGCTTCATAATGTCACGCATTACTTCAGTAATATGGTATCGTCAGAACCTGACGCACTGTTGAGGTAATCACTCATTCACGAGAACGCTCAACAGCCCAAGGTCGGAAACGACTATAAGTACATGAACCAGAGCGCTATTGGTGAGGCTGAGTTCAACGAAAAAGAGTCAAGCGACGGTCATGAGAAAAATCAAGTTATACAATTTCGAAATTTCCCCTCCATTCCCTGCGGCCAATAAAATTGAGAATTGAGAACTAGAATAGATGGAGAGCATGAAAAGTTTTCAGTTGGACCTGAAAAATACATTACCCCATGAAATTTTCATTTTTATTAGAAAGTTAGGGCTGAGTTACAGAGACAGTCAAAAGGTGTTGGAACTTACAGTGTTTGAAAATAGTAATAATCGCATAGTGAGAGAAGAAATTGTTATAGGTGCTGATCCATTCGACATTCATTAGTAACTGTGGGGGCTGAAAAATCAACATTAAAAGATGAATTACATTGACTTGGCACCTTTCGTATAAATGCCCATCTAAACTCGGCTCCACGCGCCTCTATACCTTGTAATTGTATTCTAGATGGCATAAAAAGAGCTCCATTTATAATTCAGCACGGTAGATCGATTAGGAAAGAAATTAGCCACAAGAGTCCTTCTGCTGACCAATGTGCCTCCATACCTTGTAATTCACTTCTAGAGTGACTTCGTCTTGAATATAACTCCGTGAACACCAAACTTTACTAGTCCCTTTGTATGAATCAAAAGCTGATAAAGCAATAAAAGCTGAAACGACGTAGAAATCCACTGTTAGATCAACTGAAGTTAAACGGGATAAAATAGAACACCTACCTACGCTTCACTTGTCTGCAAACATTTAACGTAAGTCATGAACCATTGCTATTATAACAGCTGATTCTTTCGTCTTTTGACGCTTGGACGCTTGGACACTTGGACGTCTTTCGTCCACTTGACGCTATTCCCTCAGGGTGTTATTTTTTTATTTATTACTGTTATTTCCAAAGTTTTCGATATTCTGATTTTTCAATATATCAGCCCTTTGATTCCACCTTTTAAGACAAACAGACAGCGATGCCTCGAACTCTGTCTTAATTAGACCCCTAATGTGATTTTTGACCCATGTTTCATCAAGTGTGATCCAGTAGTTTCGGAGAAAAGCTCTGGACGGATTTTTTTTTTTTTTTTTTTAATTTTGGGATTCTAATCTATAACGAACTTGGAGTCCCTAAAGGTGCAATGGGGGCCTAAATCCACACACATAGAGAGAGAGGTGGGTCAACAGTACCATAAGAGATACAACTCGTACTAATAGCATCTGTGCTATGTTCGGAGAAGATCATTTTCTGTTTCTCGGATCCTCATCTATCGCCAACCATAGCAATTCGACAACGTGAGATGGGCAGCGCATTCTCTTGGATATTGCGGGAACTGTCACAAATCATCTTGAAACCCGAAACATAAAATCTTGAGGGGGATTAAAATTATTTTTTGTCTTGTTCGATTACAAAGGTTCATTATTGAAAATAATAACCAATATACAACTGTAAGATCTACTTCAACACCAACCACGAAACGCCCTGTGCCCGACATTTAAAAGATAATAGAAGAAGAAAGAGAAGTGCCTACACCAAGTTTCAACTAGTTCACCTAGTTTCTTCTACTAACAAATAGGTTAAGGAGGGACCGGATAGGATGTAAAAAATTTGTAAGTATTTTTCTCAGCCATTTTTAGGACAATTTTGATGGAGTTTGCGGCATTTTCCTATGGAAACAGTTCCATACTGCAACTCACCATTTAAAATCCAATTTTGGAAATTTCGCTAAACATTTTTTTTTTTTGCATGAATTTGAAATTTTAATTAAATAAAAAAATACACATGGCTAAAAAAGTTGTGGTGTTCAGTAGTTAATATTATAAAGAAACGAATGTCATCTATCGCATCATCATATGGAATAAATTAGCTGAGAAATTTTTGTTATCAGGTAACGGGGAATTCCGAGATATTCATAGGCCATACGGGGGTGGGAGTGGATTGTCAAAGTCACGCAAGTTCAGCCGGCTACTGGTAGATGGTATTATTGCGCTCACTGTTCACCCCGTGTCCACTACCTTCCCCCTCCCAGGGGATTGTATCACCTGCCCGCCCATGACGGGTGCCTGATCCGTCCCCTCGCTACCTCTCTATCTACTCATCTTCGGTGCCTGGATTTATTGACAAGCTCGGTTCACTTCACTTTTCTTCAGAATAGACATGTATACATAATATCGGTACCTACCTACCATTTTACTACCTCACTACAGAACTCACACAAAAATAATCTTGTCTCCAAAATTACCAGTGCATTGTTCCCGCCAAAATGGCAGACCAACAGCAGACGTCACGGCAACACTCAACAGGGGGTCCTCTAAGATCATCCCTCCCCCTCCCTCTCTTGCAGACTGCAGATATGAAGGTTCCCTGTTTTGATTACGAGTACAAAGCTTGAAAACTGAACTCAAGGGTAGATGGGGGAGGGCGTGGAGAGTTTGGCGCGAGCTAGGGGGGTTAATGATCTTAGAAGACCCCCTGTTGAGTGGTGCTGTGAAGTCTGCAATGCACTGGTAATTTTGGAGACAAGATAATTTTTGTGGGACTTCTGTAGTGACCAAGCGAAAGGTAGGTACCGATATTATGAACACATATCTATTCTGAGGAAAAGTGAAGTGAACCAAGCTCGTCATAAAATCCCGGCACCTAGGATGAGTCGATAGGGAGGTAGCGAAGGAACGGATCAGCCAGCCGTCTTGGGCGGGAGCATGCGTGACTTTGACAATCCCCCCCCCCCCCCCCCCCCCCCCCCCCCCCCCCCCCCCCCCCCCCCCCGGCCTATGCATACCTCAGAATTCCCCGTTACCTGATAACAAATTTTTCTCAGCTAATTTATTCTCTATGTTGATGCGATAGATGGTATTAGTTTATTTTTAATATTACCTACTGAAAACCACAATGTTTTTAGCCATGGGCATTATTTATTTAATTCAAATTACAAATTCATGCAAAAAAAGATTTTTTTTTTTTTTTTTTTTAAGCAAAATTTTCAAAAATTGGATTTTAAATTGTGATTTGCAGTATGGTACTGTTTCCATAGGAAAATGCCACTAACTCCATCAAAATTGTCCTAAAAATTGCTGAGAAAAATACTTACCAATTTTTTACATCCTATCCGGTCTCCCCTTAACCTGTATGTTAGTAGAAGAAACTAAGTGTGACTTGGTGAACTAGATGAAACAAGGTGTAGGCACTTCTCCTTCTTCTTCTATTATCTTTTAAATGTCGAAGGGTCTTTAGAGACTTATGTCGGTCACAGGGCGTTTTGTGGTTGGTGTTGAAGTAGATCTTACAGTTGTATATGGTTTATTATTTTCAATAATGAACCTTTCTAATCGAACAAGGCAAAAAATAATTTTCATCCCCCCCTCGCGATTTTATGATTTGTGTTTCAAGATGATTAGAATCCATAATTCGAAAGAAAAAAAATTCCGTCCAGAGCTTTTCTCCGAAACTACTGGATCACACTTGATGAAACATGGGTCATAAATCACATTTGGGGTCTAATTAAGTCAGAGTTCGAGGCATCGCTGTCTGTTTATCTTAAAGGTGGAATCAAAGGGCTGATATATTGAAAAATCAGAATATCGAAAACTTTGGAAATAACAGTAATAAATAAAAAAAATAACACCCTGAATTCCCTCAAGTGTCCAAGCGTCCAAGCGTCAAGTGACGAAAGAATCAGCTGATATAATAGCAATGGTTCATGACTTACGTTAAATGTTTGCAGACAAGTGAAGCGTAGGTAGGTGTTCTATTTTATCCCGTTTAACTTCAGTTGATCTATCAGTGGATTTCTACGTCGTTTCAGCTTTTATTGCTTTATCAGCTTTTGATTCATACAAAGGTACTAGTAAAGTTTGGTGTTCACGGAGTTATATTCAAGATGAAGTCACTCTAGAAGTGAATTACAAGGTATGGAGGCACATTGGTCAGCAGAAGGACTCTTGTGGCTAATTTCTTTCCTAATCGATCTACCGTGCTGAATTATAAATGGAGCTCTTTTTATGGCATCTAGAATACAATTACAAGGTATAGAGGCGCGTGGAGCCGAGTTTAGATGGGCATTTATACGAAAAGGTGCCAAGTCAATGTAATTCATCTTTTAATGTCGATTTTTCAGCCCCGACAGTTACTAATGAATGTCGACTGGATCAGCACCTATAACAATTTCTTCACTCACTATGCGGTTATTACTATTTTCAAACACTGTAAGTTCCAACACCTCTTGACTGTCCCTGTAACTCAGCCCTAACTTTCTAATAAAAATGCATTTAAAAAAAAATAAAATAAAATAATGCATTAAAAAAAAATAAAAAAATAAAAAAAAATGTAATGTATTTTTTAGGTCCATTTTTTTCTCATGCTCTCCATCTATTCAAGTTTCTATAAACCTCAGTTTCTCAATTTTATTGGCCGCAGGGAGTTGAGGGGAAATTTCGAAATTGTGTAACTCGATTTTTCTCATGACCTTCGCTTGACTCTTTTTCGTTGAACTCATCCTCACCAAGAGCGCTCTGGTTCATGTACTTATAGTCGCTTCCGACCTTGGGCTGTTGAGCGTTTGCCCCCGTGAGTGAGTGATGACCTCAACAGTGCGTCAGGTTCTGACGATACCATATTACTGAAGTAATACTTCCAAATTACTCTTACCAGCCCTACTTGCAATCTTATAATAGAAGTTCATTTAGACATTATGAAGCAGTCACGCAGGTACCCAATAGCTATTACAACTGAAATTGAACCCAAAATAAGGTGAACACTAGAATTACAAGCTTGGTATTAATAATTTTTTCGTTAATTAGACTGTGCGCAATCATAAAAGAGCCTCCCACATCAGCTTTCTAGTCAAACTAAAATTGATGCAAGAAGCCTTGAAGAAAAACTTGGCAGTGATTCAATCTAGAAGAAGAAGAGAAAAAAAAAAAGAAGAAAAAAAAAAAAAAAAAATCAGCTTATAAAACGGATACGGCCTCCTTTTTGGGAGGAAACCTCTAATTTTTAAAGGGCACGTGTACGAGTAGACTAGTGGTTATTGAACACAAAGTGCAACCCAACAGCCCTCCTGCGCATTTTACTCGGGAGAAGATGATTAAGAGAAAATTTACCTTGATAAAATGGTACATACTTTATTGATATGGTATCCTCAAAACCTGACGCACTGTTGAGAATCTGACTCACTTACGAGTTAGTTCACGATTTCAGTTACCGGTTATTTTATAAAACTGGTAGGTAGCTGATTTTTACTTAAGTTTGCCATTTCAAAAAATGTTATTTACCTTGAAGTTGAAAAAGACTGAACATGAAGTTGAATGAAGACTGGACATTATTATTTCTGAACTAGATAACCCTCCCACGTAATTCATTCATCTATGTTCATAAGATGTTGTCTCTGATACATTATCTAAACTCGGCGCCTTGTTACCTTGTAATTGTATTCTAGATGCCATAAAAAGAGCTATACTACTTATATTTTAGCACAGTGTATCGATTAGAAAGGAATTACCCATGAGGATCCTTCAGCTGATCAATGTGTCGCTATACCTTGTAGTATGTGATGACTTCGTAAACATCAATCTTTCTTAGTCCCTCTGTACGAAAGAAAAGCTGATGTCAAAATACCTTCAATGGTGCAACATACTGTATATATACACGACGAGGAAATCCACCGATTGAACAACTGAAATTTAATCAGATACAGTAAAACACACACCTAAGTTTCACTTGTCCGCAAATATAAGACATAAGATATTTTGAAAACCTCGTTTCAAGAGGAACTCTTGTAAAGATAATGGCATTGTAAATTACATCAGTTGATTCGGCCGTCACAGTTTATTATGTTCAGGCTTACTTACTATGCTTACTATTATAGGCAATTTTTACTATGTTCAGAGATTTTTGCATTCATATTCGAGTTGAAGTTGTTTTTCTTTTTTTTTCTTTCATGTTCTAGCCCTTAGGGAAAGCGAATGGTTGAATGTTAAGCGATCCGAGTGGACTCATTCGATTCATTGAAGGGATGACTATCAATAACGAACATAAAAACAGTGGAAAGTTTTCGATATTCTGATTTTTGATATTTCGGCCCTTTGATTCTACCCTTTAGGATTGAAAGAAAGTGATGCCGAGAATTCAGTCCCAACTAGACTATAAAAAATTCGACTTTTGACACTAGTTTCATTTAGTTTGGTCCAGTATTTAGTTTCGGTGAAAAGCTACGTACGGTGGACGGTCGAATTTTATTTACTAGCATTTCATTTTCGGGTTTTAAATATCTAGAAACGTAAAACAAAAAATTTTTAAGGGGGGTAAATTTTTTTCTGGTTCGACTACAACATTCATTATTGAAAATAATATACCAAAATACTACCCTGTGATCAATAAATTATGATTTTCGAAACTGAAAATTACCTACTGAGTTCATATTTTCCGAGTCAACTGCTGAGATTCTGACCGATGATTTTTTTAAATAGATTTTTCTCTTGGACCTGTATTAAACTGCCCAGATTCATCATAGGCCCCTATGAGATGATCTACCCAACCCATTACCGTCCCTAACGAGAATACTCGGCCTTTTTATAAATAAAAGAGTTCATTTTTCGAGAAGCTTACTGTTGTAACTCGAAGAATACGTCACGAGGTTTTGAAAAGTATAAATTTTTCACAACCACTAGCCCCTGGAAAAGACTGAGAAGAAGAATAAAATCCATCCAAATTATGAAAACCACAAAATTTGCAATATTTTTTGGCCTATCAATTCATATTGTGAGGTAAACACGGGGAAACGAATTCTGTCCGACGCGGATCATGATACAGAAACGCATTGACACCACAGTTGGTGTTCAAACCGATTTACTTTTTTTAATGGATTTATGAAAGTAGAGCTGGCACCATTTCTTTAACCTAAAAAGCAGTGTACCATTCCCAAAAAAAGATCAAACTTTCTCGCCCTTCCCAGTAACGAGTAGTAGACATCGTAACGAGTCGAATGATACCAAATTTGTATGAGTTCGTTGCAGAAAAAATTTCCACACACCTTTCTGCCAAGTTGGCACCAAAGTACCACAGAATACGTCTAATAAACATAGATACCTAAGTGATTTACGTAGAAGGGTTATCTAATAAAGAAATAATAAACCTTTGTGTAATAATTTGCAGCGTTTTCGGTGTTGAATCCATTCGTACATTTCATTCAATTTTTCTATTTCATGGATATTTATTTTCAAAAATGACTGTATTGAGTTTGCTTCGTCGATGTATTGACTTCTCAGAAACTAATTCAATTCGGATCTTGTTGCAGAACATTCTTGAAATATATGGTAAATATTTTGTTGGGAAGCATCTTCATGGCGAAAATCACACTCTGGCTGTCAATCTTTCCTATGAGATATTTAAAGAATTTTCTATTACCGTGGCCTTCCAAATTAAGCCTCCAAATTAAGCTTCCAAATTGAACCGTTGGGTAATAATTTACAGTGGGAGGATTTTCATGATTTGCCATTGTGTAATAATTTACAGTGAGTGTTTCCGTGTTAAGGAATTGTGTAATAATTTGCAGTGAGGTTTTCTCATTAAGCCATTGTGTAATAATTTGCAGAAGGATGCCTCATTAAGCCGCTGTGTAATAATTTGTAGTGGGAGGTTTTTCATTAGGTATGTCATTGTTTAATGGTTTGCAGCGGAGGTTTCTCTTCATGACATTTTGTAATAATTTGCACTTTGAAGTTCTCATTAAGCCGTTATGTAATAGTCTGTAGTGAGATTTCTCATTAAACCATTATGTAATAATTTGTAGTGGGGTTTCCGGGTTAAGCCATTGTATAATAATTTGCATATGGAGCAATTTCGTAAGTATTGATCAAGCATAGCAAAAATTTCCAGAGATTTTGGGACATTTAGGAATAAAAGCTACTGTAATATCAAGTTCAATAACATTTGTTCGAAAAAAACAATACGAGATGTTCCCAATGTTCTTAAACTTGCATATCATGTCTGAAAATTAAAACTTCCATAAATATTTTACTTTTTCCTTCATTTTTTCCATAATGTAACCTTTTCAACCTAAGATGTACATAAGTATGTGTTTTTATTGTTGTGTAACATTTTCAAACAGGTTAGAACAATGATTGATAAATGTTAACTTCTTTGAGGATATGAGCGGACATTTAAAAAACTAAGGAGTTCATTTCCCTTCCACTGCCAGATGGTGTTTGTGACTGTGTGGATGAGTGCGAGTGAGAGAGCACATTGAGAGAAAGTAATTAATGGCATCGGTGGTATAAATCAGGGGGTTTTCGGGACCCGCAATATATATATAACTAGGTATACAAGGGCGGGTCCCGAAAACCCCCCGATTTATACCACCAAAGCGCAGGAAAACGGAGCCCGCTTTCGGGACCCACTCGGGACCAGAAATACCCCTCATGTTGATTCAGGGACCAGAAAGACCCCCTCTAATTGCCTATATATATATATATATATATATATATATATATATATATATATATATATATATATATATATATATATATATATATATGTGTGTGTGTGTGTGTGTGTGTGTGTGTGTGTGTGTGTGTGTGCGTGTATGCATGCGTGCATATGTATAATACGTAACTATAACTACTTAAATTTCAATAATATTCACTAATAAATCGCTAAAAACTGAAAAAATGCTTAAAATTAAAAAATTTTTTTTTGAATCGTTGGTTATTATTTAAAACGAGTTTTTGGCTATTAAATCGGTAGAGGTTAAAAATGTATTTTCACTCAACATTCTCAAGTTTCAGAACAATATACCATATCTGATAATTTACATATTTGATGTAACTGTATGTACTGTATTTGATAAATACATGCTAATAATTTACGAAAATAATTAACGAAAATTCGCCTTTACCATCATGATGTGAGAGTGGATATTTTAAACAATGTATCAATATTGAAATTAATAAACCAAAATGTGAGGAAATAGGTAGTTTGAAAATGTAAGAAACTGGGGATTCTATAGTTAAATTCTCATCAATAAGCCTGTGCAACCTGCCAACTTTAAAATGCTGAAACGTGACGTCAGACCGCCGCTGCGTATTGGGAAAAATAAACTAAATAAATGTCGAATATTCTCCGCAAGAGTTCAATGCTTCGGACGATGCTCCCTGAGACAGATTCCCTTGCAGTTCCGGGCGTGTGATCCGGTTGAATGAACGGCCGCTCGGCCGACCCAATTCTCAACCTGAGACGAGCCAAGGCCACCGGATACGACCGACATCGTAATAATTGCCGGCCAAAAATACACGAAACGGTCAGAGAGTTTCTCTGTTATTATTAGATGCCGTGCAATGATGATATTATTGACGGTGTCATTCCATGCTTTCCACCGTCTTCTGTCATTGGTGTTTGGCAAAATGAAACCAACTTATTTCGGCTCAAACACAATAGATGCATTATTAGCGCATTTTCTTAAAAAAAAAAAAAAAAAATAATAATAAAATAAAATAATAATAATAATAACAATAATAATAATAATAAATAAATAAATAGTGAATGCGCTATTGTATTCACTTTGTCCATTTATGTACTCGTAAGTATGTATGTATGTGTATCCTCGTGAAAGCGCTTTAACTAGAGAACGGCTGGACCGAATTTGGCGGGATAGGTCGCATAATGATCAGCTAGTCATTCAAAACAAATTGGTAGCAAAAATTGTCATTGGCAGCATGAGCTGATCTCTTGATTCAAAAAATCTAAATTTTATGTTATTTATCCTACGAAGCTGAAATTTGGAACGGAGCTTCAGTGAACAAAGTAGGTAGTAGGTATAGGATTCTAACTTCCCGAACCACCACAATCAGCTGAGTGAGCTCTTAACGCCAATTTCTATGCTATTTTATCCTACGATTCTGACATTTGAAACGGAACCTTTGTGAGACTGGTGGAATTACTGATATCAGTAGTTTTCGCTATCCAAAGGATATTTTTTGGGATCGGCATATCCATCTAAAACGGAATCAGAAAGTACTATTTCTGTATAAAATCTTCTGGTCATAAATGATTTAGAATCTCGAATCCAGTATAAGCCATACTAAAGGTGGAGAGTGAAATTAATCTATTTTCCAAAGTCTTTCTTTACTTCTCTGGCTGACTTCGACCATCCTTACCTACAACATGGCATACATATGCCCAGAGTTGGCAGATATATACCCGCCCAGATGAATTCTGTAGGCACCTATCAACAACCAACTTTATACGACTCAGTTTTACGACTGAGCGTCCAGTTTGGATGGAAAGCTGTTGAAGCACCGTAGTTTGCCTTCTTCGTCACGCGTTTAATCTCAAAACGCGCTAAAACGTTCCCTATTTAATTAAATCGTAGACGTAAAAACGTCCGTTTTAATTGACTTTAATGGCTGCAATCCGTTTTGCCTACTGCGCCCTCGCAATCATGACTCCGTCCTCCGCAAGCCCCGTGGCGTTAGAGCTGTAATTAAATCCAACGCTCTACTCCCCTCAGTTGGTTGAAGGGAAAAAATTTCAGTCCCAAGAGTTGATAACATTCACCGTTTAACTCTGAACTCACGTTCGTGGAATATACTCGTAGGTACCTACATTGTTTTTTAATTATTTTTTTATACAACTTTTGTTTATAATTTTGTTTTTAACGCAATCCTCTCGCCACTGAGAAACCCTTGAAGTTCATTGAGTATCACAAAGTTGATTATTACAAGTCCAACATCTTCTTCATAAACCAGAAAATGTTTTCATATATTAACGGATAAAGTGGTTAATCATAAACCTCTGGAAAGGAGACTAAATAAATTTACTGCTTGTTTCTCGTCGTTTAACTAGTGACAGGCAACACCATCAGACTCCCCATAGCCACACGACGGCAGGACAGAAAGACTACATTTATTGCGAGACTAAAATTTGCAATTTTCCACCAAACACAATAACAACAATTTTAAAGTTTCAGTCATGCAGCATGAGTGGGTGAGCGAATTTTTGTAAATTATCTTTTATTATTACGTTTTATTTTTTTGAAATTTGAGCACTTTTAGTGTAGAGAAATTGTTTAACTACTAATTTTATGGCAAAGTAGGTCGTTCTCAATAATATTTTACGGTTCAAAACAGATTTTTAGCTTTTTCAACAGTTTTAGCGAATTTTCGTAAAAAATAAAGCTATTGCAATGGCTACAAAAATTAAAATTAAAATTTTCGGAAATTTCTTCAATTAAAATCCGTTTTGAGGCATTCTGAAACTAATCCTCGAGTTAAACGCTTTTTAATATATATATAATTTATATATATATATATATATATATATATATATATATATATATATATATATATATATATATATATATATATATATATACGAAATAGAGCGTGTTTAGAATGCCTATATTCGGATTTCATAGAAGGAAATTTTCAAAAATTGTGATTTAAAAATTTTTGGAGCCATTGCAATAGCCCCAATTTCCAAATGAGTTCGCTGAAACGTCTGCCAATTTTGATGTAGCTTCCTAGTATCTGTTGTATAAAGTAAATTACATGAGTATAGATCATTGAATAGTATTAAATAATCAAGAGACAAACCATTCAAATCCTGAAAACTCATCGAAACCGGATGAATTTAGAAGTCATGCTTATTACAAATATTTGAGGTACGAGCACCTTCTAACTTTGCTGATAGCAGTATTGATTTGAGAGCAATAATACTGATAGAGAACAAACAGCCTATCCCGCAAATTCCCTGAAAATGTCATCAAAATCCGATTAACACTGTGGAAATTAAGCTTGTTAGGTACAAGGATTTGGTAACACATAGGCAGTCAGACGGACACAACGAAAGTTTTCAGAATGGTCTAAAACGTGTAGTGCAAATAAAAATTGTAATTTTGGAGGAGAACGTTGCAAATTATTACACAAACGTTTGTTTTTAAATTTCTGTATTAGTCAGCTCTTGTACGCAGATCACTGGTCTACAATATCATTATATATGTGATATATTATCGAAACTCGGAGCTTCGCACCTCGCAAATGAGTGCACCCCTTAACAGTGCCAGGACCCCACAATTTTACGAGTTATGACAACGTAAACGATACGCGTAACATTATTTCATGGTGTCCAGTCGAAAGGTTTAATTTGTCGTGAATATGCCAAATTAGATATAGGCACAGAGAGAAAATTAATACAATTAATACGATCCACTTCTCTATTGATGTCTTTTTTCTTGTCGATGTTTTACTCCTTCGGGGAACGTACATCGATCCGGGTGGTTTCTTTCGATTCTTTCGGATAATATCAGTCTTCGACAAACAAAATGCCTTGAAATTTCCTGGATCTTGAATTTGAATATTTCGCCCTCAAATGCTACCCTTTAGGGTTGATTGATTGATGCTGACCTCCTAGGACCAACTAGGCTCTAAATGTGATTTATGTCTAGAGTTTCGCAAACTTCAGTCCAGTATTTTCGGAGAAAAGGTCTAGACGGCATTCGGCGGATGGAAGGATTAGATTTAAGGATTCTACGCACCTTGAAACGTAACTAAAAAATAAAAAACTTTAGAGAGGGTTGGGGGATGGGGGGGGGGGGGGGGTGCTCGTTTTCTTTTCTTGGTCGATTACAAAGGTTCATTTGAAAATAATGGACAAAAAGTTGTTTATCTCCAGAAAGTGAAAAAAATGTTTCTAAAATCAATAGATAGACTGTGAAATAGTACCAACCTTATTTATGTTGGGTATAAACATTTATATTTAGGCTCAGGAACTTTCAGATTCAGATGAAAAGTTTCTGCTTCGTCATTTCTATTTTTATTTATTTATTTATGTATTATCATATTTATTTTTTGTTATAAGGTGACCTAATGTAAAACTAATGTTTTTCGGTTAGTATTCTAGACTTTTAGCTTTTCTCTCTCTCTCTTTTCTCTCTATCACTCTCATCTCTCTTTCTCTTCTAGTTTGTTTGTCATTTAAATGAAGCAAATTTTTCCATAGCATTGTAATGCAACTCCTCCCCTCATCATAAAGTTAACTTAAAGAGAGGTACAGAATTCGATATTGATTTGCTATTTTGAAGCATTTTTTAAAAATATTTTATCATATTTGTAGACTATAACAAAATTAATTATGTGTGATTCGTCATATTGGTTTATCTATAAAAATTCTCCATAACGTACCTATGACTTAAGGGTTTTTCGTGATGGCAGTCAAATTTACTTTAAAATTAGTCACTAATGAGGTGATGCTTATGCTTTCGTATGTCATCATGTATATCGATGATATAGATCAAACACAACTCCTGGTGCCATGGGATTGAATATCCATTAAACCATAATGGTCAGTAACGACGCAAATAGTGCGATTTGCATACCTTACGGTGCTCTACAACCTTGGGTCCATTAGTGCTAACTGTGCAATGAGCCCGAAACGCCAAATTAATATGCGTTATAGTCGTAGTTTGCGGCAGGGAGGCGACGTTATGCAGTATAGCGTTCATCTCAATAACGGTTATCAGACAATTAGCTCGATTAATGGAATTGATCGTTAAACACCACTCCTCTTAGACGACCCCATCACTTCTAATCATATGATGGGAGTTTAGAGATGAAGCATCTTAATTCGAACATTATTCACTCGTTAACGCATTATCAAATGTCAGATGAATAAAATCTGTTGTAGATACATCAGGTTTTTACAGACCACATCAAGTTTATCAACTGATTGTCTTTCAAGATTCTAGATGTACCTACAAAATAACCTGGTTGGTGTGATGAAAAGTGTTGGGAGATGAAATTACATAAATTAGGACACTATGCATTTTTCAGTTATTGAAGTAGGTACCTGTATTCAAATCACAGACAATTATAAGCTTAATCCTATATGACAGTTTAAAAAACACCTATTCATCAATCAGTGACATAACTTATTGAAATTTGCAATAATTTCCAAACACTGAAACGAAAAGGAGGCCAATTTATCTGGCGATAGTCTGATGCTGACTTAGATGTGATATTCTTCAAAGTGTTCCTAGTGTATAGCCACTGAAATCTAAGCTGAAATAACAAGATAAGATCTGAACCATATAACATCAGTCTCAATTAGTTGCACGCCAAAAAGTTATCTCAGATCCATACAGAAAATACCAATGCTGGTACAGCCAGAATCACGAGGCAGCGATGTGTATTGGTATATTGAGTAGACAACAGGTTTGATCTTATCGTCCAACTCCAAATCCATAGTTTTCACTTTCTTCTTGTAAGAGTCTTAAAACACAAACCTCTGCCTCAAATCCAAAGAGTACTTCAAATGGTTCCATCGACGTGTTTGGTACTGTATTGAAAATTCTAATATATGAAGGGTACAGGGGACGAAACGTGTATGTCATTTTTTTGTGAAATTGAGATAGTGGTGCCACCTGTTAGGGTTTCAAGGAACCTTCCTGGAAGAAACGTTGTTGTCATTAGTATTTTAAGAGCTAAAGTTTACCCGTACCAGGGAAAAACAGATGTTTTCCGACTTTTTTTTACATATACGTTTCTTCCCCTGTACCCTTCATATTATTTTATCATTTACTAATAATTCACACCACGTTTCGCCAACTTTTCGAGCGACAAGACATGTTTTTAATGACGTCACTTCAATTCAAAAAACCTCTCGAGAACTTATTAGGAAGCTTGTTGAAAACTTTCCTCAGAGATCATTAGTGAATGCCCTGACATCAAGCTTCTCGCTTGTCGCCTTTAAAAAAAAGTAAAATAGCAGGAAGGTGGTTTTGTGGCCAGGTTAGGGGGGAACTGAGGTAGGGGAGAACTGACTGCACGGTTCTTTTAGCTACTTACCCATACAATTATCTTCTCGAAATTATGTCTAGAATTTTCCTCGCAGCTTAGGTATCTAGAAAGGTGGTTTACAGCTTTATTCGAGAGAGAATAATGATTTCCACGCTAGCTTTGCAGTAAGACTCCTAATGGAGCTCCTTTTGTCAACTCCCAGTGTGTTGTGAAAACCTGAGTTCGCCCTTAATACCGCGGACAAACAAAGCTTATACCTCTCCTCCAGATCTCACGGAGCAGGTACACCACCTCAGGTAATGCAAGTCTAACGACGTCTGTCTCAATATGCAAATGGAATGGAATAATTATATATGCTGCTAATGCGTTTGTGAAGAGCTAACCACCTCAGGAACATTAAAGGAACTATAATTTCTTCCGCAATGTATTTTTCCTAATTGAGGAGAAAATAAGAAAATGTTGGAGTATTAGTGAGCTGAGGGTATAAAAACTTCGTGATTATACAATTTATGGGCAAAAACAAACATCTTAAAGAAAATCTTATTCGAATAGTTAACTCCGCAACACAGTAAGACAGTTTCATGCCTCCATGGCAATGTCGTTCAGGAATGAAAATTGTCACCACTGTCACGGCAAAACATTCGTGATTTCATCACCGTATATATCGATGGAAGAAATTAGTTTAGCTGATCTGTGCACCACTGTACCTTGCAATCGTATTCAAGAAGTCCCAATGGTGCTCCAGAACAAATTTGAGCACCGTAGGTCGATTAGGAAAGAAATAAGCGTCAGAGGCACTAATTATGTACCTATCCTGTAATCACTTGGGCTTGAAAAATGTACTTATGATATCAATATAAGTAGCAATTAACGACTAATAATTGTAACATTTATGTTTTTCCAGTAGAATATTAATCAAGAAAAGTGTATCAACTGTGAGTAAGCGCTAAAACATTTATGATGGTGAAATATGTACATAACTTTCTTGTAAATATAATAAAAAGTCTACTAAAACGGTAAACAATGGAAAAACTCAAAAAATTATTTATAAAGCTGAATATTATTTAGAAGATATTTTTACCTGCCATAAAGTTTATTGTTGACAATTTCTTTGCACACAATATAGGCACCAACAAAAATGAGCTTGTACAAACATGATGAATGGCCGGAATTTTTATTGCTTCGAGAGCCCTTCTGAAGTTGACCACAAGACCTGGGGATCATTAACTATTCCATTTCACTCAAATTTTGATGATAGTTAAAGATTAAACGTCAGCTTATCCTTCATTTTTTATCCTCAGTTGTTTAAAAATACGTATAAGCAAACGTATAATTATTGTCATTGCTAAGTACCGTAAACCGGGGTGACTTTGGTACGGTTTTTGATGTTTTTTGACTTTTTCAACCTTACTGAGCAGGATTGTCACTCAGATCGTATTCGTATGAAAAACTACATCTATCAACAAGTTTTTCTACAATTTCAAATATTTTTTTAGGTTGAGGATTAGTGGAGTAATTAATCCTCAAAGTTGTACTAGTCTCACCCCGTGTTTTGGGGTGAGAATGGTACACTGACTTTTTCAGGTCATATATCCTATCTAAAACGCTTCGTACCATTGTCACCTCTCCCAATCGAAGCAAGAACTTTTTAAAAAGGTGTTGGAGCTCATAAAAGTTGAAAAAATCAAAACAAATATGAAAATGAAAAAAAAAAAAAAAAAGAACCTTTCAAATTGGGAATTGTAGCACACGAGCAGACATCTCGTTGCATGCCTGTGAAAAAACCATTCTATCCACAATTTGGGATTATACCTACAGGGTCATAATGAATGAGCGTGAGTGTGAACAAGGTAAGTATAAAACTATTTTTATTTACAACTAGCCGCTCCGGCTCGCTACGCTCGCCTCCACGTCCAGCCGGGGGGCAAGCCCCCCGGACCCCCCATTAAGTTGCTCGCTTCGCTCGCAACGTGTGGCATGTAGGGAATGTTGCTCGCTTCGCTCGCAAACGATAGATCCCTAAGGGTAGGTTTAACTTCTGTAAGGGATGCTGCTCGCTTCGCTCGCTTGAGGAAGTTATACTGCCCACCCAACTTGGCAGACGTTTTTTTCTGTTGGAAATTCTTACAAACAAATTAAATCTTATGAAACTACGTGGAACCACAAAAAGTTTATTCGGGGATGTTGCTCGCTTCGCTCGCAAGGTATTGCTGTATATTTGTAGGAAAAAATCCGAATTTATTCTGTTGACATGGCTCTCGCTTCGCTCGCAAGGTATACCTGTATACCCTTCAAGACGTAAGTGCGTGTACCTGCTCGCAACCCGTTTTCGTCAGGTGCAAGCCCCGCCTCATCGAACCCCTGTCTTCCCAGAGCCTTCTCGCGAACACGGCAAAATTAATTTCTGATGTTAAACGCTTCTCCTCGCTTCCGCTCGCGATTTGACCAACTTAACGTCACTTTTTTCGATATCCGATTTCGGATTCAGATTCGGCGGACCCAAAGCTGTAGCTGTAGCGGACCCTTCGCTCGCAACGTGTGGCGTGTAGGGAATATTGGTCGCTTCGCTCGCAAAGTCTGGCATGTAGGATATGTTGCTCGCTTCGCTCGCAAAGTCTGGCTTGTAGAAAATGTTGCTCGCTTCGCTCGCAAAGTATGGCATTTAGGGAATTTTACTCGCTTTGCTCGCAAACGGTAGATCCCTAAGGGTAGGTTTAACTTCTGTAGGGGATGCTGCTCGCTACGCTCGCTTGAGGAAGTTATACTGCCCACCCAACTTGGCAGACGTTTTTTTCTGTTGGGGAATTCTTACTTACAAATTAAATCTTATAAAACTACGTGGAACCACGAAAAGTTTATTAGGGGATGTTGCTCGCTTCGCTCGCAAGTCCGTATTTATTCTGTAGGGGATGCTGCTCGCTTCGCTCGCTTGAAGAAGTTATACTGCCCACCCAACTTGGCAGACGTTTTTTTCTGTTGGAAATTCTTACAAACAAATTAATTCTTATAAAACTACGTGGAACCACGAAAAGTTTATTAGGGAATGTTGTACTGCCCACCCAACTTGGCAGACGTTTTTTTCAGTTGGGAATTCTTACAAACAAATTAAATCTTAGAAACTACGTGGAACCACGAAAAGTTTATTCGGGGATGTTGCTCGCTTCGCTCGCAAGGTATACCTGTATATGTGTAGGACAAAGTCCGTATTTATTATTTGAAATGGCTCTCGCTTCACTCGCAAGGTATTGCGTAGAAGTGCAAATGGGAACCCCCCTGTGAGGGTCCCTTCAGGTAAGCAACGTTGTGTAACGGCGGCCCGTGGTAGATTAATTTCTGATGTTAAACGCTTCCCTCGCAATTCCCCTCCCAATTTGACCTACTTTCCGTCACTTTTTTCGATATCCGACTTCGGATTCAGATTCGGCGGGATCAAAGCTGTATTTCGCCCGCGAAAACCGTTCCGAAAAACGTACCTTTATGGGGTATATTTTAATCGGAAAAAACCAAGTTTTTCGGCGGACTTTTCGAGAAAACGGGTCCGTACTCTCGCATTTTTTTGACGCATTTCCCGATACTTTTTTCGCGATCCGATCACGCCGTCGTCTTCCTCGTAGGAAAACCTACGAAACCCGTATTTTTCCGGAATTGTCAACGGCCGTTTAGAGGGGTAGGGGAAGCGGGGAAGTCCAAAAAGCGCACATTAATTATTACTTCGACCCCCCTCCCGCCCTACGGCCCATGGTTCGGGTGGGATTAGAAAATTTTAAATTCGCTTATACACCCTATCGGAAAATCCCAAAAAGATCCCCCCACTCGTAGACTCCCCCCACTCAGCCGTTTGGCCGTGCATAGACACGACAGAGCGACAGACGGAGTTTCATTCTTATTAATAACTAGCCGCTCCGGCTCGCTACGCTCGCCTCCACGTCCAGCCGGGGGGCAAGCCCCCCGGACCCCCCATTAAGTTGCTCGCTTCGCTCGCAACGTGTGGCATGTAGGGAATATTGCTCGCTTCGCTCGCAAAGTCTGGCATGTAGGATGTGTTGCTCGCTTCGCTCGCAAAGTCTGGCATGTAGAAAATGTTGCTCGCTTCGCTCGCAAAGTATGGCATTTAGGGGATGTTGCTCGGTTCGCTCGCAAACGGTAGATCTCTAAGGGTAGGTTTAACTTCTGTAGGGGATGCTGCTCGCTTCGCTCGCAAACGGTAGATCTCTGAGGGTAGGCTTAACTTCTGTAGGGGATGCTGCTCGCTTCGCTCGCTTGAGGAAGTTATACTGCCCACCCAACTTGGCAGACGTTTTTTTCAGTTGGGAATTATTACAAACAAATTAAAACCACGAAAAGTTTATTCGGGGATGTTGCTCGCTTCGCTCGCAAGGTATACCTGTATATGTGTAGGACAAAGTCCGTATTTATTATTTGAAATGGCTCTCGCTTCGCTCGCAAGGTAGGTATCTATGTAGGCATACCTGCTCGCCTCGCAATGTTGTGACATCGAACCCTTCACGTCAATTCTTGAGCCTTCTCTCGTCCACGGCAGAATCATTTTAATCGCTTTGCTCGCTTCTGCTCGCAATTCGTCACGCTTCTCGTCACTTTTTTCGATATCCGATTTCGGATTCAGATTCGGCGGGATCAAAGCTGTATTTCGCCCGCGAAAACCGTTCCGAAAAACGTACCTTTATGGGGTATATTTTAATCGGAAAAAACCAAGTTTTTCGGCGGACTTTTCGAGAAAACGGGTCCGTACTCTCGCATTTTTTTTACGCATTTCCCGATACTTTTTTCGCGATCCGATCGCGCCGTCGTCTTCCTCGTAGGAAAACCTACGAAACCCGTATTTTTCCGGAATTGTCAACGGCCGTTTAGAGGGGTAGGGGAAGCGGGGAAGTCCAAAAAGCGCACATTAATTCTTACTTCGACCCCCCTCCCGCCCTACGGCCCATGGTTCGGGTGGGATTAAACAATTTTAAATTCGCTCGCTCCCACTTTTGGAAAATCTCAAGAAGATCCCCCAACTCGTACACTCCCCCCACTCAGCCGTTTGGCCGTGCATAGACACGACAGACAAACAGACAAACAAACGGAGTTTCATTCTTATTAATAGTATAGATAATAGAGATAGAGATAGAGATGTGTTCAATATCCAGCTCACGTTGACTAGTAAAACAAGGGTTGCATCCCCAGGAATAAGTTAAACAAAGGGTTGCCACCCCAGGAGCAAATAAAACAATGGGGCTACGCCAATTAAACAATGAACCATTAAAACAATGAATCGCTACCCCAGGAACAATTAAAACAATGGGATGCTTCCCCAGGAACAATCAAAACAATGGGTTGCTACCCCAGGAACAATTAAAACAATGGTTTGCTACCCCAGTAAAAAAAATTGTTTGAAAATATTTAAATCAAATTGAAATCCGTTGAGAAAATGTCACACACCCGTTGTACCATTCTCACCACATGAAAGGCAGGTTTTTTAGTTTATCCAACAAAGAAAACCACTAAGTAACAATTTTTGAGCAGTTCTAACGCGAATCACTTCACAATAAGTTTATTTACGAATATAAATCACTTACAAAGCATGAAAAGGTCCTCAGCCACCGCACCATGTACACCTTAGTAGGACTTGTAAACAAATGGTGTTATCAGCTGTTATCACTTTTGCCCGCCAAGCATATAAAAATCCATGGAAGAGGGTTTCGACGCATGGAACTGCTTTTACCATCCATCCTCTACAAGAATAAAATAACAGCTGACCGATCGCGCCATTTTTAAGCCCGCCAACCGGATTTGAATTTGAAAAACGTCGTTGTACCATTCTCACCTCGTGTGTACCCAAGTCACCCCAGTTTACGGTATTGCTTAAGTAGTCTTCGTGAGATTTTGAGGATATTGTAAGGGGGATTTTGGGGTATTGTACTATATGTTATACTCGTAATACCAAACTAGTCTAGCTTTTCAAGTTTTCAAAAGTTATGCATTTTTATAATACTCGTAATTTAAAAATCCGTGAAGTCATGTTGTGAATACGATTAATTGTGATGCCTTCGATTAGGTAGACATTTGCTGTATTGGAAAATATTTATTAGTTCATTCGTGGTTCCATTCTTATTGCCGAAAAAATTGCTTAAAGAAAAAAAATTAAAAACTCGATTGAAATAATAGTTTGTTGATCAGGAAGTTCAAAAAGAGTATAACTCCCTCCCCTCTTCACTCCCTCACATTCATCCTCTACAATTTCTGCTGAAATGCCACATATTCACCGTCACATGTCAATGTTTCCATTCACATTTTCCCCTTACTCCAGGGAAAACCAAAAGCTGTAAGATCAAAGAACAGTGAGCCGATAGAAAGCAATTAGAACATCAGATGTGATATGGAGACGAACTAAATCACTCGCGACGAAGTTGTGGAAACCCATTATAAAACGGAAGTTAGTGAAAAACGTTGTCTATTTCCACGAAAAATAAAGAGTTACAATGTTAAATCGATTTCGACGGTTAGGCCATCATCAGTAACAAACAATAACTGAAGACACATTAGAAAGGACACAGCTTATATAGAGACAGGTGAAGGGAGATTGAATCCCATTGGTCGAGAGAAAGGAAAGGGACAGGAGGTACAACCAATCAAGTGCATACAAAGTGAAAGGGAGATTGAATCCCATTGGTCGAGAGAAAAGAAAGGGGCAGGAGGTACAACCAATTAAGTGCATACAAAGTGAAAGGGGATTATAGCTAATCAGATGAAGTGAAAGGGGGGAAATAACTAAATAGGGTTTC
This sequence comes from Adelphocoris suturalis, assembly GCA_030762985.1. Classification (NCBI taxonomy): domain Eukaryota; kingdom Metazoa; phylum Arthropoda; class Insecta; order Hemiptera; family Miridae; genus Adelphocoris; species Adelphocoris suturalis. The sequence continues at coordinate 36,150,203 of CM061046.1, forward strand.
AACAGTGTGAAGGGATAATTCCAAGGTTTACAGAAATGGACCTATCAGTGGTGAAATATATTGAGGTATATCCTCATTTAAACATTTACCAGACCTGTCACTTTTGATAATTTCGAATTTTTCAAGTACATTCAACATACCTCCCTTTGGGCAAAAATGAAGAAATTCTACAAACTGTCTGTCTGTCAAATCAAAATTGTAACTATGATTAGATTCCTTAAGATGTTTTGCAAATGTAGACTTACTCTTATTTTCCCTGAAATCCTCCATATGCTCGTCTATTCTTTCCCTAAATTTCCTACCAGTCTGACCGCAATATTCGTAGCCACAAGAACATTTTAATTTATAAACTCCACTTTTATCCTGCACACTAATTTTATCCTTAACGGATCCTAGTAATGCTTCAAGACTATTTTTATTTTTAAAACCTACTTTATAACCTCTCGATGATAGAATTTTGCCAATTTTATCAGAAATTTTCCCATAATAAGGTAAACTTATCCATTGCTTTTCTTCTAAAGTTAGATCTTCCCGAGCCAGATTGGAAACTTTTTCCCTACTCTTTTTCCTAAGAACCTTATCCCATATGGTATCAGCGAGATCTCCTCCATATCCGTTACTAGCCGCTATGCTTTTGATAATGGATTTTTCTTTTGATAAATTTTGTTCATTCATTGGAATAGATAGTGCTCGGTTGATCATACTATGGAAGGCTGCATGCTTATGTACTAAAGGGTGATTTGAACTACTATGGATCGTTATATCGCTATATGTATCTTTTCTGTAGATTGAAAAATCATGCTTCTCATGTACTAAAGAGATGGACAGATCAAGAAAATTTAGTTTATTCCCTCCGAATTCGAGGGTGAATTTGCTATAGGGATCTAATTTATTGATTTTTTCGTGAAAAGAATTTAGTTGTCTTTCTGTGCCCTTCCATAGAATGATGATGTCATCGACATATCTATACCAATAGAGAAGATTATTTGTGTTAAAAGTTGTAAATATTTGTTGCTCAAGATAATCCATGTAAATATCTGCAAGCAGAGGAGATAACGGAGAACCCATAGCAACCCCTGGCTGTGTATAGCATTGCCCCTCGAATAAAAAGTAATTTTGATCCATACAGACAGACATCAAATTAAATATTTTCGAAAAGGATGAATTGTTTAATTTGATGTCTGTCTGTATGGATCAAAATTACTTTTTATTCGAGGGGCAATGCTATACACAGCCAGGGGTTGCTATGGGTTCTCCGTTATCTCCTCTGCTTGCAGATATTTACATGGATTATCTTGAGCAACAAATATTTACAACTTTTAACACAAATAATCTTCTCTATTGGTATAGATATGTCGATGACATCATCATTCTATGGAAGGGCACAGAAAGACAACTAAATTCTTTTCACGAAAAAAATCAATAAATTAGATCCCTATATCAAATTCACCCTCGAATTCGGTGGGGAATAAACTAAATTTTTTTGATCTGTCCATATCTTTAGTACATGAGAAGCATGATTTTTCAATCTACAGAAAAGATACATATAGCGATATAACGATCCATAGTAGTTCAAATCACCCTTTAGTACATAAGCATGCAGCCTTCCATAGTATGATCAACCGAGCACTATCTATTCCAATGAGTGAACAAAATTTATCAAAAGAAAAATCCATTATCAAAAGCATAGCGGCTAGTAACGGATATGGAGGAGATCTCGTTGATACCATATGGGATAAGGTTCTCAGGAAAAAGAGTAGGGAAAAAGTTTCCAATCTGGCTCGGGAAGATCTAACTTTAGAAGAAAAGCAATGGATAAGTTTACCTTATTATGGGAAAATTTCTGATAAAATTGGCAAAATTCTATCATCGAGAGGTTATAAAGTAGGTTTTAAAAATAAAAATAGTCTTGAAGCATTACTAGGATCCGTTAAGGATAAAATTAGTGTGCAGGATAAAAGTGGAGTTTATAAATTAAAATGTTCTTGTGGCCACGAATATTGCGGTCAGACTGGTAGGAAATTTAGGGAAAGAATAGACGAGCATATGGAGGATTTCAGGGAAAATAAGAGTAAGTCTACATTTGCAAAACATCTTAAGGAATCTAATCATAGTTACAATTTTGATTTGACAGACAGACAGTTTGTAGAATTTCTTCATTTTTGCCCAAAGGGAGGTATGTTGAATGTACTTGAAAAATTCGAAATTATCAAAAGTGACAGGTCTGGTAAATGTTTAAATGAGGATATACCTCAATATATTTCACCACTGATAGGTCCATTTCTGTAAACCTTGGAATTATCCCTTCACACTGTTGAAACCCTATTTAGTTATTTCCCCCCTTTCACTTCATCTGATTAGCTATAATCCCCTTTCACTTTGTATGCACTTAATTGGTTGTACCTCCTGCCCCTTTCTTTTCTCTCGACCAATGGGATTCAATCTCCCTTTCACTTTGTATGCACTTGATTGGTTGTACCTCCTGTCCCTTTCCTTTCTCTCGACCAATGGGATTCAATCTCCCTTCACCTGTCTCTATATAAGCTGTGTCCTTTCTAATGTGTCTTCAGTTATTGTTTGTTACTGATGATGGCCTAACCGTCGAAATCGATTTAACATTGTAACTCTTTATTTTTCGTGGAAATAGACAACGTTTTTCACTAACTTCCGTTTTTGATATGGAGAAATTTTTAATGACAACTCTTCTATTAAAGCTTAAAATTACAGCTATATTACATCAATAGTTAACGTTACGCAAAAAACAATAATGCTAGACATTACACACGATTCGTTGTATACTCGCAGCAGGCGCAGGAGTTAAATGGGGCTATTATGCTGCTATATCAGAGATCTCCTTCAGTTTTAATTGAATAAATCACATACATTATCACCTTCTAGCGGGTGGCACATTTATTTTGAAGAGGACTTCAACAATGGCGAGGAAAGTGGAAGGGCTTGTGATGTATTAACCTCAAAAGTTACGAGATATTCTGGCGGTTGCTCGTTTTGGTATAATGGTTGAAATTTTCTGACATCAACGTATCAAATGAACAATGGAGCCTCCCTTCTAGTATACTTTCCTTCAAGTTTGGAAACAGAGGCCCCACATGTGTGTACTTTCGTCACTCAACGAATCTGCCTCGCGACGTTTTGTAGGAACTTCTTAATGTTGAAATAATACTTTCAACTTCATTGTGACGGCCTATGTTTTTGTTTTAGTCACGAACAATTCTGATATTGTAAAATATTTCGCAATACAGGGAAGGCACGACCGGCGGTATGCTCAACATATCTACTTATAAGTGGCCAGTGTTTGAGAATTAATAGATAAAAACGTTGCAAATTATTACAGAAAAGTCTATCATTACTGTATTGATGGCCCTTATACGCAGAATACCTGTCCATAATTTTTAATGAAGCCTATATGCATTATCTAAATATATCTACATCGGACCAAGGAGAAATTATTTAAATAACACATAGTCTACAATTGATGTACGTACTTATTACGTGAATACGTACTAGTTCTTCAGCTTGTAACACGAATTGATCCACCAACTGAAAATTAATTATGTAAAATAAATCTACAGGGTGTCCGAGGAAGATACGTCAACACTTCAGGGATCGATTTTAGAGCTCATTTGTGATCAAAAGTCTTTTTTGTATTTGTCTCAAGAATTTTTGAGCCAAATTTCACAAAGTTTTGAAAAAAAGCCGTCGGTTTTTTTTTTTTTTTTAATTTCATTCGATTTTTGGAATGTACACATCTTGAAACGTAAGCCAACAAATTTTTGAGGGGAGAGGGGGTTAATTTTTTTTTTTTAAATATTGAAAATAATAAATCAAAATGAGTATATTACCTTTGGTAGCTACAAAACTGTGCTAGGTCTAAGTTACCCAGAAAGTTATCGTTCATGTTGCCACATGCAAATGAAGCGAATTAATTAAGTAAGGGATGTTCTTACCATCGACCAAAAGGTGGGAAGTTTTATACATGTAGGGAAGTTTTGTTGGTGGTGATAGTGAGACATGTGTTGTGGTGATAATGCGCGATAAACGATGTGGGTGCCATAGATGATGTGCCTCCGAGCGTGATTGCTGAAGAATGTTGCTGAGAGAGGGGGCAAGCAAGACAATGAGCATGTGGATATATGAAGAATATGATTGGGCAGATGCCCGGCCATTGTGTGACTTTTGAGCCAAATTTCGTAAACATCGGTAAAGTTGTTGTTGGGGAAATCTTCAGACGGTACGTCGGATGTTAAAGCGTCCGGAGAACTATTACCGTTAGTTCTATTGCTATTAGCGTTTTATTACCTTGAATAGTAAATCAACAAATTTTGAAGGATGGTTACTTAAATGGCCAAAGTACGAAAGTTCATTATTGAAAATAATAAATCTAAACTAATCGATGCTATGGTTATTATATCCTGATAATCCCTGGCATCTGTGATGAAATATACACATAATAACAGCCCTCTTTCGGGATATTGTTTTTGAACGCAGAAGGGCACTGGAAGCCATAAAATATCCTTGGTTGTATCAATTACTACTATTAACTGTAGACTATTATTAACACCTATCTGTAACTCTGAATCCCTCATGTAGCGCGTGCATATGACAATATACCATAAATTAACGTTATTCCAGGTCATCCGAGATGCGATACTTATTTGTCCCTGTTTTCATCCATGTTTGGGAAAATATAAGGGAGAATCAATTCTTCAATCGCTAGGCTAGCCCAGGGCAACATGAAGCCCTATGCCACTTCCGTGCATCTTACCGGCCGACCCTCTGCATATGTGTGAAAATGTTACTGTCAATGAAGCATAAGTAAACACTTTGTATCCACATAAAAATGTGAAACACCCACCGATGTACCTATACGAACCACCCTGTGCCACAAAAGGAACTATTCGTTTCCTATCAAGTTTTCATTAATCATACAGATCGGTCATGTATGTGGTTCTATGCATGGATACTAGAGGAGATACTGGTATATTCCAGCTATCATGGTTCTCTGTAATCTTTGAAAGTTTGAGATTGAACCTATATTTATGTGAGGCTCGTAAGGTACCCTCAAAGATAGAAAACGCTACATCGTAAAATAATCGTAACGAGAATAAAATGCAGTAGTACACAGTAACCAAATTTACTACCATGCAGTAGTATCCCAATGTTGGCAGGTTCCTACTAAAGACGAAATGGAGGGAAGGTCGTGGCAGTAACGAATTCCCTCTGATTGTCTGACCCTTGATGTTACGCTCGGACCCTCTCATTGGTGACTAGCTTCTGCCTCACATAAACGGCCGTAGAATATTTTGTATTTCACAGGCCTGAGCACAACCCGGTCCAGAGTTTTCAACGGAATAATGAGACATGCTAGCGAAACGCTAACCGCTACAGTGCCAGTGGAATAAATCCTCCCACTTTTCTAGCTGTGACGCCAAAGAGCTCGCATAGATAAAATAACTGTCTGGACCACCACTTTAAAACTGTTTCGGCCAGCTGGTTCTTCTCATGTGGTGGGTAATGGATGTACCACTCCTTTTGTTTCCTATTTCGTTATATTGCTGGTACAATATGACCAGGCAATCAACCGTGTTTTCCAATAAGCAGCTGCTCATTTCGACACTTCGCAAATTAATGTAATCATCCTGATAGGATTACTCTATTAAGTAGTTAGTAAACACTTTTTACTACATGTCACCCATCGGAGCTCAAATTGCTTCGGTTTTCATCGGTAAATGAATTGGTTCTATTTTAAATGTTTTACATTCCAGAGAGAAGTTGTTTCATCGCCATTAAAAACACTGTCCAATGAAAATATATTGTGCGGGGCTTCACTCGGTATTCCCAACATGTATTTTCAATAGTCAGTAATGTAGGTACAAATTTTGTGTTTGTGAGCAGCTTTGTTCAGTATTGATAAAGATAAAACAACAAGTAATTCCTACAAAGGTATTAGTGTTATAGAAACCCAGTCCTTGAAGCGATAAAGCCGAATTATTGTAGGACCTTGCGATTCCTTACAATGGTTGTTACATAAATAATTCGAATTGTTCAAGCTTCATTGTAGATGTCCATTGTAGATCGTGTAGCCTCATCCATTATCCCGACTTTCACTTGATTCCCTCTCAAATTCAATCAGTAAGTGTAACAGTGAATGCAATGGAATATCAACCCCTTCCAAGGCCTGATGCGATTAACCTGCAACATCGAGAGGGAGAACAGTAGACTAGAATGCTCAGGTATAATCTCGGGTCCAGCAATAGGGAATAGGGGAAAAATCTCAAAATAGGCATGGCATCGGTAATAGTTAAAGTTTGAGTGGTAAGCTTTATTGCACACATTTTGCCTATGGGGCAGTGCGAGGAAAAGGGACATCAGGTCAGTCAATATTAGAGGGTAGGAGCCTGGAAGAAGAGACTCCTTGGTGAGAGTTGTTCGAAACCACACTCTGTGACCATGTAACAGCGAGGATGGAAAGGGGTAGTTACCACTCATAAGGGTTGAGGCAATCAATCAGCAACACACCAAAAGAAAAAGAAAAGAAAAAAAAGACCGGAAAGCTAAAATGCTCCAAATATAACGTCGGGGGCGGCAGTAACTATATATACTTATTTAAATCCCTTGGTACCTTCCTAGATCATATTCATGCCGTAATAGTTCAACTTGTGTCGTGATTGCAGGGAATTATATCCGAAAGAGATGAACTGTTAGAATTAGAAATTTTAGCAGTTATGGCGGATGCCAACCATGAATATAGATCGAAGTGATTAAGGTTTATTCAGCCCATCCTCACTGGTATGCAGGAGTTTATGCAAGAGATACGACATCGGCAAAACCAAATAATTAGGTGAAAACAATGGACTCAATGATTTGAAATGGACATTAATTTCTCAAAGCCTAACTATGTAGGGAAGTACATAGTTGAAATTCTGTAGAGGAATTTCCACTTGAATAGTTACAATATTCATATTTTAGTAGATACATATTCTCATTACGTTCATTTGTTAGAGGCGAGCTATATCATTTGCACACATGGAACTGTGTCATGGATACTTTGTTTTGGTATGGCTGTACGTAAAATATACTCGACATTATTTCAGTGGTGCTTGGATGTAATTTCAATTCAACAGTTTTATGCAGTTGGTTTTATAATATATGTCGTGCGCCAACATAAATGTATATTTTAACACATAGGTAGATTAGCCAAATAAATAACAGGAACAAGTCAAGATGGCCGTTACCCAAAGCAATCAGGTGATCACAGCCTGTATTGTCCTGCAGGATAGGCGCACACTCTCGGTTGAGGGGGGTTACCACCAGAAGGTTCATTATTGAAAATGATAGAGCGAAAAGTTTTCATACGTTTCCAATAGTTCTTGGGTTTTCGAACCTGAATCCTCAAGACTGAATCATAACTGAAGATTGAATAAATGAATTGTTAATGAAAGACTTCTTGGTTCTTTAACTTTCTCAATTTAAGGATTCATCAATCTGATCGAATTGAAATAATCCGCTGCAAGCGCTAGCTCCCATGTTTCCAAACGGGTTTGTATTCAAAAACCTACGTTTGGTGTTGATTCGGAGTGTACAATTTGAAATTGGATGTATTACCCGGATTCAGGGCACTCTCTATATAACGATGTGATGTGGTTATTCGGGGAAATAACTATCTACCTTCCTTTCCCGAGTAACTGTCTCACGATATCACTTGATTAAATCACCAGATTTCACAGCCTGGAACGTAGATTCCGATAAAATGATCGCCGCACCATGTCCTATATTCCATAAACATCGATTGAATAACAACCGGCTCATTGGTTTTCCAAAGGTTCATTGGGTTCGAAACGGTAACACGGCCGTTACTGTTGGTCGGAGGGCTCCGTGTTTTACGTCCCAAGCGCCGCTGCTGATGCGGTGAACAGGGCGAGAGGCCAATTACCAATAACTCACCTCACTCCTCCACCCACTCCTGGCCCCACCTTCCTATTTATTAAACAGAGGACGATACCCATAATTTCGTAGGGATCAGTGAAGAATGGCCGAGTGTTCAACCTATTTCGAATGCAGTTTCACAATTCATGAATCGACATTATGCCTTTCCATTCGGTTTAAACACCGTCGGACAACTGTGTTGATAATTTTAGCAACACTTCAACATTTGTGCCGCCCTAACAATAACATGATTATACATTCTACATGTATATAGGATAATTGGACATAAAACAGAGACAGGTTATTTACTTTATCTCATTAATTTTCAGTTGGTGGGTGACTAGATCTACATACGTCCCGTATCTCACAGGTCGACTTAGATACTTAAATTCTGATGTCCTATTGTAGGCACTTATATAACAGCTCTTGTTACGTACAGGGGGACTAGTAAAGTGTGTTCTTTGTTTAATTTCATCGATGTCTCCTCTGTATAGGACTCCACGTTTATGCAGTTATAGTTTGGTAGTTTGCCTTAGATAAAGTTTAATAATTGTAGATCAGAGATTTGAGTATAAAGGCAATCTAATACAGAAATAGTAAATCTTTGCGTAATAACCAAGCTTCAAGCATTTTAAACAAAACCTTTTAGGTATGTACACATGCACAGCCGCAAAAGTTCCTTGTAGCATTATACCCCGATTTTCCCAACCCAATTTATATTTTTGTCTAACCAATTTATATCTTTTACAACAAATTACATAATATTTTCAATCAAAGTTGCAATTTCCCACCAAAATGAGGTGGGGTTATTGTATAATACTGTGTGGAAGAGAAAAATGGAATTTATCAACTTCAAAACAAGATTATTTCATTCAAGTTGTGAAAATTAAGTAGGTACATACTTAGGTATGAAAAAAAATTTTATGTTAAGTTTTTTTCAATGAAATGGTTTTACACTTAGTGTTAAATTTGATATAGTTTACCCAACATAGGAATAATTTAGTTTCTTTAAATAAAGTGTGCTTACAAACTTGATTGAAAAACGTTTGCCAAGTAGATTGTTCAGTACAGCTTCCTCTCAATCGTAACATGGGCTATGAAGCTTTAGTTGAAATTAGTTGAACGCATTAGTTGAAGAACAAAGTACGAGTCGAATTGATTGAATGCAAAATGGAACAGTATTTATTTCATGTGTACTGACAGATCATGAGAAATCGACGTTGTGGGAAATTCAAGTTTGCGCATGCTCACAAAATTCGATGAATCTAACGGCAATGAAATTTAAAGGGGACCGTCTAGGAGTTAACTCCCTCAATTCCTGAAAACTTCATAAAACTCGGTAAGGCAAAACGGTATCTGATTGTAATACTGACTTAATGCTGAATGAAACATTAAAGACGTTTTTGTTATCATTTGAGCACTCATATTGGGAACAGCTGACTTTGTATGATTCTCGTAATGCTTAGTTTCTACCTTTTCTCTTCTCTTAGCGGAATACAGGTAGAGGAAACCGAAATGACCTAACCGACTTTTTCTGGAACCGATTCTAATCCTGAAGCTAAGGGGAATCGGAATACCAAATCGTACGTAACGGCCTACGACGATATCCGACGTGTTCTGTATGCACAAGAGGGTCAAGGAAAAGGGTGGCAAAAAATAAAGAAGAAATGTTATTGGTAAAAAAAACCTTTTCACCGACGGGTGGAGGAGGGTCGACTATCACATACCAGACGAATAACAATTCTGTAGGACAATCTTATCATAACAGAACTGGTACTTCCGGGAATGTCACCCAATTTCAATATCTTCGAGAAAACAACACGCTACTTGGCGTGGAATAGGATGAAGCGACAGTGCTCAACGGCTATTCAGCCCATCTGAGGAATCCATTCGAACACGCATTCTTTTTAGAACCATCGAGATAATGGGGCTGCAAGTGATAAACTTATACAAGATTATGTATTATATTAAAATGAAAAATGATAGCCTAACGGTATAGTGATTCATTATTTTGACTACTAGTACGTAGTTGAGAACTCCGCCTGTGGGATGATTCTACCTTTGGTAGATAACCCCATTGCCAGTCCCAAGCCTGGATGACGGAGGAGGGAAAGTCACTGTAACCTGAATGGGAGTAAGTAAAACTCTGTCTCAGGAAGTAGGAGACCATTACCACCTATGGCTCTGAAGCAGTGGCAAGGCTCGCTTGGTTATCTTTAAGGTAACCACTTCACTAAGCTAGGATGCTGTGGGCTAATCCTCCGCACAGTCGAAGCCCAAATGGTTACAGAAACCGAAACAGATATACGCCGGACAGATCTAAAGGCAACAACTTTTGCACTGAAATCGAAAACGAAACTTGGTATATGGAATGTACAAAATTATGGATCCTGGAAAGCTCAATGTTAGCTCAAAGTAGATGGAAAGGTACAGAGTAGAAATTCTTGAACTAAGTGAGATGAGATGGAAAGATTTTGGTTAGATGCAGACCCTTGATGGGCACACGTTCCTGTATTCTAGGCATACTGGTGATGGGGACCAACACAGAAACGGAGTTGGTATTTTGCTGACTAAGATTGCTCAGAGAAGGTTGATGGGGGTGGAACCCGATTTCTGATAGGATTATTGCCGTTCGCTTCAAATCCCTTGTACGGAACATTTCCTTGATCCAATGCTATGCGCCTATCAACCAAGCTGAGCCTGAATAGAAGGAGGTATTTTACCAAGCATTACGGTACGCAGTAAACAGTGAACCCCAACGTGATATTTTAATTGTTATGGGTGACCTCAATGCCCAATTAGGAACCGAAAATGAAGGAATTGAACAAGTGATCCACGGACGGACGGACCCACGGAATGGGTGACATGAACGAGAATGGTGAGTTTTTTTTTTCTACATTCGGTTAGGAGATGATCTCGTGATTGGTGGAACTGTATTCCCTCACAGAAAGTGCCATAAAGTGACATGGAATCCACCAGTTGGCAAGACTCGGAATCAGATTGACCATTTTGCTATTAGTCACAAGTTTACGAGATCTCTGTTGGATGTCCGAAGCAAGAGGGGTGCTGATGTGGGTAGCGATCATCATCTGGTTCTGATCACCATGAAGCTTAAAATATTGGCAAGCAAGAAGAAGTTTGGTCAACGGGGAAAGCGCTACGACATTAGGAAACTGCTCACAAAACATGGAAGGGAGCAGTTCCCTTAGAAATAGATTCTACGCACTCCAAGAAGAAGTCCACAATGATCAAGATGTAGGAGTGCAAGGGGAATGGAATAAAACTGCAAAGGTGTATCGGGAAACTTGTGAAAATGAGCTTGGCTTTAAGAGTCCATTCAAGAAAGATTGGATGTCAGAGGACACGTGAGCTAACGTTAAGCGAAGGAAAGCTGCTAAAGATGAGATAAACACAAGTAGAACTATACATCAGAAACTAAACGTACTGAGAGAATATAACCAAATACACAGAGAGGTGAAAAAGGGAGCAAGACGGGATCAGAGAGCCTGGGTGGATAGCCAGCTAAGGAATGCAGAAGAAGCAGCAGCCCAAGGAGACACAAAAACTCTGTATCGCATCACAAAATTGCTCTCCAAGAGAGGTTTTAACAGAAGCTGGCCAGTCAAAGACCGAGATGGGGGCTTGGTTACAACTGCTGAGCAAAAATTGAGAAAGTGGAAGGAACCATCCAAGAAGGAATGGAAGAAGGAATCCATTGCAAGTTCTTGATGAGACTGAGCAGCTTTTCGAGGGTTCAGGTAGGCTTTTACCCACAATTGACTGCGAAATTAATGATGCCCGACCTACAGAAGCTGAAGTCCAAAATGTCATTAAGAAACTGAAAAATGACAAAGCCCCTGGAGTAGATAATATACCTCCTGAAGTATTGAAAGCGGATATTGAGACATCAGTTAAGCTGGTGCATCCTATCTTGAAGAGAATATGGGTCGAGGAAGTAATCCTTGATGAGGGGAAGAGAGGATTGATCATCACACTCCCTAAGAAAGGTGACCACACAGAGGTATTACCCATTAGGGTAAGAGGTATTACCCTTTTGACTATGGCCAGTAAGGTAATGAAAAAATAATACTTGAACGAATCAATGACCGAATAGAGGGACTTCTGAGGAAACAACAGGCGGGTTTCAGGAGGCACAGGAGTTGTGTGGATCTAACCATCACTCTCCGTGTTATCCTGGAACAGAGCACAGAATTTCAGAGTCCGCTGTATGCTCTTTTTGCGGATTACCAAAAAGTATTTGACTCAGTCGATCGGGGTGTAAAGCGGAGAGCCTTGGAGAGCCAGAGATGATCCTGAGGTTAGTCAAAAGGATTTATGATGGTTACACCTTCCAGGAGATTCATGAGAGCAGCCTTTCCTCCCCACTTCCTGTTGATTCTGGGAGCAGGCATGGATGTGTCTTGTCCCCTACACTATTTCTGATTGTGCTCGACCTCTTGATGAGGAAAACTTTGGGAGGCCGGAGGAGGGGCATCCAGTGGGGTCTTCGAGATCGTCTGGAAGACTTGGACTATGCTGATGATATCTGTATGATGGCACAGAGATTTAGCGATATCGAGCACGAAATGAAGAAGCTTAATCAGTTTTCTGCCATGGCTAGATTATAGATAAATGTAAGGAAAACCAAGGAGATTCGGGTCAATGTCACCACATGAGGGTCTAAAGCTCAATGAAGAGAAGGTGGAAAATGTACACTCTTTCCAGTATCTTGGCAGCATAATTGATGCATCAGGAGGAAAAGATGAGGACATAAAAAACCGTATTAAGAAGGCAAATGGTACTTTCCTTTAGTCGAACCCAGTTTGGAAGAACAAGAATATCTCCCTGAAGACCAAATTACACCTATTTAATACAAATAACAAGTCTGTTCTTCTCTATGGATGCGAAACGTGGAAAGTGACCAAAGTTCTGACGATCAAGCTGAAATCCTTCATAAACCGTTGCTTAAGAAGAACCGTTGGAGTGAAGTGTTCTGAGTTCATCTCAAATTAGAGGCTTTGGGAATGAACAGAAAAAAGCCAGTTTTCATTAAAATTCGACGGAGCAAATGGACCTGGATTGGCCACACATTGAGGAAGGAGGAGGGATCTGTGTAAAGGCAGGCACTGGACTGGAATCCTCCAGGATACCGTCGGCGAGGTCGCCCTCGAATAACGTGGAGAAGTTCCATCGAGGAAGAAGCGAGAAGAGCTGGAGAGACGTGGCAGGAGGTGAAGGGGCTGGCCATGGACAGAGCAGGATGATGTAACTTTGTGGAAGCCCTATGCTCCTCAAGGAGTTAAAGGACATAAGTCAAGTACGTAATTGAGATGTGTTTTGAGGGAAAACAACACTGGAGGCATAACTTAAGTTTGCGAGGCATTACCCGTGGAATAAGCTGTATTTATTATTGAGATTCATAATTTCAGTATTAGTGCAGATCACTTCACATAATTATGTTATACTTGAGATAATGCAATTCACAATCATGTTTCACATTCGGCCAACGTCAGCCATACATTCATAAAAAGCAGTGGCGTAAAGTGCCTCCCATCACCCATAGCGGGTACAGATGTGTCTATCAGTGGCATCGTGGATCGTATCGGCACAAATTTACTCTCCTTCTATTCTACTATTCACTGCAGGATATCCTCATTAATAGACTCGAGGAGAAATGGGTTTGTCATTGAGGTTGTCCTGGACAGCTAGATTTCATGCATAACGTGCTGACAAATTGCAATCACCAGTGCAGACTAAACTTAGAATTTTTCCAATATTGTTGCCAATCATATTCATTTCTATATAAAGAGGACATCATTGAGAAAGTTTTATTTTTATTCAAGGAAATCCATGAAGTTTGATAAAGCTAACCTTACTATAAATGGCCAATTTTGCCCTTTTTCAGTTTATTCCTAGAGCAGAAGCATCTATAGGAGAACATTCCAAAAAGTTGCAATATGAAAGGTGCAGGATGATTGGAAGAAGCTGAAACACCGTGTAAAGAAACCCCATGACTTCATAGGGGGAAGAACTCACCCGCCTCCCGTCGCCCTTCACCTGTGACGTAAATTCATTTCCTTTTGGCGAATTTCCGTAGAAAATACAGCTATTGCAATGGGTCACAAAATTTCCAAATAAAATTTTCCCAAAATTTTCGTTGTGAAATATTCCCAAAAAATCTGTTTTGAGACATCCGAAACGGAAGTTGGAGTTTAACGCTTTTTCATATATTACCTATGTCATTCCACACAACAACACTCAGGATTGAGATTTGGAAATCCGATCTTTCACAAGAAAACCAAGCAATCCAAAATAAGAGAATGAGTTTCTATGGCAATACTTTCTGAGCACTATAAATTGGTAAAATTTCCCAAAAATAAGTTGAAACAATCGCTGAAAATGACAAAAAATGGCTAAGAATCATTCAATTCATATTTTTTCGCAGAATATTACTCAGCAGATGCTTATCAACTATGAAATAGAACATTAAAAATGTATGCACTAAATTATGCTGAAAACGTACTTGAATTTCAATACCTACTACCTACGTATATGCTAAAAACCAATAAAAAGTTAAAAAAAAAAAACTTGAAATCCAAAATCTTTGTTTGAATAGCGAATTGTTGTTGAGAACAAGTTTCATCGCCTTAAAATATACTTAATCAATTCTTGCGCTCAAATTGGTCGAATTCCAAAACAACGTAACATAAATGTAATACAACAATTTAAGAAGATTCGCTCATAAGATCATGCTGCATGACAGACTTTCTGTAGAACTAGGTGTTTCAAGCGGTAAATTTGGCACCAGATTTATCTCGTGATTTTTATTCCTGAAGTCGCAAATAGGAGTCTTCAATTAATGGTGGAGGTCACAAACAAAACTGAGAAACGCTACGTTATAATTGGATAATATGGGGAATGAAACTATAAACTTCTTTTTAGAAATTATCCAAAGACAATCCATTTTCCTAAATTACACCCCTAAATGATTTGTTATAAAGAAAACTTGCTCCGAGATGGAGTACGTCATTAACAGGGGTGGCACGGACGTTCCCTCTAATGCACTTTTTGTTACATTTCTTACAGTGTTGGTTAGTTTTGCTTCATACAGGAACTGGCCGGGAAGCCACTTACAAACCTAAGTGTATTTAACAGCGAAAAAGAAAGTTAATGGAGTCACGGTTCATTTACCACTGGCCACGTCCATTTAGTTTGTCGCCAAGTTTCCTCTAGGATTTTTCTTTTCCTTTTCAAAAGACCCTGCACAAATTTTCTTCCGAAGGAGGTAAAGAAAGTTATCGAATCAATAAATTGATTTATGTGACATCAACCTCATTTACTACCTATTTATTACACTTCTTGTATTCAATGACCTCTGATGAATCATATAGTAAACTATTTTTATAACTTCATTCATTTTATGTCTACAACAGTACTCTCATTATATATGTATAGTACTCTAATTATATTATGTTGCAAACTTAAAAGTATATATATATATATATATATATATATATATATATATATATATATATATATATATATATATATATATATATATATATATATATATAACTATTATATATAACTCTTTGACGTGCTCTTCGTTTCGTTTTTTCAGTACCATGTTGTGACCTAAATAGTTTATTGAACACATCTTTATGTGCTGCTCTTGAAACCACTCAATTGGGATCCTTCAATACAGTACCATCACTACTGTTAAGCAATACCTCACGTAAAGCAACTTAAGAGGGAGTTTTGGTGGACGGGAAACCTTCTTCCTCTTATCTCTTCAAAGCCTGCTACTCATTGTCAGTCACTGCAAGGTCCGCTGCGAGTTTTTCTAATTCCACCTCATATGCACACTAGATACCACGAGTCCAAAAGAGCCGTCAACCACAGCCAGTAAGTCCCCATATTCTGGAATTGCTAATGGGGTTCGAGGCAAGTATCTGGGAACAAGCTTCTTTTTCATTTGGTGGAGTTATGGATTCTCTATTTCATCTACAATTTATTTTGTTCAAGATCGTCAGGAGAGGTTTGTGGTCGTCGATGATTATGAAGGAAGGTAATCCGCGCAGATAAATCTTGCATTTCATTGTGCTACAATGAATACCTAACATTTCGATATCGATCCTCGCGTCTCCATAGTATTGATCAAGCGTGACCAGCATTGTATTAGCTTCCATTGCCCTTCATGAGTAAGAAGCGAAACGTATCCAAGCCCATCGGTAAGAGAAGCAAACACATGAATCGTTGAGGCCCAGTCAATGAGAGCCAAGATAGGGTTTTCTACCAACCAACTGGTCCCAGAGATTCCAATGCTCTTTCATGGTTTGAACCCCACAAAAAATTGTTTGCAATGCCCTGAAGAAGGGGACAGCTGCTTAGCTGATTCTGGGTTGGAAGCTGCCAAGTTGATTCCCATGATGCATCTTAGACCAGAAATATTCTATGGAGTACGGAACTTATAAATAGCATTTCGTTCCCTAGTTTTCATTCGCACCACTAGATATTCAATATAAGGAAGTATCAGCTTTGGAAAGAGAAACTTGTTTTGGTTCAAGAAAATACCAGCGCATTATTTTATCTATTTTTCTACTTTCCCAACACCTTCGGAAAAACTTCGGTTTTCCGGGAAATTTATTTCATCGGCCTGTAAGTATAACTAATACAAAAAATATAACATTCATGAAACGGAGAAATCTATGCATGTGTCATTCTATCACTGCATATCCATAGAAACGACGTTGAAAACAAAAATCATGTTTAAGGGATTTTCGTTGTAGGAAATACGGATTGGTTCTTGTTTGTTTTACTGTCAACCAATATTATGACCACAAGGACCCAAGTGTCTCTATTTCACGTGTTTATATTTATTTATTTATAGAGGAAAAAGAAGTATTGGATGGTAATGTAATTGGATAGTAAGCTGAGGATGTGTCGCAAATTATCTGTAATGAACGCAGCGAGTTGATTTGGTGAAATGTATATCATAATTATGTTGTATCATGTGCCAATAACATAATGTTCCAGGGAGATTAGAAACCTGTAAGGTTATCTAAAAGTGAAGGAATGAGTTTCAAATACATTTCTGTACTAATGATGTGACACAGATAAATGTCATTACCTGATCGTTATCTTGTCCCTGCCAACTGTCACTCCCCTGAAAAAAAAGATAAAACATCTGTTAGATAAAAACAGAAACGAATAACTTTATTACGTCCGGATATGAAGAAGTGAGAGTAAAAGTATTGGATTTAGGTCACGCCTAACGCAACTGCTGACATCGACAACGCACCGCGACCGTGCAAGTCGTGGAATTCAAATGAGGTTTAGAAGGCGAACCGCGTGATTTATGATTCATCAGATCGTTGGCATTCGAGCAAAATCTACCACTGAAGATAAAAGTTTATGCATTGGAATATTTTCACAGATCTATACGGATGGTTTGATGTACCCAGTAAAAGAACAAGGTGGGTGTGGCAAATAGCTTCCTCGTATCCGTAACATGAATGTATTGATCTATTGATTGATTGATATATTTTAACATGTTAAAAGATTTTATAGCGGGTTTTTATGGTTGGGGGATACAGTAAATCAAGATTTAGTAAACCACCGTCAAAGTCGGTCAATCAGGCGATGAGAAAATAATGCTTGATAGATCTTACGTTTTTGCATGCGTAGAGTGATGTATTGATTTGTGAACAATGAAACTGATAAGGCCGAACCTGCACATTCACTAAAATATGTCATCAAAATTGCTAGAAATCTATAAGAATTAAGTTTGTTAATATAATTTTATATTTGCGCATGCGCAGTAGCTACTAAGAAAACAATTGTGTTGAAATTTTTATGGTATAATAAATTATCAAATTGTCTTCTCCCAACTGGCTACCAAATTTGAACGAGATCGGCCTCAGAAAATTATGCTTGATGGAATTTATGTTTGCGCATCCACTGAATGAAGTATTGATTTGAGAAAAATGCAAATGGCAGGGGACTATTTGCAGCCTAACCCACACATTCCCCGGAAAAGTTCATTAAAATCGGATGAAAACTGTGTAAATTGGGCTTATTACAATATTTGCAGACCCACGACAGGCATAAAACAGAAACGCAGAAACGAAACGAAAGTTGTTTAGAATTTATTGTCTAAAACGTAAAATGAGAGTGTAAGTTTTGAATTCGGAGAAAAAACATGAATCTTCCGAAAGTAAAAACAACGCTTTCGATACCTGTAGCTAGACTCGGAAAAAGTATTATTTCACCTTCTTAATAATACTATTAGCCTTACTACTGTGCAGTAACAGTCATGTAGCATGACAAAGTACTATTATACTGTGCACCTATACCCTATGTGGGATCTATGTGGATGGCTAGTGTACCCAGTATATGAATAATCTTTTTAGTAATAACTTTAAGTGTATAACTATAAATAAGTGTTAATATACGACTGATTGTGCTGTAGTATACACTCGTGCTTACGGTGTATAATCGGAAAATACTTGGCAACTTTCATGGTTGCCAGTACAGGACAGACAGCCAATACTCATTCTATAAGTTTGTACAAGTACTACTTGTAAGAATAAGATACAGATCTCATCACAAGTTAGCCCTCAGAAGATCAAAATATCCAGATTCCTGAGACGTTCAAGCATTACATTTAAGGTCCAGGGCGTTTGTACGTTTACCCGACAACAACATGTATTGCGATTACCACTTCAGGAACTCAAAACTCTGAAAGAGAGCCAATTTTAACAGATGGGTAGACCTTACCACTTACAGTATTGCGCCTCGCTGGTTACGATCCCCCTTAACAAAGCGAACGATTTCCCTAAATTGGGATTCGGAATGGCAATGGTCCTCCACTGTACATTTGTGGACAAATTGAGGATGATGGTTAGTGACGAGCCATTGACCTGACAGATTTTCGATTGAGATCAAAGGCAACTAATTGGACACATGTTTCCCTACTTAATCCTTCTTTTGGTTGTGCTCAACCACCACGTATGGTGCTCGCTCGATCGCGAAAGAATGGGAATCTGTAATGAAGAGATTTACATGAAGCATTATAAACAACTATGTTGGTAATAATTTGCTTATTGCTATAGTAGACATTGCTCTAATTCAGTATTTCCCCAACTCACTGACTCCAAGGACCCCCAGTTAAAACAAAAGCCATCCTCGCGGACCACCTATCCACACCACACTCCCCCTTCTCCCTTCCTTCACATTATTCTCAACCCACCCACCACCAACCCAAATGCACCCCAACCAATCTGTACAAAAATATTTTTATTACTACTGTACAAAGAGACATTGACGTTCCAATTTTGTCAGCTTCAAGAAACACATAAGGTTTTATTGGTACTTTGTCAGTCATTATTCTGCAATGATTTCAAATAAAAAAATTTTTTCTCCAATATTAAAACTCTCAGTGACTTTGGGTTATGTGGTGTCGCAACATTCATTACATGTGGTCAGTTTGTAAAAATTAAATTACGAACAAGGAATTACTAAAAAATGATCGAAGATCTTTGATTCGCACCACATTTATTTGCAGACTATTTTAAATTATTAATCACATACCTCCTAAAAATGGCCGATAATTTTAAAATGAAAGCCAAGCTAAAGAGAGTCAACTTGAATGAAGGTGTTTCTTTGATTTAACATTTACCAATAATTACGGAATAATTTCCAAAAGATATTTTAAATTTTAAAGATGTTTCGCATTTTTTAAACCGTTGAAAAACTTTGCTCGAACAGATAGTTAGGTTGTGCAAAAACGAATAAGGTAAAGATGAGTCATCGCTTTTCATCCCTACCAAAACGCCTAAACCAATGATGCACACACTCACAAAACTATTTCAGCCTGCTCTGCGCTGCTATCATCACAACCAGAAGTTTAGCAATTAGCAAATTAAATGTAAAATCACCGAAATTATACCTTATATCTGCACAAACCGAAAATCCAAATTTAAAGTCTTTGTCAAAAAGTCCGGGTCATATAAAATCAATGGAAATCTGATATATAATAAATTATAACGAAGAGGAGAATGTAAGAAGTAGATGGGAAAAAGCGTTATGCTTAGTACGACGCACAATAGGTATTTATTTTGTACTTTGTCCCGAACGAACCTTGAAGTGACAATCGGTATTTTTACCCATCTGATTTCGCAGAGGAGAAATGCCTCCCTCGATGCCGATACCAGAAATAGTTTATTGCAAAGGTTCATTATTGAAAAAAATTAAACGAAAACAATCACTTTAGAATTACCTAATTTGAATTTGAGTCTTAGGTACCTACCTACCTACCGAGAGAAAATGAACATAAAAGTAATCATTATGTAGGGAGACGAATAGGGAAGAGCAGACACATTGTATTATTTTTTACAGCATAACCTTATGTACCTTAAATTAAGGTAATTAACCCTTCTTTTGATGGACACAAAAAGAACATTCTTACCAAACTAAATCTGTCTTTATTATGAGAAAATGCTCATGAACTGGGGAGCACAAGGCTTGTCATTGACTTACCGTTTCCAATCCAATCGTCTTTGTAGATCTTGATGTATCCCTCCAAGGGGTTCATAACTCGTAACTTTAGCACTCACTTTTACACTAATTACGGTTCCTTTCATGTTAAACATTGTATGACAATTACCACGGAATAAGATACAGGATATAGGGCATTAAACGTTTATGAGAGACTCACAAACGTAAACAAACTGAAGTAAAATGATTTATCGGTTGGTTCACATATCGATTCTTTCAATCGTTTCCATTCGACTATGGATATTTCAATCACCACAGCACAGACATTTTTTAGTCCTTGTAAGATTCTATTAATTTTATTTTACCGTTATTCCTACTGGGACTCATACCAAAAATCAGGGACAATTGAAGACTTTTATGAGTAAGAAAACTTATTGATGGTAAGAAGGACGCAATCGATGCTACTGCATTGAATCGATCAATCGAACGTGAATCGGAGGACTGTAAAGGTGGGGAAAGTTAGGGGCAGTCAGAGAGGGGCAAAATGACTTATGGCTTACCAGGAGGGAAATGAGGAAGGGCTCGCCCCCCCTCAGGAGAGGGGGAACGACATAATTTCACCACTGTTTCACTTTATAGTATCCAGCATACCATTATTTTTACTGTAGTTATTTCGCTTCTGTTGGATGGGCATTATGGGCAATTATATTATCCACGGCGTTTGGCCCTCCCTGGAACCAGCCTTGGAGGAGCGTTCCTAGTTAGCCTTGAAGTTGCTAGGTAACTGGACCCACATAACAGGCGTGCTTTGCGGGTTGCGTTCTCGAACTTACCGTAATTGGTACTGACGTTAGTAATGTGAAATTATTAATTATTGTTCACGCAGCATCCGTTTCAAGAAGCATCACAATATGATTTCGGCTGTAGGAAACTACAAATTTAAACGTTGATCCCAAGTTTTTATCCTACAGGATAATAAAATGTTATTTTTCGAATGTTTAAGTTATAATTTCCCAGGCTAGCCCATAAACCCCCTGGGAAAGGATCGTGGGCCCCTGGGGGAACGCGGCCCACACTTTGGGAAACGCTGCTCAAATTGATATTGAAACCGTTGTTTTTGCATAGAAAATACTATGAACTAATCATGACCTAAATGTTATTACATAGCCATGACCTAACTGCCTAAAAACGGAGCATAGACAGACTCGCTGGGTAACTAAAGAACAATGAAATGATGTCCATCGTGAACAGCTGGGTGAGCTAAATTCTATCCTATCCACCAAAGGAAGTTGATTTTTGTTAATGAACTACTCAGGGACATCAAGAGACGAATTGAGTAACAGGTTCCATCCTGTAGATCCGAGTGAGTGTGTATCTCTGTTGTGTACATTGGAAGTGGAATTTCGATGGAGAGCCTGCTTGAGATGAGTGGAATGACGGAGACAGTATGATATCGAGACCCAGCTGATATTGTAAATTCAACTTTTTGGTTCCCAAAAGAATGAATTTAGGTTGAATGTTTGAACTGACTGTCAGCTACTATTTATCCTACATGAGACTTGTACTATGTAATAATTAGAGAGTGGAGGTAGGCAGGGGTACGAACGAAGGACCAGCCCAGCGAACACAATTTAACACTGTAGACCGGGACAGCACAAACATGAAGAAGACAAGTTTCGGCGACGAACATCACTGTGCACTCCAAGTGAAGTTAGTATAGGATGGTAGAAACTGGGTGCGAAGATCAACAAGAGCGTTTAAAATAAAATAGCTGCCGGCTCGAGTCTTACCACGCTTTAATACCTGTACCCGCTGCTCTCACACATGCGTGGATCGCCAGATGGTCGAGTTAGGGAAACAAGGTTAGACTTGGTTCGCTTTTCGATTTATTCAGGAGACCAAAACTGATTTGCAAGAGTTCATAACAATGAGCTTCAGCCGTTAAGGCTAGGTTAGTCTAAGATTAAGCTGTAGCAAAGTGAGTCCCAGGGTGCTGAGGGGGCGTTCTCAGGATCTCCCGAAGAGGGTTAGAAAATAATTATTGAGTACTAGCCGCTCCGGCTCGCTACGCTCGCCTCCACGTCCAGCCGGGGGGCAAGCCCCCCGGACCCACCGTTAAATTGCTCGCTTCGCTCGCAAAGAGTGGCATGTAGGGAATGTAGCTAGCTTCGATCGCAAAGTGTGGCATGTAAGGGATGTTGCTCGCTTCGCTCGCAAACGGCACATCCCTAAGGGTGTGTAGGGCATGTTGCTCACTTCGCTCGCGAACAAAAGCCCTGGCACCCCCATCATGTTGCTCGCTTCGCTCGCAAGGTGTATCTGTACACATGCGATGTATTACAGTTGAAACATGTAGAGGATGTTGCTCGCTTCGCTCGCAAACGGTAGGTCCCTAAGGGTAGGTTTAATTCTGTAGGGGATGTTGCTCGCTTCGCTCGCAAACAGTAGATCTCTAAGGGTAGGTTTAACTTCTGTAGGGGATGCTGCTCGCTTCGCTCGCTTGAGGAAGTTATACTGCCCATTCAACTTGGCAGACGTTTTTTTCTGTTGGAAATTCTTACAAACAAATTAAATCTTATAAAACTACGTGGAACCACAAAAAGTTTATTAGGGAATGCTGCTCGCTTCGCTCGCTTGAGGAAGTTATACTGCCCACCCAACTTGGCAGACGTTTTTTTCTGTTGGAAATTCTTACAAACAAATTAAATCTTATAAAACTACGTGGAACCACGAAAAGTTTATTAGGGAATGTTGCTCGCTTCGCTCGCAAACGGTAGATCTCTAAGGGTAGGTTTAACTTCTGTAGGGGATGCTGCTCGCTTCGCTCGCTTGAGGAAGTTATACTGCCCACCCAACTTGGCAGACGTTTTTTTCTGTTGGAAATTCTTACAAACAAATTAAATCTTATAAAACTACGTGGAACCACAACAAAGTTTATTCGGGGATGTTGCTCGCTTCACTCGCAAGATATACCTGTGTAGGAAAAAATCATAATTTCTCCCTTGAGAGGGAAAAACATTAAATCATGTTTAATGTATTCGGATCACCTGCTATGAATCAAATCATCGAAACTTCAACTCAATGAAATCATCAGAAATTAACAAGCGGTTGCAATCATGTTCACAATATCAATTATTGAGAATGATCACCTGAGTGTAAACAATTATTCAAATAACCATGCTCATAACTCAGCTTGTTGGCCACGCACTTCGCAGTAGTTAACATAATATGGTTGGATAAATCGAGAGCTTTCGAACGAATGGTCAACGAATTTTGTGGGATGAAAAACGACGAAGTACCATTTCCCTAGCAACGACTCGGTTGTAAGCGGAAATCATCAGAAAAAAACGTTGCACATTTGCGTGTCGTGTCGGAATTCACAGAATGACCCCCAGCCCTAAAACATTAAACATGTTAAAACCGGTATTTTTTACGTTGAAATGAGTCATCGACTCCCTTCAAGATTTAACTGCGTAGGCTAAGTCCCTTCCCTCGCAAGGTATACCTGTATATGAGTAGGGCACCTAGGTGTACCTGCTCGCCACATTGTCATCGAACCCCAAACACGTCTCTCCAGAGCCTTCTCGCGAACACGGCAAAATTAATTTCTGATGTTAAACGCTTGTCCTCGCTTCCGCTCGCGATTTGACCGACTTAACGTCACTTTTTTCGATATCCGATTTCGGATTCAGATTCGGCGGACCCAAAGCTGTTTTTCGCCCGCGAAAACCGTTCCGAAAAACGTACCTTTATGGGGTATATTTTAATCGGAAAAAACGTAGTTTTTGTCGGACTTTTCGAGAAAACACGGTCCGTACTTTCGCATTTTTTTGACGCATTTCCCGATATTTTTTTCGCGATCCGATCGCGCCGTCGTCTTTCTCGTTTCAAAACCTACGAAACCGGTATTTTTCCGGAATTTTCGACGGCCGTTTAGAGGGGTTGAGGAAGCGGGGAAGTCCAAAAAGCGCACATTAATTATTACTTCGACCCCCCTCCCGCCTTACGGCCCATGGTTCGGGTGGGATTAGAAAATTTTAAATTCGCTTATACACCCTATCGGAAAATCCCAAGAAGATCCCCCCACTCGTAGATCCGGCCCACTCAGCCGTTTGGCCGTGCATAGACACGACAAACAAACAAACAGACGGAGTTTCATTCTTATTAATAGTATAGATATAGATGAGACCAATAGAATTTTGTGCCTGAGTTGATTTCAAAACTGTTGAAGAGATTATTTCTCATTTTTTCAAGACGAAATTTTTTGATCTGGTTAGGCACTACTTCAATCACAGATTTTATTTAAACATTTTACATATTTAGTAGGGGTTATAGGAATTAAATAAAATTTTGAACATTCCATTTTCAGATCCAATAGTAAATATAACGAAATATTTAGATATTTCAAAAATTTCTGTTCTAGAACCAAAAATTTCAACCATGTATCATGTTTTCACCTCGATATTGATTCGAAATTCTATGAATTGATCAGAAATTAACAAGCGGTTGCAATCATGTTCACAATATCAATTATTGAGAATGATCACCTGTGTGTAAACAATTATTTATATAACCATGCTCATAACTCAGTTTGTTGGACACGCACTTCGCAGTAGTTAACATAATATTGTTGGATAAATCGAGAGCTTTCGAACGAATGGTCAACGAATTTTGTGGGATGAAAAACGACGAAGTACCATTTCCCTAGCAACGACTCGGTTGTAGGCGGAAATCACTGTAACACTATATGTTTCGTGCGCGGAAAAAAATTGACTCGCAAAATTTGCTAGGACCCCAGGGCTAAAACATGATACATGTTAATACCGTGCGATTTGTCCGTGTTGTAGGTGGTGGTGGAAAGTATCCGCTTTGAATTCTACTCGTACTTGGACAAACCATTGAATAAACTTAATGTGAGATATTGGCATCATACCTAAGTATCAATCAAGGAGGCTATTAATCTTGAATATAAGAAACTTTGAAATAAAAAGTAGATACGGGTACACCAGTAGAGTAGGTACTTGCTCCACCTAAGCTCTCAGAGGGCGCTTATAAAACCATTTGTCCTCCTTGAGGCTTTGTCTTACTTCTCAGCAACTTGAGAAACTGCGTAGTTTCCCCTCCCTCTGTTTGTCGAACTTTCTTATTAATGACTACGCCTGAATCGATGGATTCACGCGCCAAAGCGTTTTTTCATCAATTAGTACAAGGGGCTGGGAGGGGAGGGCAAAGTTGGCGAATAAAAGAAGTGGGTCGGTAGCAGATACGAGGAATGAAAACAACCCTCTAGCTCTCTTGATATATAACCTTTGTTTTATCAACTTACTAAATTTATCTTAATGTCAGAACTGTGGACCCTTCAAAAACCCTTTAGTAATTTTTTAAAACATCACATGGTATTTCATGTGAACCGGTAGTTGATGCACTAAAACGCTGTACAAACACAACGGCATATTATGCGGCGATTACACAGGGCGAGTTTACTAGCAGGTAGTGGGCGAGTCGGAACGGGGGCGAGTCAGATATTTGGATAGTGTCAATGACACACAGAACTTACCACTCGCCAATTCGCTACTTGCCTCGCAACATTCAATTCCCGATTCGCACGCAATACTTGCACTCTCTCGCCGCTAATTAAACCTTGACACACGGCTAGTTACTAGCCAACAAGCCCACTAGCCAGCGAGCAGGAAGTAAAGTAGCCGGGTCTTCAACTTTTCCCGCCGCCTGACAGCTAGTCCACTAGTTAACCGATGGCACGAGGCGAGTTTACTAGCGGCTAGAGAACTCGCAGGCTAGTTCCTAGTAAACTCATCCCGTGGCATCGAGGCTTTACTCCCATGATGATATATATCCCTTCTAATCAGATAGCTAGGCTACCCTGATTGATTGGCTTTGATCCTTATCCTCCATTCTGGAAAATGTATGAAATATGGTAATAACTGAACGACTATGGTGTGTTGCTATGGGCATTACTTCTTGTTCGCAGCGGTGACTATTTATTCATATGCAGTGAAATAAATATGATGGGTATTTCATCAAAATGAGATTTCTACATGACAAGATGAAATGCATGTAGGGAGGGACCTCAGGCCCGCGCATTCGCTGAGTATAACACTGATCTGGATACAGTGAAATTCGTCGGAAGTTATTCAAGACCTAAATCACTGAAACTTGGAAGATTCCATAGCAATCTATTGAAAAAATTTACGAATTGGAAAATCAAGTTAGAATCCTCTGGTCTACCTTGATCAATAGGCGTCCACCTACAACCTGAATATG
Source organism: Adelphocoris suturalis (assembly GCA_030762985.1). Classification (NCBI taxonomy): domain Eukaryota; kingdom Metazoa; phylum Arthropoda; class Insecta; order Hemiptera; family Miridae; genus Adelphocoris; species Adelphocoris suturalis. Next base: position 36,176,927 of record CM061046.1, read on the forward strand.
ATTGTAATGCGCAAAATTAGGGAATAGTTCTGTGTTAAGGCATAACATAGGCACAGGGCGGAAATAAAATATAATAAATAAATAAAAAATAGAAAATTTAAAATCAAATGAACACTCAGAGTGTCAGGAATTAAAAAAAAGAGACCATACGAATTCCTGCAAATACTTAATTTATTATAATCTGGTCAAATGACACAATATCGGAACATCACACACACGAAATCGACGGAACAATGATTTTGTAATACAATAGTTTAGCTGTTGCTAAGTGACCAATAGTGCCAACGTTCATATCCAAAAATTGTAAGCTAAATAAAAAAAGTACGTAACTTCAGACACGAAATTTCTTACACACTCCCACCAAGCCAAATTGAATAGTGTAACTTGTAAATTTGGCTTCCAACACTTATTTATAAATCCAGTCTTTCGGGTCGATGGATCAATCTGCCCCCACGAGTCTTCAAAGGTAGATCACTGTTGGAATTTGGTTGAGAATCTTGAATTTCATCAGCAATCTCCTGGTGTAAAATTGAACGAAGGTGATCTGAAACTTCATCGCCTTGATCTAATTGAAAATTCAGCTCCAGCGGGTATAGTCTTTGGATGGGTCGAGTCAAAACACCACGAGAAGTCTTCAACTTAACTACTCTAATAATCCCATCTGTGCCTCTAATGACATCAGTAACTCGCCCCAAAGGCCAATCGAGACGCGAAGTATTGTCATCACCAATCAACATTATTTCACCAATCGAAATGTCTCTAGGTGTGTACTTGGAAGATGTTAACTTGAGTTGTCCGAGATATTCGTTTCTAAATCTATTTCGAAGCGTTTCAGTTAGCTCCTGCCGGTATTCGTAACGTTTCCGTAACGATTCACTGGCTTTAATGAGGTCCAGATCTGGTACTAACTTCAAAAATTCGTGCGTTGCGTACTCAAGGCTCTGGAAGAGGTATTGGTTTGCTCTCTAGGCGTTTAGCACAATAACGTTTGCATCGAATACATGAATTGATCACGTTCCTGATCGCTCGTCGTCCTCCTAGTAACCAAAACCGTTGTCGCAGAATAGACATCAATAACTGAACTCCAGCGTGACAGTTCTCGACGTGTATGTCCATTACTAGACGCTCAACAACAGGGTGTTCGGTTGACAGAACGATAGGGTGTCGGAAATCATTATCATCAGCTCGGTACGAAATTTTCGTCATTATCCTTATCAAACCATTTTTATCAACAAATGGAAGGAGTGTAGACAACTTAGAGTCAAACACACCGTTCAGAGTTTCTTCTTGAACCATTGATAGAACCTTGTATTCGGCAAATATAAATTCTTCAGCAGTCAGGTCTTGATGTATTCTCTGATCTTTCTTGACTTTAGCGTTATTTTTATATCGATATATCCAACCAATGGTACGTACAATCATTTTGTAATGAGAAAATCGCTGGTAATACCAATTGTGAGTCATAGCTGAAGTCACCATTGACGAAACTACACCCTTTTTCTTTTCGAGGTTGATTTCTGCTTCATTAAACTCCAAGCAGCTTCGAGGCCACATATCATCAGAACTTACTAGCCACTGAGGGTCCTCCCACCACTTAGAGTCGAGGAACTTTATTGGGGAACATCCACGTGAGAGTAAATCTGCAGGGTTTTGGATACCTGGTACATGCCGCCACTCACAACCGGAAGTCAATTCACGGATTTCTCTGATTCTGTTCATTACGAAAACGTCCCAAGGTTCGCTGCGTTGAATCCAAGCTAAAACAGTGGTGGCATCCGTCCAAAAAATTGTAGTTACATCGGAGAGGTTGTAGTCTTTTACTACTGATGCGTAAAGACGAGCTCCAATCGACGCTGCTAACAACTCCAGCCGAGGTATAGTCATACCCTTGCTTGATTTTGTCGTAGGTGCCACTCGAGCCTTTGTAGCAACAAGTTGTACGCTCACATTCCCTTCAGTTTCCACTCGAAGAAAGATGGCAGCTGCATATGAAGTCTGACAGGCATCAGAAAACACATGGGGAGACCAATTGTTGTCCGTTGTATTGCTGTTCGCTACCCAACGAGGAATCTTCACTTGAGCAAGTTGGGATACTTCTTCAAACCAATCCAAAAATTTTTTCTTGATATCTTCATCAACTTCTTGTTCCCAAGTGAGTCCAAGTTCCCATGTTTGTTGAATCAGAAGTTTAGGAATTAGAGCAACGGCACAAAACAAACCAATCGGATCAAAAATCCGGTGCGCTGCACTCAGCATTACCTTTTTAGTGATTTTTTCCGTGTTGACTGAAAGCAAGCTGTCAAAATTCACTGATAATACGTCCTCTTCTTTGTACCACAAGAGACCTAAGACATTGGATGGAGAAGGTGAATTGTTCTCACCTGAAATCTCCCACCCTCTTAGCTCGAATTGTCGATCAGCCATTACTTTAGAGGCGACATCTATGAAAGCTTGGGCTCGGTCTTCATCTTCTAGACTTGCAAGGCAGTTGTCAACATAATAGCTGTTGGCGAGAAGTTCGATGAATGAAATTGGCCAATTTGACTTTCCTTCTTCACATAGAGTCTTGACATTATTAAGGTGAAATTTTATACACGATTCTAACAAGAATGGGCTTGGTGATACACCGAAAACCACACGACGATGCCTGAAGTGCTTCAGTACTCCATCACGATCAAGCCAGAGAAATCTCAGAAAATTTCTGTCCTTTTCACATACCCCAATTTGCAGGAAAGCCCGCCTTATATCACCAACCACGCCTACTTTTTTTGAACGGAAACGTGCCAAGACTGATGGAATTTTTTCAAGTAAATTTGGACCTTTCTCCAAGCACATGTTGAGACTGGGATTCCTATTCTCTCGAGATGAGGCATCAAACACAGGCCGAACGGGGGTGGTAGAGTTGGGTTTAATGACGTGTCTGTGCGGCAGATAGTGACAAGGAAAATTCAGTTCATCCGTTGGCACTTCCTCAATCACCTCTTCTTCTAGCCATTCGTTCAGGAGTCCTTGGTATGCTTCATAATACCCTTCAGCTTTCAATTTTCTAACGGTGGTCTCTTTACAGTCTCTTTAGACTCTCTCTAGAAGTCTCTTTACAGAAAGTTGATAGTTGTTAGGAAGTTCGGGATGGTTCTCTATCCAAGGAAGATGTACTTCAAACCGTGCGTTCTCAATGACTGAAACTGTATCCACAAAATGTTGTTGAACAGCAGCTTCTATTTCCATCTTGGACGACTTCTCTGATGGATCCACTATTCCTAGAGTGTCCAAAGTCCACAAGTCAGTGATTTTAGCTTCATTGGTCAACATACTAGTCACCACTGTTGCTAAATTTTCTTGAATTTGGATTGATTTGACCTTGAGGGATGAATCCGGTATTCTTCCTGACAAAGTCCATCCAAGATAAGTTTCCATGGCTACCAGACCACAGCTCAATGGTATTTTCCTACCAGTCCAAAGTTTCGCTGCAACATCAGTACCAACCAAAATTTCTATATCAGTAGCCATGCCAGTGTCACTGAGTACCACATTGTGATCTGCAAGTTCACGAATCCAAGGACCATCAATCACAGGTGAAATTTGTCCACAAATTACGGGTTGTCCCAAAACCTCAAAATTACAGTGGTAGGTTTGGTCCAACTTCGAAAGGTACAAATGAAAAATGTTGTGGTTGACGATTCCAGTAGTCGCTCCTCCAAATAATGAATGTTGGATTGCTTCCTGTCTACATGGTTTATAACCCATTTCCATTGCCAATGAGGAGAGGATGTAAGATCGGTGAGATGCCGAATCAATTAGTAATCGAGCTGTGCGAGTACATCCATTTTTACTCCTCACAGAAACCACCAAAGTTTGCATAAGCACACCACAATGATTCGCAACAGCAGCGAGTGTCTCGTCCTTTGTTACTCTATTTGAAACATTCTGATGAGTATGTTTCGAATCAATGGGTTTTTCGACTTTTGGTGTTTTATCACACATCAACACAAAATGTCCTCTTTTGCAAATTATGCATTTTGGTCGATTTCTGCACCGATTAGCAGTATGATTTCTTTGGAGGCAACAGAAACATGCTTTAGAACTAGCTACTCTCTCACGTCTTTTCTCCAGAGTCATATCTTGTGCCGTTTTGCAATCCTGAGAGTTGTGGTTTCCAACACAAAATATACAGCTAGAAATGCCACTGGATTTAGTTGTAGTTAGTAAATCTGTAGCCGTAGGTATATTGGATACTCCCTTTTCTTTTTTCTGTACACATGGCTTTGTCTGTGCTCCATGACCTGACTGTAACAATCCAAAACCAGTGCGTGCCAACTCGACCTTTTGTTCTCCTTCCACTTCCACTTGTAGGAACAACAACAGATTGTCGAGGTAATCCTTTGATGTGGCTTCAGGGTTAGTTCTCTTGACGTTAGGTGCACAGTTCCTCTCCCATATCTTGAGCATTTCTTGAGATAAACAAGATGACACAAGTGGCATTAGTATTGGGGCACAATTCTCAGATGTGACACCTAAAGTTTCTAAGTTACGGAGGTGAGATTGCAACCTATCATACAACATTGACACACCAAGTTTTTCTTTACACTCCGTATTTTGAATGATTAGTTTGAGTAGCTCTCGAATATAGAACTCCGTGAGCAGGTCTTCACGCCCGAAACGCTCTTTAAGGGACCTCACTACAGAAGCGTACATGTTTCCTGTAGCAGGGTAACTGTCTACAAGCTCCTTGGCGGGCGAATTTTCGATCATGCATTGGGTTAGGTAGCCAAGCTTGTCATTGTCATCCATGGTCGAATCTTCGTCAAATTTCGAAAATTGAGACCAAAAGGGTAACCAATCTTTTAAATCCCCGCCAAACTTCTTCAGTTGCAATATAGGTAATTTATACTTGCATTTACTTCTATTTACAGAAGAACCTTCCGAATTTACACTACCTTGTACTGATCGGCCATCAACTTCTTGAGGAGGATTCACGACCTTATCTACAAGTGCCTTATACTTGAAATAACTTAAAAGAATTTCATCAATTTTCTGCTCATCATTAAGATCCGATTCTCTCACACCTTCAATACTCTCCAATGCTGTCATGATGAGCGCATTTCTCTCTTCCATTTCCGAATTTTTAATCGTGAGTAGCTCAATAAGCGAAGTCAATTCAATAACATCCTGCTCCGTGATCTCCTTCTTCAGCAAAATATCAATTTTCTTACAGATGTTAGTGAAAGAACGCCGAATCCTCGAACGCTCGCACTTCAACTTACTAAGATCCGACATGATTCAGTTCACGAACGATCACTAGAACTCGCGAGAATGTTTTCAAAACGCGTCACGAACCGATTTTGACCAGATTAGCTTTCCACACGAGTCCTGTCACGGTCGCCAGATGTCAGGAATTAAAAAAAAGAGACCATACGAATTCCTGCAAATACTTAATTTATTATAATCTGGTCAAATGACACAATATCGGAACATCACACACACGAAATCGACGGAACAATGATTTTTTTAATACAATAGTTTAGCTGTTGCTAAGTGACCAATAGTGCCAACGTTCATATCCAAAAATTGTAAGCTAAATAAAAAAAGTACGTAACTTCAGACACGAAATTTCTTACACAGAGCTCCGTGCTTCGCCGTGGGTGGACCCTCGTAAACCCCCTTCCTTTACCACTTATTGCATAACGGCTAAACATATTGAAGAATGTGGAACTCGCTCTTACCTCTGGTGTCGGTAGCGGAGGCAACCAACCAAATGTCAATATCCTAGGGTGAGATACCTACTTATTTTTCCGGGTGAAAATCTAGAGGTGAGCTCTTTTTGTACACAATAGGTAATAGAGAGTTTTTGTACTTCTCGTATTCATTTTCTCGTCTACAAAAATGGCCTTTCAAAACGAGAAGAGGTTTTCGTAACGTGGAAAAGCTTTTCGGAACGAAAAGAGTCAGCTTTACTCGTGCTCAGCTTTTTCGGAATCGTAATTACGAGACGACAACTTCACCTATCTCTAGGATAACACTCTGGAATAACATAGCAACTTTCATGTAGTTGGCATGGACACACACAAACACACCCGACAAAATCCAAAATCGCCTGACTTTTCCTCGTGCTGTATTTTATTGCTGGTTTAACCTTTGTATTTGTCTTTCTTTTGTGTTTTCCCCTGCACCTCAACCAGAAGGGTCATTAGCATTTTGTTCTTATTTTCGACGTTTTATCAAAGATTTCAACTTTTTCATTCTCAATATTTCGTTTCATGGTTCATTTCACACGTTTTAAAGATTCGTATTCTTCACGGCTGAATCTTTGTTACATGATGTAGAGGTAAGTGGTTGTTGTTTCTTACTTCGTGTTATATGTAGGAAATTGTCTACTGTTACAATTGAGTTTTGAGCAGTGATTCACAACACGAGTCATGTTAACGTCTCTATAAGAGTTCTCTTTCTCTCGGGCTTACGAAAACGCTACGAGAAATCAATGCGATAAGGTTAGCATTCATCGTGCTCGCTCTAACAGCTTGTTTTCGTGTTTACGGGAAATACCAATACGAGAAATACAAAACTCTCCAATGGATCGTGATGCCAGTTTTAGAAAGTGTAGACAACCTTTTTATCTCCTGCCCAGTCAGTTTTCAGTAAAATAGAGGATGGTTCTTCATGGAAGCCTAAATTCAAGTGATCTTAATTTTTTGGTGATCTAGATGCTCGTTTTACTAGAATTTCAAAAATAAAAATAGATTCTAAATGTACCCTTTAAGTAAATGTAGACCTTATTTCTATAATTAATCTGGCTGTTTTCTTATTTTAGTTAGTAGTTAGTTAGTAGCACTGAACTCAACCTTTTAATCGATAACTAACTTCCAAAAGTGAATTAAAAGGGCAAAACACAGGAAGGAATTGAGGAAGTTCTTTGATCAAATTTATAATACAGTCATTACCTACATTTTCCATAATCGTAATGTTACTAACTGCCATAGAGAACTGAATTGGGGAGGTTTAAGAACGAGGATAAGCGCAGACAATGAATGCATATTGTATTGTGTACGTTCGTTAATACATAAGGATGCCAGTAATGGAAACACTCAAACATCAAATTGTGTTAGGTTGAAAAAAGAAAAAAAATCTTGTTATGGATTGACCTTTGTTAATACAAACTAAACCGACACCACTTACAACAAGAACAGCTAGAGTTATAGAATGATGCGATTGACGCCAAGCTCGATGGAAATCGTCTTCTTCGGAGTCCGTCTGTAAAAATCAGGATCAGATTATCATTAGGTCTTGATATAAGGATAACTTGCAGCAATCCTTTATAAACATACTTGGTTTCAAAACATACTTTCTCATACGAAAGTAATGTAATATTATAACAAATTCGTACTGATTCAAGCTCATCTTCCTCATAAATTCGTTATCAAAAGTCTATTAAATGTTAAATACGAGTTTATCAGTTGTTTTTCAGTTGGTATTTTAGTGTGGAACACGATTTTTTTGGGACCTAATGTAAAAAAAAAGACTTTTTGAGAGACAGAAATGTTTCACGAAAGTAGCGGAAAAACTGTCGCTGCCTAAACCTCTGCGAAAAAAAGCACGTGATTGGGAGCCTATCTGGAACAACTAACAAGAGTCGATAGTAATGAGGGACTCTTGTGAAATCAAATTTTTGGGAGAAGCGGTAGGACGAGCAGGGGAGAAGGGGTCTAGAGCATAATATTATTGGATTGGTCTATAGAGGGTGTAAAATTATGAGCTGTGAATCAGAATGTTAAGAGACCATTAGACGCTTTCTATATCTAATATCCCACAATACATACTTATTGTGATATCGGACGGTTAAACCCCAAAAAACTGTGGAAACAAGAACTTAGCTTTTTTCCACTTGAAAAAAAAAAAAAGTCAAACTTTGAGTTGGTAGTTTTATAGTGTAAGCCGGTTCAAGCTCTAGGGAAAGGGGGAAATGAAACTAAATTACTGAAGGGACTAGACACGAAAGTTATTGTGACTGATAGGGGATGTCACCTGGCAACCACTGTAGTATAGAAAAATACTACCACTGAAAGTGGGAGTAGCTGGCCACAAAATAGCTGCTTGAGGGCCGGGTTACGATGGGAATGCTTGAATGGACCTACGTGGGATGTATATGTGACAATGGGTGAAGATGGGAAGATGGGTTCCACGAGTTCATGAAACTTTTAGGTTCAAGAACCCGTCGGTGGGAACACTCTAGTTCACCTGACACTCAACGCACCAACCAGCGCTAGCGCCGTCTTTAGTAACGTGAAAATCTTGTCATCGAAATCCTTTGAGCATTTTCAAGAAAAGGCCAAAAAGGTGCTAAAAAAAAAAAAAGAAAAACGGAATTTTCAACTATTTTTGAAGGTTATTTGCTAATTGCCACCCTCAGAGTATTTTCCCAGGTATGAAGGGTATGGAATATGATTCCTACTCAGAAGTAGAGTAACTTTTGAAAATTTCATCAAAATCCCTCGAGCCATTATTGAGGAAAGGCAACGAAAAAAGTGCTAAACACGACGTTTTTTGAAGTATGTTAGGGTGGGCCAAGTGCGTACAAGAAAAACATTAGTTTGACTTTGCCTGCCACTTATTAACTACCCTTAAACAAATGTTTTCTGCGTGGGTAGACAACTGATAAAAGCAAACTAACGTTTGTAATAATAATTAGATGAAGCAAATTGAAGAAGAGAAGAGAAAAACGATAACACAACAAGCATTAAGCAGGCTAATGACAATGCATTTGGCGTGAAGGTTTGCGGTGAAATGAATTTTCCGAAGGTTTAGAAAGGTTTCCTTCAGTTCGAGTTCTCAACCCTATCCCCGAGCAGGTCTGAAAAGTTCATGAACTCACTGAACTCAGTTCATGAACCCGACGCCGTGGGAACATCTTAGCGAGTGTTGAGTTCCTGAACTCAAAACGGTTGGAACACGATTTACTTGTGCATATGGTTCTGCGCCGAACCAGTTCTGAAAAGTTCATGAACTCGCGGTGCTTGGAACACAGCTAAAGACAAACCGCATAAATGCGGACTCCGGTGCTAAAGGGTTAATAATCACTTCACGATACAGAACTGACTATGACTGATACTGACAAGATTATACTGAAAAGCGACTTTAAAATTGATATTCTGAATGAAAATGATAATAAGTGTCTTTTTAAGATAAAAGTGACTTTTGTCATTCAACACTAAATAAAACGTGACTATACACTTGAGTGTTCAATATGATGCAAACATACTAGAATACCAGGGGTTACTGTGGAAACATGACCAAAACAATGACTTATTGACCAAACGTGATTACTTTCTAAAAGATTGACTTTGTAGTTGTAGGCTCCCCCCTACAGAGCCCCAAGTGGGATAAGGCCTCTTCCCTATTGCTCGTGACACCTGAACAGGGGCTATCCCAAGTGGATCGGCACAACCACTTTGACTTGACAGGGAACCTGCCTAGCGGGCTCCAAAACACCAACGTCAACGCACCCCCTCGCAGCAGAGGGAGGTGCTGCCTGTCCTACCATCTGGTGAGGGAAGTGGAGACGGTCCCAGCTCAGAACACTTGGCCGTCCTCTCCGCACAGTTCGTCATCTACCTTTGTCTAGTTCAGACAGTTTGGTTTTGCTTCCAAGAATGCTTGTTTTAGCGAATTTTTGAAGAAAATTAAGCTATTGCTCTCGCCTCAAAATTTGTAGAATGTGAATTTTTGAAAAAATTTTATGCAGAAATCCTTTCAGGCTATTCTGAATCATATTCTGAAGTTTAACGCATTGTTTAATGTATGTATGTATATATGTATGTATATTTGTATGTATGTGTCATTCCAGACGATAAATGTCCGTAGAATTGTGTTAGAAACTTTAAACAAATTTTAAAATGTTAAGGACACAAAACGAAAGTTCAAGTTCGTTAGCCAGCATGATCAGATTACACCTTCGGGTTGAAATTTTCAAAAATGTAGTCAAAAATTTCAAAATAGCCTGTTTTTTGCGATTTGTTGTGCGAAATTATTTTTTCAGCATACGAACATGTGGTATATTCGGGATCAGCGTAAAATTTCCTATAAGACTATGTATCAAGTTTTCAAAAATTTCAAAGTTGAAAAATCAGTCAAAAATTGAAATAATGCCGTTCGCTAGTTGTAAAAATCGGTAATATTTGCATGAAACATTGTCCAAATTCAGATTGAACTACTCTTATGGAAGTATCCCTGTATAACCATGCTGTTTAAAACGTAGGTAGTAGGTGCTTTAAAAAAAAAAAAAAAAATGTAATCACAACTGATGAGTTTACTCTGTGCATGTGTTAATAATTTGATTCCATGTTTGTCTATCAAAATCATGAACTAAAATTTCTCAACACGATCAATGGCGACTGAAATGTCGAAGATTTCTTCAAAAATTCGCTCATGGGGTCTTGCTGCATGACTGGACTTTTCTATATATGTAGTCATTTCTCCGTTTTGATTTCAACCGTTTGCAGTAACAACACCATTCGAATTTCATATTTCAAGTCACGTTTTGCTCATCTCCTCATAGTGCCGAAGTGAAAAAAGCTAGCAAAATAGCTGGAAAAATGAAAAATAGCTTGGATTGAATACCATTTGTTCAGTATCCACCCCGTGACCAGTCACTTTTCTGTGTACATGGAACTGCTGCACTTCACATCTCCTGGACGATTGCCCTGCGACTCAGTGAGTAGTTCCAAGTTTTCCCATTGGCCAATTCATGTAGGTAGTCACGCTTATTGTATTTTAAGTACAAACTAAGCTTAGACACGCATCTACAACATTGTACCAATTACTTTTCTTGTGTCCTTTTTAACTGTTAGTCACGCTTTGACTCCTTTCGTTATTGATGCAACTAGGGTTGAAAACAGTCGTATGGTTTTTCCTTTCAATAGATAGACAGTCATGTTCTTTTGATAAACAATCACTGTTTGACACTCTTGGTGTCTGATGCCCACGGGCAAGTAGGATCGGTAACAACATTATTCATAAGATATTTTTATATTCATTGCAATAAAATCGTCACGCAGTAACGAATACAGTCATTGACGCCCACAGGCGATTAGGATCAATAACACAGTACGTTGCATTACTATTCCCATTCAAAACCATCAACATATTTTGTATTGAGGCATAGTCACGCCTAGCTCACAGTCAACATGGTAGACACTTTAGCGACAATAAACACACACAGTTCAATTAAAGTACCTAATAGTTATTTTTGTGGCATTAGTCATGCCACTGTTGAAGTTAAAGTTTTATGATACAGCCACACCTATTAGGAGGTAGCGGCCCTCTAAGAAAGAGTAATTTATATTGAATATTGTTGTTTTTAGACACTGGCTCAGAGCACCCTAGTACATCCTCTGAGCTTGAAATTGTTCCTTTCCCGTAAAGGCACGAAGCCTATTGTGTTATACACGGTATATGTTGAGTCATACTTCTAGTCAGGGCATTCAGTTCGATAGTAACGTAGTCAAGTTATACATTTCATACTATTCCAATGTTATTATCAAGATATTTTATATTATGAGAACCATGCAGTTATTGTGATAGTCATGCAATACTAATTCGTTGTTAGTTCATTTCTTGTTGTGTTAAAAGTCATCAGTAATTATATGACCACTTAAAAGTAACAAATCTTTCGTTCAAAGCTTTCCTGACTCCCTCTTGTATCTTAGGTACGTAGAGAGAGTACTGGTTTGCATTCAGGCGTATAGGAGTAAAACACGCTAGGTTCATTTTGAGTCATTTTGACAAGTCACCTTCCGAGACTTTGGGGTAACAAAACTCACAGTCAGAGTCCTCAACTCGCAGCTCATTTGGAGTAACGCACAGTAAATATAAACTTTTCACCATCACTTCTGGCAAGCATCAAACCACCGCCACCGTGACAGGGCTGCCAAGCAGAGACACGGTAAATGCTCAGATACCACAGTCCAGTGCATTGCGATTTTCATATTTGTTCCCCCATCCAACAGACAGCCTCCCCAACAGTCATTAACACTTCTAGCTGAATCAGGGACAGTAACACCTGTGTATTCAAGTGTTCTTATCTTTTGGCACAGAGGTAAAAGTGAATTGAAGATAGCTCATTCCTTTCAGCAATTTAGCTCACCCGGTACCACATAAATGTCCCACATAAGCAACTTAGCCAAGGCCTACAATAGTCCTCCCCTCAAGCAGCTATATCGTGGCCAGACCATACCCACCTTCAGTGGTCATGTCTTCCCAAGGTATAGTGACTATTTGGTAACATCCCCCTCTTAGTCACTCCCTTTTCCTGCTCAGCTTACATAGTAGAATCATGCCTTTCTGGAGTAAAATAATATCTTCCAATGCAAATAAGACATTACAATGTATAAGAACAATGAATAAGGGCAAAAAGTGACTTATCAATGGAAACGTGGCTCCTTGAGCAAAACGTGGTGCTTTTTTGGCAGAATAGTGTCTCAACTCAACAGACAAGGTATAAATATAGACTTGTGCAAGGAATAATGGCTATTGTTCAATAGAATGGCTTCTCAGCCTAAAACATGACTCTCTCTCATATATAGTGACTCCTTCTTAAAACGTGCCCACAGGCAGAAATTGATGAATTTCTCAATACTTTAAACAAGCTACAAGATGAAATGATGATGTTGCCGGTCCTACTTGCTCGAAGCATCGACAACCAATAGAGGGCCACTTTTCAGCACGGCGGACAAATTGAGTCACTGCGCGATAACGCTGGTACTAATGCTCGAATTCACAAAATTTTTATTTTTATTTAACACCCCGAAAATTCTTTATTTCGCTCCGATATGATCTTTTTCAAAGCTCTCAAAATTTTCGAGTTATTCAGTGATGAAGGCCGGATCGTCAGTTCTGTCACGTGTCCCCAGGACACAAAAGTGAACTGTACTTTAAAATATTTACTTTGAGCACTGAACTTCTGAATGTTTCTGATATACCGATAATATATTACATATGCCCTCTCTTAAATACAACAGAAAGTGGTCGAGGAATATTTTTTCCCTAATTTATATTAGGCTCGGAATTGTTGTCACCCAAACGTTGAATTCAGGGGCAGCCCCTTTTTGGCGGCGCGAGTGGCGGTTCGGGAAATATCCGGAAGAGCTCCCTGCTGCTATCAACATCTTCAGTTGAGTTTGAAGTTCCATCGAAAAATGCCGTAGGTAAGTTCAACAGCAGATTTTTCTCGTAATCAGGGTATAATAAACGCAAAACCGTTGCGTACCTTTATTGTTTATCATTCCTGTCACTTGTTTTTTCCATATTTAAGCATTACAAAAAAACGTTTTAAGCAGGGGAGGTAGTATTTCCATGGAGCACGAATTCAACCAGTGACTCAGAACAGTTGTAAAAACCAATATGGCTGCCAACTGAACAGTAATGTGCGAAAACGTCATTCCTGTCACGGTCAGTTCTGTCACGTGACAGGACCTGACAGTGTGTGACAGGAATGACGATTTTTATTCAGTTCTCTCGTTCATTCTTTTTGCTCCTTTCAACAAACATTATGAGCTTCGCAACTTTTAAATCCTTTGTAGAATTCATATTCCCAATACAAAATTAATTTCAAAGTGGGGTTTCCGTTTTTTAGCCTTTTTTTTTTACGGGTTATTGAAATCTGTAACGACTGTTCGGAAACGTGCTTTTAGCGAATTTTCTTAGAAAATGATGCTATTGGAATGACTCCAAAAATTTTAAAATAAAAATTTTCTTCATCAAAATCTGTTTTGAGGCATTTGAAATGATTCCTGAATTTTAACACTTTTTTATTTGTATATAAACGTACATATGTGTCATTCCAGACAATAAGTCTCGATAGGATTGAGATAAAAACCTCGTTCTTCCGCCAAAAATTAAGCATTCCAAAAGAAAGGATGAATTTGTTGGACAACACTTTTTGAAAACAGTAAATTGGTCAAATTTCAAAAAATGTACTAAAAAATCACTAAAATTACAGAACCGGCTAAAAATGGTTAAATTTATATTTTTTTAGCAGAATATTACTCAAAAAAAGTTTATCAACCATGACCAAGGTCATCTAAAAATTGAAGCTCAAACTTATGCTGAAAATTGTACTCAAACTTCATCATAAAGTGTGCTAAAAAGTCGATAAAAATTTTAAAAAATCTAAAAACTCAAAATCTTTGTATAGAAGATTATTTTTTACAACAAGTTTTTTCACAATAAAATTAATTGGTAACAATTTCTTTGCGCACAAACTTCTCAAATTACAACTTAATTTAACTGAAGTGTAATACAATAATTATGGGAAATTCGCTCATATGATCATGCTGGAAGACTGGAACTTTTTTTTCTGTTAGTAACCCATGTTCTACTTCAGTTCTTTGATATTAGGTATGGATATATAATTGGGCATTACATATTTTCCAGGTTTTCCTTTTTCTGCGCATCTTAATTCTCGTTTTTACAATTTTCAGTCTTCAGAATGGCCCCTCAGAAGAAGAAAGAAACAGCAGAAAAATGAGAAGAAGAAGCGAAAAAAGATGTTTCCCCTTTGTTATACCGGACAATGACACATTTTTGTTGGTTCTTTATACTCAGTAAAGTGTTCTATTTTTGATCTACCTATTAGGTGAGAATTTTTAAATGTTAAACAAATTTGCTATCCTGTAATTTTTCTTGTCTATTTTTGATATTTTTGCGTTTTGTTCCTTTTTATAGTTCAGTTTCCTACATATTTCTCAGTAAATCTCTTTATAAATCTTGTTCCTAGGTAAGTTATTTATATTTCTGCAAGAGAATAGATTCAGACTGATCTCTACAGTTGGTCGCATCTACTGTCCTTCCTATATGACTGAACTTCTCTTCGTCGTCATTTTAAGTGTTCTAAAGAATTTTGTAATAAATAAAATATTTTCTACGAACCTCCCGTGTACTTTGATCTCCTTTCAGGTCTTATTGTATGTGAATGCATACATTAAATTATGCTGGACACCCTCTTTAGTTCAGATCCGGTCATTTCTGTCACATGCTAGTCAGTTCTGTCACACTGCATAAAACACTCATAAGTATTCTATAAAATGAAATTTCAAATTATCCCCTATCACATCTTCTTCCAAAAGATCTTCTTTTGTAGCTACCGTCTTTGAATGAAATGTCATCTTCTTTAATTGTACTCTACATGTAATATAAGATATGTGAGAATGAAATTGACCATCAAAACCGTAAAAAACTGAAAAATTCTTTAATTGAAAAATTATGCTCAGTAGACATTGCCGCAAGTAATACCAGACTTAAGCGAAAAACCATCAACGAGAACTTCAGAGTGACTTCATCATCAAATACAGGCGTGACAGGACTGTCACTTCGCAACAACTTTTAGAGCTTCTACTTGGAGAAAAAAATTGAAAAACTCAAAATTCAGCTCGGCCGTTTTAGGGATGGGTTCCCAAACGTTTTCTTGAACGAAAAAAAGTTTTCCAGCGGATTTTAATTACATTGGTTTGACAAAATTTTCATGAGTCAATTTGTCCGCCGTGTTGAAAAGTGGCCAGAGACACTTTCATGATCATCCCACTAAGAGCTATGTTGTTATGAATGTGTCTATCGACTGAAGGTGAACAGAAATTGACTATGAACTTGGCGTATTCGACCCTAGTCGCTCGAAAGCATCAATAACTAAGGTAGACACTATAGTGACTGGTTACACCAGAAAACGTGCCTACATGGGCGGACGGCCCAAGAACGAAGATGAAAAATGACTTTAGCACAATGACTCTAGAAACAAAAATGTCTACCTAGAACCATTGGCCAATGGAAAGAATGACTCATGATTAAGGTGGGTTCACATCCATGCGTAAATGCGTAAATGCGCCTATCCGATCATGCGTTCGGCTTTCTGATTGGCTAGCGGCAGTCGGAAGAGTGGGGTGAATCTTGCCGGACAAGCACTCTTGAAACGGACTGTACACATCTGAAAAATTAGATATTTTAACGGATAGACGCATTTACGCATGTGCGCAGTTGCCCATTGCGCAGTTTTCTTTTGTTTGATAAAGAAAGATAAGATAAGAAGGTAGCGAACCTTCGTTTCTCTTTGTTGGTTTCTTTCGATAAAGTTTTGATTGTATTTGATAAAGATGAAGAGCTTGCGTATAATAATAACAATAATAAATTAATAAAACACTCAAATTAAACACGGTTTTATGCAGATGAGGCCGAGTTGGGTTAAATATACTTAGGTGTAGGTACCGATTTTGCGATCTCACCAACAACCTACCTTCCTGATGATCCTATTCCATTTGTGTTTTGAGACATTTTTTGATTATAGATTATCAATTTCCTGCTAGTTGAATGAGTAGGTATTTGAGAAGAGATGGCCAACTTGTCCTTACGAAATGGACAAATTAACTACGTCAATGCATTTAAATGATTTGAAATGCGCCAACCTACATATTTTTTCGGGTAGAAATACCCATAATGTTATCTTGGGAAAAGTACCTAGTTGATGGAAGGACCGAATAATTACCCAACAGTCTCATTTCAAAACGACGTCGCCTTTGCAGTTTTAATGTACATACATAACAATTTCTTCTATACGCCCTCGTAATTTTTTTATGAGTTTATTATTCAACATTGTTTATGGAGCTGTAATGTCCAAGAAATGTGTGATAGTTTGAAGAAAATTCGGGAGGAAATATGTCTCTTTGGAAAAAGGCAATGGTAATAGAAGACAACAACAATGATAACGCAATGATAACACAACCGGATGGTTATGAACGGCCTGCCGCATTTCCGCACTCCCCTCCACTACTTCCAACCCCCTCCACTAGTTAAACGCATAGCCGCATTACCGGATTTACGCATGGATGTGAACCCACCTTTACTCACTGTAGATGCAGGGGGATCTTGCAGGAGGCACAAACATAGAATTTCCGTGACTGCAGTGAAAAACAGGCTTGGGGAACCAGAAGCTTTTCAGTCGTTGCTATTTACACTTGCACCGGACAACTTCATGGTGGAAAAACGGGATGGCCTTAGATAAGAGGGTCTTTAAAAACGACTTTCAAACTCGTTACACGCGACTGGGGGACTTGGAGAATGACTCCACGCCTTAGATAGATACTGGAGGCATACATGGCACTCTGTGGGAGCTGTTCGATGGGAAGATGGCTTCTCTTCCCACTCCTTCTCTAGATGTGATAGTTGGGACCTGTCAATTTCAAAGTTGAGTTTGGGTTTCCAAGATGGAAACCCGTGGAATCAGTGTCAGTCTAGGATCTAGGTGGCACTGGGGCAACTGCTACATCTGGGCGTTGTAGACAGAGGGAGGGAGGATTTTTCCTGCCTGGAGCGCTGGCTGGCGGTCCTGTAGGCGCCAGCCTACAATAGAGTAAAAAATTATAGCCGACTGAAACTATCTTTCACTTGAGGATCAAATGGCGTTCCTTCACATTAGTAACGCCAGTCTTTAAAAACTTGTCCTGGAAATTTGAGACTGACTGATATTATCAGATCAAAATGTGCAAATAGTTCGAGTCATTCAAAGATCGAATCAATGTTAAGATCTTTTCAAGCCTCCACATTCAGGAATGGCTAGGCACCGGGATTATAAAGTGATCTCTTTCTTTTGCCACGAGAAGGCACTTTCGCAGAGATATATTTTTCCATTACAGATGTTTCAGCGTTTCCTGATGGCACTCGGCCGCAGGACATCGCTTGTAAACGAATCCACCCTTCTCATCGATCGGTTGTTGATATTCAATTGGCCTCGATACCCTCCCTCGTCATTTGTATCGATGGGAGTATGTATGAGGGATGGAATAAAGGGAGCTACCTAGAGAAAAAACCACAAGACTGGTAGTCTGGGGGAAAACTACGCCAAAGTGGCCACTCTCAGAACGATAGGAAAAAGATGCTGTCTGGGGGAAGGGGGGTGATAGAAAAGCTGTTCGTTCGCTTTGAGGGAATGAAGGGGGACAAAGAAAGATATCCTGGCCTCGAGTATCCATCACAAAGGTTCTTCTGACGAGGCTCCTTAAGGTTACATCTTGTCCAATCTAACCTTCCATTAATTCTTAATTCTTTTTCCGTTCCGTCCCCGTTTCTTTTGGAGTTTGAGTGGGTTTTGCGGGGAACGAGGATTCAAGGGAGGGGGGGGGGGGGGGGGGGGAGACCCGATTCAATTTCCACTCATTTATTTTAATAGGACGGGCTGTTTTTACGAGGGGTTCTAGTGATTGTATCTTGTGTGGGCCTCTCAACAAACATCGTTCACTCAACCGCCTTTTGTCGGAGCAAACAAAGCAATTCTCACATATAATTCAAATCATACCGGCCACAAAATAGGTACCTACCCCAACACCATCTTTCTACGTCAAAACATGCATTATTACACTTTGTTGGCTGTTATACATTATTACACTGTAATAGCTAATAACAGTTAGTTCCTTTCTCCAAAGACTTACTCGTTACTTTTCTTAGTTGACGTCATCATTAATGGAATAACATTTGTTCACAATTTATGTTATCATTTAATAATGATTAACAGGACGTTTCCATTTGTTTTCGTCACGTCACGAGCGTCATGTCACGGTGGGGTTTTCATTGATTTTCACGTACAACCACTTACTTCCCTAGTAAGTGTAACACCCTTAGTTTTCAAAGCAGGAAAATCGTTAGCCACTTTTTGGATTGCTCTCATTTTATCACAGCATCTCATAATCCCTAAGCCTCTGTAGTGTCATGGAAAGCTGATTTATTACGCTCAGTTATAAACTAATATTGCTAAGTAACTATATGAACTAATAATGTGTAAAATTAATCATCATTAAATGATTTGACTGTAGAACCGTAGGTCTATTCACTGAAAAATTATAAGCAAATTAACCAAACTCGCGTGTTCTACAAATGTCACGCTATCGTCGAATGACAAAAATGTTAAAATCTCTAATTTAGTATTTTGTTAAACAAGAAATGCTGAAAAGGACCTACCCAGATAACCTGGAAATCTATTGAAAAGTCACTTTGCAACCCACAGAAGTGTTGTTTATTCGTTTCGTGTTAGACATCATTGGGTGAAGGTACTCACTCGTAAATGTTTTATTGTTTACTCATAGCCCTGAAGATACGAATAAATATATTATATATATATGTATATATATATATATATATATATATATATATATATATATATATATATATATTGTCCCTTTACATTACTTAAGGCCTTGTGGTGTGTGAAATTTGAAATGAAAGGAAAACGGTTGTTTTCAGTCTCAACAAAAGCAATAATTTTTTTCGCTTTGGTTTTATTATTGAATTCCTTGGTTGAGAATCAAGTTACTAAATCAGATAAATAAATTCGGTACTACTTATGAATGTCTATAAGCTCAAGCCATCATTGCGAATTCGTAAAGGTGGTTTTTCGATCAGAATTGCAATTATCTCTTGACTACTGGCCTATTCATCGTATAAGTAACCGCGTTAAAATAACCCCTTCTCAGGTATCTGAATATCGGGCATTTTACTAGGAAGTGCCTTGATTTTTCTGCATATTGGATAGGGCGCATAAATAAATTTTGTTCGGGGTCGAGGGGATAGAATTGAAAGTAAGAATCGTTACATGTCACCTCTATAATATATGTACTAGTAGATAGGTATACATAAATTGAACGATTTTTCATTCCGTACACGAGTACCCGTAAAAAGGTAACGAGTTTCTATTATAAAACAATATAACAGAAATTAGTCAAATGTAATGTTTTATCGTGCTGTTGGAATCAGTAATGCGGAACCCGAACCTTCGCTCAATTTAAACGTCATTTCGGCGAGAGGGGAATTACCATTAGAAGCTACTCATTAAAAATTCATTGCTTTAACTGGAAATTCTGGGGGAGGGTCTGATTTCGTATGCTATATTTATTTAATCTCTGCTTTCCCATTCCCTGCTGACTGTACCGGGAAGAGAGATGATAGAAGTGGTGAGTGGGGGGAGGGGGGGGGGGGGGGGCTGTTGGGTGAATGTGTCGTACAAAGACCACGTGAGAATATCCGCGACCCATAACGTGGTCGCCACCTCTAATGCGCAAATTTGCATGATGGTGTTAGTTCAGCTTGCAAATAATATAACAGGGGAATGGAGACAGACATTCATCGTACTATTGAAAAATTCTAGTCATGCAGAATGAACTGATGAGCGAACTTTGATATTTTCATTTTTAGCCGCATTTTCAGACATATGAGCACTTCGTGAGAGGGGGAAAAAGTATGGCATTAATAAATGGTTTCAAAACAAAAAATTCGTCATAACTCGAGAACATTTTGAACTATTCGACGTGCGAAAATACACTGAACATTTTTTATTTTATTAACCTCATACTGGTGGTTTTGAAAACCAATTTTTATCTGTATTTGGCCCCCATTGATTTTGCTGGCTTACAAACTCCGTCCAATTTAATGTGTTCAAAAAGTTCTGGCCAACGAACTCATCCTTTCGTTTGAAAACCTTGATTTTTGGGCACAAGAACGGTTTTTTAAAATCTCAATTCTAAGGAGAGTTATCGTCTGGAATGACATATAAATAAATGAATATACTATATATATGAAGTGTCCACTATAAATATAAGAAAACTGGCTTTATATGAAAATTGTCCACATAATGAAAAACTTAGAAAACTTTGTTACCATACCAATTTAAGCATACTTAGATTAGAGATAAAAATGAACTGGTGGAAATCTTGGGAACTAAAAAAGAACATTGAAAAAACATTTGTAAGTATTGAAGCCATAATTTCTGACGCTGAATTCCTGCTCAAAATCATTAATTATTGTAATGATGTTTGTAATAAGTATAAGAATAAGAAAACAAAAGTCCTACAGAAAAAATTGAACAACTTGGTCTCCCATAAAACAAAATTAGACTCTAACCAAGAAAACAGTGATGTAAATGAACTTAGAAAGAAATGGTTAGTCAACCTTACTGATACTGTAATACCCCTAGAAGTTGAAAAGGTTCTTAGTTTAGGAGAAAAATTCTGTCATCCAACTCACAATATTCCAACGGTTGATATGATTGCAGATGTAGAAAACATTGTAACCCTTTTGGACATAAACGAAGAAAAAAAGAAAGAAGCTAGGTGTGACATTGTCAACATTCTCACTAACAATAAGAATTCAAAATTAAACAAGAATAAAAATGATCAGACACTCATAGCTAAACATGAATATGATAAGACCAAAATGTTCCTTCAACAAAACCCCAATATATACTTTCTTAGAGCAGATAAAGGCGCTGTCACTGTTTTAATTGACAAAGATGATTACCACAATAGACTACACAGCATGTTACAAGATACATCTTCTTACCTACCAATGGATAAAGACCCTACAAAAACCCTTGAAAGAAAAGCAAACTCCATAGTATACAATTTATGTAATAATAAAACCATAGACAAAATAACTAGAGCTAGAATTGTATCTCATAAATGCATCGCCCTCCCGAATTTATGCCCTCCCCAAAGTACATAAGAAAAATGACCCAAAACAACTGAGACCAATAGTAAGCACTATTAACAGTCCCAATTATAATTTATCCAAATTTCTCATACAAATCCTAAAACCATGTATAGATACGGAAAAATACAATACAAAAAACTCATTTGAAACCAAAAAATCACTGAATGATATTAAAATACCCCCCAATTACAAGCTTATATCCATGGACGCAATATCCTTATTCAGTACTATTCCTATCACCTTAATCCAAGACGTGATTAAAAATCACTGGCCCAATATTCAAATTAGAAATCCCAAATTAAGCTACTCAAATTTTCAAGAAATCCTAAACTTTGTCTTGGAAAGTAACTATTTTCGTTATCAAGATCAATACTATAAACAAATCAAAGGTGTTCCCCAAGGCTCCCCCATCAGTCCAATAATTGCTGACCTTGTTTTAGACCACCTTTTTGAAATTATAATTAACAAATTTAAAAATCAGATTATATGGGTTAAGAAATTTGTTGACGACTCTGCTCTCATTGTACATGAGGATATTATAGCACCTCTACTACAAGAATTCAATTTAATCTGTCATCCCCATATGAAATTTACAATAGAATTAAAGCAAAATAGCATACCATTTCTAGATATAAAAATCATCAAACAACAAGATGGCTCTATCATTACAGATTATTATCATAAACCTACATATTCAGGTCGTATCATTAATTTCATGTCCCACCAACCATTCCAGTACAAATTTAATACTGCAAAAAACCTTCTGAAAAGAAGACTAGACCTTGCTGCCCCCAATTTCACAATAGAATCATAAATGAAATAAAAACTATCTTACTAGCCAACCACTATCCAATAAAGTTAATTAAGAAAATAATTTACATTACATCTAATATCAACAGAAATAAAAATTCCTCAGATACAAACCCTGCAGTCATTCCTTCATCAACTCATACTACTGTAGTATCAAATGCAACCAATAGTGCCACCACCACTAATACCAATACCAATCCCAACCCCAAATTTGCTTCACTCAGATATATAGGAGAAGTCTCAGACCAAATAAAGAAAAAATTAAAATCTTACAGTAGTGACTTAAAATTAACATTTTACAACAATATCAAAAACCAAAACAAAAACATATTTTCAAAATTAAAAGACCCCCTTTCCAAAAATGAAATCAGTGACATAGTATATGAAATTAAGTGCCAAGATTGTGATGTTCTCTATATACATATATTCAAACAATTTTTAAGGAAAAACAGTAATTGACATCATGAAACTAATTTTTATATTTCGGCTTATGCCTGTTTCAAACTATGAGAAAAGAAAATTTGATTTTCGCAAATTGGTGAGAAAATTTTGCCATGGAGAAGCGAGGTTGCCCAGTTAACGTCTGATGTTCAACCCTGGAGGATCATACGCGCCCAAAACATTCGAGTGAGCCCTCTCAGACTGAAACAGCATTAATTTTTTTCTGTGGGTCTCATTTTCTTCAATACCTTCATACCATAGCAGTCATCAAATGTAGCATCATGCGACGAGGCATGGCTGCTTACTGGCATATCTTAGGAGGAGACAGCACTTAACTTGCGGGTTAATAACCATAGACCATCAGTAGTTATGAAAAAAGAAGATATGCCCAGACTACGTGAAGGGGTAGCTACGTATAAAAACATCAGCGAAGATGGGTGTGGCACTTACGTTCGTAAACATACCCCTTTACATTAGAAACAAGTTGTTTCTATATTCTGTCCCATACAAACCTAGAATGAAGTGGGAATCCATTCACTAGATTTTGGTTAAAAATTATTACTTCATTTGTCTCCACATTATTTATGTATTGGGTCCTCCTATATCATAAATCAAATAAGATCTTTTCAGGAGCCCTCTGATTATTGTGCTTCTCTTCTAAAATGTGTGTATAAATAAATTCTTAGTGGGTGAGAACTACCGTAATTTCATCGCAGATTCATTTGAAATTAATTTTTATCAGAATCATACTTCATCGTACCCTAAATTATTGCATGGGCATCATTTAAGTCAAAACTCTCAACACCGTATAGTTCGTTCACCTCGTCCATCCGTCCTCGGCATGCCAACCGGATTGATATTGATAATAAGGGGTCGGAAATAGGTCGTGAGGTGGGTTTTTCGCAGTGACGCAGGTTCAGGGGGCCTCCAGTGTGCCCTTGATCGACTGGCACTGCTTTCCCTGGTACCGACAGTCGCAAAGATCTCTGCAGAGTGGAGCGTAAACTCCCCTACTTTTATAATTATTGAGCCCCCCGAAAACAAATTACCTGAGCAAAACGGAAGTTAATGAAAAACGTTGTCTATTTCCACGAAAAATAAGGACAATAACAGTTATTGTTTGTTACTGATGATGGTCTAACCGTCGAAATCGATTTAACATAGTAACTCTTTATTTTTCGTGGAAATAGACAACGTTTTTAATTAACTTCCGTTTTGAAATGGGTTTCCACAACTTCGTCGCGAGTGATTTAGTTCGTTACCTGAGCAGTACCACAACGATTTGTCTACGGCCTTCAAATAATATTCTTACAGGTGCTTACATAAGATGAAAACCCCAAGGGTTAGAAAAATATGTTTAGCTAAGAATAATCAAAGGTACATGATTGTCACGTTTGAATGTACTTATAATTTTATCAATCACCCGAAAACAAATGCTTATCTAAGAATCTACTTACAGTTCAAGAGTCAGCTGCAAAAATGCTGACTCAATTTGAAAAATTGTTCATCATGGTCTGTGCATAGTACCTTCTCTCAGTAGTACGAAAACTGCCACCTCATACCCGATGGAATACAAAATCGCGGCAACTCAAAGATTAGGGAAAAGCCAGAAATTTTACGAATTTTAAGACAGTTTTTTCGATTACTCCTTGATTTGGTGCACTGCAGCAAGTGCAAAAAACCCACCTGTGCCTTCTCATGCCTGATGGGTATGCCTGCCAGACCAAACCCAAAATTGGAACTTTTGGTAGGCGAAATCCCAGTTATTTTAAGACGGTCAATTCTTTTATTTTCATATTCCGCACTAAAATAGAAACTCAAATACCCACCTCTGCCACCTCATACCAGATGGGTACTACCAGGCAGACCTAGTCCGATTTCGGAAATTTTCGTAGTCAAAATTCCAGTAATTTTAAGACTGTCGATTAGTTTATTCCCATATTCTGCACCAAAATAAAAACTCAAATACCCACCTCTGCCACCTCATACCAGAAGGGAACACCTAGCAGACCAAGTCCAATTATTAAATATTATTAGTGCAACATACATATTGGTAAGCAGTGCATGCACTGTACAGGGTCGTCTCTATGTAAGGGTTGTATATATGATTTTGGTGAGAATAGAGAATAGACCGTGTTTACGGGATGTACCACCTCCATTATAACCTAACAAGCATATACTGAGGAGAACTAAACCCCCCCCCCCCCCCCCTCTAAACTCACAACCATAACAAAGTATGAACTGCTTTTGGCCAAATACTTTGGAAAAATAATAGAATGATGAAAATCAGAAAGGAGAATAGAGTAAACCTAACGATTCATCATTATTTTCCCCTCCATTCACGCCTTCCACGATTTAATTTGAAAATCCTGACGTATGTTTCAAAACTATACCAAATTCTTAATTGAACAACAAAGAATTACGGAAATCGGTAAAGTATTGTAGCTTGGTTACAGCTTGAATGAATAGGTAACTACCCCCTCCACCCTCCATCCCAACCGCGAATCCGGTACTGTTTCGACGGCATGATGATGATGCTTTTGCATCGAAAGCGCTCGCCCCCATACTTGACTTGCTAGTGATGACGGTTTCCTCCGACTAGTACGTAAATTAAAATTTTACCATTACTACTAGCAGAAATAACTCTTTAGATTTACTACCAAGCTGGTTATTCCACTCAGCTAAATATGTATAAAGAATAAGAGGGCTTCGGATAGATGACCGCAAAGGTAAGGGTCTCCTGTCCAAGTAGTTTTCACGTTTCTGTATGGCGAATCCCACTCCACTCAAGGGGGCGAGGCAATGAGTAGCTTTGAGTGAAAGCAAAGCTAGTAAGCGCGTAATCATCAGAATGAATTCTGATCCTTCATTTGGAGAACAACTGATGACGTCCGTGACTCCCGAGGCATTCGGACGAAAAGCCCCGACCTGGAATGGTTTTTACTACTTACCATTTTAGAGGTTATTAACTACTAACTATTCCCCACCACTAGCTAACTTATAGGAAAGTGTTTATCGGACCCAAAGAGCTTTCAATCCATTAAAATCCATCCCACCGTCAAAGGAGACTGACCGAAATAGATATTACAGTGCTTCTCGGAATTTTCCGATTGGAAGAACAGGGGATTCTCACAATCCTTTTATTCTTTAATGGGTTCGACGTCATATATGGGAATTGTTGGAAATGAGGATACACGCAATCACGTTACATAACTACTAATCAACGAATCACTCCATTGAGCTATGTCGTACAAGGGTTCTTTAGAGGATCGAACACATATTGTTGAATAACGCATGAATTACTATACGGGGCACTTCTTACAATAATGAATCATCTCATTTAGTTTATTCTTCAGCGCAACCCTCACACCCTTTTCGGTTACCTCCCACTGTTCGAGCCGAAAGAAAAACAATTGCGAAATTAGTTTCAGAATTCCCCATGAACGGCACACAAATGATTGAATCGTGAAAAGTAGGTTCAGCAACTCCCATGTCCCACCCCTCCCGATATAAATTTATAACCCAGTAATCGGTTTTGAGTAAGGCCGAAACCGCAAGTTCAAGATTTCCCTACCTTAAAAAGAAAAATTATCTACCGAATTGGGTGAGGCATATAGCTTCCTCGTATCCATAACATGAAAGTATAAACCATTGAAATATTTCAAATAGTCTTAAAAGATAAACCACTAAGCCCCTGCAAATGTCACCAAATTCGTATGAAATCAGTAGCACACATGTATGTTACAAGAATTTGAGATTTACCCACTCGTAGCAGCTACTAATGATACGAAACAATAATAAATTATAAAGTTCCAACCATGCAGCATGATCATATGAACGAATTTCCGAAAATTATCGTATTATAATTTTACTTTGCTTTTAATTTTCTGCAGTTTGAGTGCAACGAAGTTGTTAACTACCAACTTTATGGCGAATTTAAGTACATGTTCAGCATGATTTTATGTATATTTTTTTTAATGTACAGGTTCATCGTTGATAACCTTTTATTAAGTAGATAAACAATTTTAAGCCATTTTCAGCCTTTTTAATGAGTCTTTGGTCACATTTTTTGGAATTTGACCAATTCAATGTTCTCAAGAAGTGCTGGCCAACGAACTTATCCTTTGCTTGATCGTTTGGTGCAAGAAAGGAATTTTTATCTCAATCCTAAGGAGATTCAGAATTCCTCAAAATGAATTTCATAAATGTTGACTATAAAATTTTTCGAGCCATTGCAATACATTCATTTTCTACGAAAATCCGATAGAAGAACAATCTAAAGGGGGCATTCTCTAATCATTGACGTACACCCAAAATTGCGTTACGGGAAGAATTAAAAGCATATCGTGCCGCTTAGTAAATTTTGCGAAACGTCGCGACGTGTCATGTCAATCATTTTTGTGAATGATAAAGAAAGTAGCAAGTCATAGACTTGCCTCAATGTCCTTACACAAAAATGTTGAAATGTATAATTATTATTAAGTTAAAATGATGGAAGAATTGGTTTTCTTTTCGTGTGATGATAATGTTTCTAGAATAATCCCATTCAATTCTATTTCCTTCGATAGTTGCTCCTACTATTCTACTTTATATAATCCTAAGGTACTTACCTACCTTACTACATTGACATGCCTACCGTCTTTTTTACAAAACCGTTGAACCTTTGCATGTTCAATCTTGCCCTCATTTCCTTCATGTTCATAGTCGAGCAGTTTAATACGAATATAATTATTCCTCCCTCCTCCGCACCCCTTCCACAACCGATGGAGTTTCATGGTAACAATTATTCCATGCACGCATATCTAGAGGTTTCGTAACGTTTTGCATGATCGAGCAATGACGTTTGCATAACCTCGATTTTCTGTTAGTCACGAAGAATACTGCGTCGCAGGCAACGTCATTAACCTGGTAAATTGCACAAAAAGTCCTTAGTGCAATCACAAAATTTTGTTCACGAAAAGAAACCGTCGGGAAACTCTGTTGTTCAACATAACTAATTATCATCGTACGTACGATCAGCCTAAAGTTGATAAATAATCAGATGCTTCATAAGCTAGACCTAACATTATTCATACGATGAATATTGTATTACGTTACCTTTAAAACACGTTTTAAATTCAATTACTCAAGAAAGATGTACATTACCTACATAAATATGCTGTACGATGGAAATTCTTATTGTTCGTTCGCAGGGGAAAAAATGAGTAAATTATTTATTGATTACATTGAATTTTATCAACAATTATAGCAGAAAAGACTTTAACTTTCGGGAAAAAGCTAACTTTTTGTTTTTTTCTCAAATACCTGTGTGGTGATTACAACGTGGAAACTCGGTAACAAACCTGATGTCTATATTAAAATGTATAAAAATGAATGTATGTCTGTAAGTGTGAGTGCGTTTGCCTACGAACTAAATCACTCTCGACGATGTTGTGAAAACCCATTTCCAAACGGAAGTTAGTGAAAAAAACGTTGTCTATTTCCACGAAAAATAAAGAATTACAATGTTTAATTGATTTCGACGGTTAGGCCATAACTGAAAACACACTAGAAAGGACACAGCTTATATAGTCACGGTGAAGGGAGATTGAATCCCATTGGTCGAGAGAAAGGAAAGGGGGCTGGAGGTACAACCAATTAAGTGCAAGCAAAGTGAAGGGGGATTATTGCTAATCAGATGAAGTGAAAGGAGAGGAACAATTACTGGTTTCAACAGTTTGAAGGGATAATTCCAACGAGCTTATAAAAAATAAAAATAAAAAAAATAAAAATAAAAAACGGACCTCGGATTCGGATTTAGCACATCAAATAATGTAAGAAACCGACAAGCTCCGGCAGGATGCAAGCCCAATCCCTAAATTTTGTAGTGTTATTAATTCTATTATGGCTCACTTGTTCAGCTTCTCAAAACAATAATATTTGTTGGATCGTTTATAAAGCTAGAAACGCCAACGTCAACGCAATCAAACCCGAAATTCAAAAACTAATTACACGTATTCTGATTGCAGTTACATACCTAGGATTGGAAGTAACACGTTGAGTACTCGCCAGCTATGTAGTATAATTTTGATGTTAAAAAATACAATAGTTGTTTTATTTTTACGAAAAAATGTTACCTAAAATGGAGATGGTAAACAAAAGTTCCTCCGAGTATGAATGTAGTAGTTAAGTATAGGAGTGTGCTTTTGTAAAACAAGTGTTGGGTGGGCGGTATTATCTATTTGATTTATTATTGCTTATCGAATTTCTCTAAGTAAGAATCTTTCGAAAAACATGCGATGAGGTCCTCAAATATGGAAAAATAATAAATAAGAGCTGGCTAGTAGTGCAGCTATTACGCGCACATATAATATTCCGTGTTTCCGGCTGACCCAGTATGGTGCATAAGATCCGGTCTTCATCGTTTGATAGCATCATTTCCACAAGCAATAAAAATTCCAGGAAAAAGAGAAAAAATAAGGATTTCCACACACGGAGAATCCCCCAAAGTGTGGCTATAAAGTTGCAATCGTGAAGTTGTGCTGAGTTTACGAGAACCTACCCCTCTCGTCCATCGTCTCTACTTATATAGTTTCCAAGGTACTCGCTCTCTCGCGAAGACGTGCCCAAAACAATTTCCGTTCCAATTACTCCCGAAGCTTCTTCGTTGGCCATCCATGCATATTTCATCCCACTCCGTGTACGTAGAGCAGGGATCTCCGAGGCTCGCGAATGAATTCCTTCACGCGTCTTCCCCCTTATTTTTCTGTTTCTTCGCGGGTTTTCTCTTACCGAGGGTTAAACTTTCTTAGGATATTGACCTTCCACTACATTTCCTCCAGCAACAAGCTTTTGTATCATGTACGAGCAAATCATGTCTACGAAAAAAGCAAGAAGCGTACCCAACATCAGCGAATTAAAAGTGAGAATCAACATGAGGATATACAATCCCAAAATAACTATCCGCATTTTTTCATTAAACTTTCATATCCTCCATCCAAACATGGAATGTTTGTCCAATCCATGGAATAGTTTATTAGTAAATATACAAACAGGTCGTTTTTCCTAACTTCTAAGCATTTCATTGTCTTAATTCAGAAAGAATAAATAGTGAATAGGTACGCTGGGTTCTTAGGCCGAATCGGAGCAACTAAGGAGTCAATGGGAAGGATTATACGGTGAGACCATCAGGTTTTAAGAAATTGATGATCGCAATGATATAGTCTGATAAATGACCAATGATATGGTCTGATAAATAGTTACTGTAAAAATATCTGACGTGAGACTTTCCCATGTGTACTAGACTTACGAAACTGTTCTCTCTCTCTCTCTCTCTCTCTCTCTCTCTCTCTCTCTCTCTCTCTCTCTCTCTCTCTCTCTCTCTCTCTCTCTCTCTCTATTTTTTAAAATCCTGTTAGACCATAAGATTTCTCAATCTTTGCAGAACTGTTGAGTTGAATGAAAAACTGAAGTTGAACTGATACAAGTGTACATACACAAACATACATACACTTCTCTGATTTCTCTGAAATACAATTATTCTAATGAGAGGAACTAACACTGTAACCATCATCTTCCATATTCGATCCCTCTACTACACTGAACCACCAAAAGTTTAACCATAGATTGAACACAAATCTGTAAGATATTGAAGCGTCGCCTAGATGTTGGTAATCAAAATCAAGATTCTTCTGAGCTTAGCTGAGGTGAACAATTTGCGGCTGATATTTATAAATGATCTGAATTTTATAATTGAATTCCCTTCACGGGGATCATCTCAATATTCACAGGCAATATCCTAGTAGCACTGGGATATATTAGGACCGTACGCTTGTTACAAGTTGATTAAGAAATTTTTTTGTAAATGTAAATGTTTCCTTAATTCTGAAGATTTTAGTATATTGCACTCAATTATGGGATGGGTGGAAGAAGTCGTAAATGGCTAGAAATTTCGTAACTGTCCGAAAAAGCGTACACAGCTGCTTGATCTCAACTAAGTTGCTACCTTTATAAACTGGGAAATCGCAGGTAGCCTGAGTGATACCACCTTCTTCTTAGACAACACTATGTAGTAATAGAACACACATTAAGGAGAAATGCAAGGTCCATGTGTTGCTTCCAGAGTTCTGAATGCTTGATCTTGGACACAAATGTCATGGTAACGTGCATATGTATAGACAAACAAAAACCCGATTTTCTCAAAACAGGGTTTTTCGATTATTAGCCACACATTTCTCCGAAATTATTAGAGCTTTGAAAGTTCTATTTTTTCTCGCTGTTTGGGATATAGAGGCCTGTCAGTGGAATCTCGAATATCCATCAATTTCAAGTTCCTAAATTCAGTAGAGCCTAAAACGCAAGTTTTTAAAAATGGCTGTTGGGCGCTGGAGCAACGCACACGTTTCCGGTTAGTTTGGACTGATTTTTTAATTTCCAATAAAACAAAAAGAGTGGAAACAAATAATCTAGATCAACATGGGCTGAGAAAAATTTAACGAAAAAACCCCCAAATTTCTGAGAAGTACTGAGTAGGTTTCTTGCAAGATACATAGTCACTCCTTTGCCGATCTGCTAATAGCTCTCTGGGTCAAGAGCATTCAATTCGGGAAGAGCACAATCAACCATGGATTCATTCTCAACACAATAACCAGTTAGAGTCAAAGTTTATCGAGTTATACATGGAGCGTCGTTGTCTGTCTTGATTAGTCCTCGAATACAAATGCAAACCCCCTGAGGTGATACTCCTGTTTGAGGAGATTCGGTAATAATTACAATTAGAATTGGTCCAACTATCTCCAACGGTTTCAGCCCAAATGAAGGTGGCGATGGGGAGGGGGAGAGGGGGCAAGTTCCGGCCTAAGGTGTCAGCAAGAGAGGGGCGGAAGGTCAGGTTGATTGGGTTAGTTGGAGTCTGCGGTTGACGATAACGCCACAAGTTCGGATTACCACCGGAATATCCGAAGCTAACCCCGCCTCATCACCGGCTATATTGTTTAGGGCTATTGCACCTTGCAAATCGAGGGCCTAATGATAGATTAATGAGATGCGGAGGGCAACAGGGTAATGAGGTTTTGCTGAATGGGCTTCTGAAGGAAGATCACCCAGCTCGCGGTTCAGGCCAATACAGCTGGGTTAGCATCAGTCAGTTAAGCATTCAATTGTAGTTTGCAACAAGGAACAAGGCACAGTGGCTATGTTATAATATGAGTACAGTAATCAATGTCAATAAGCTCAATGCACGAGTTTGGGACGCAACTTAGGTGTGAACACTTCTGATTCCTCCAGGGTAAATTAAAATTACTGAAATGGAATGCAAAAGGTTCCAATAATGATGCTGTAAGCAACAATCAAAACGGGAATAGGGGTAAAGGTGGCTATAATTTATTCGGTGAAAGTCGGTCCCTATAGCATTTTCAAATTGAATTCGTCCTTTTATAAAATGAATTCGTCCTTCATAAAGAGGAACTGAATCTTGAAGGTATCTTAGTGTGCGGTGTCTGGGGCTCGAAAAAACGGGAAACATTTCTGCAATTTTTGAAATAATTTTTTTAGTTCATCTTTGATAAACATTTTTTTGTTTTTTACTAAACTTCTCCTAAAAATATGAATTTAACGATTTTTAGCCGTATTTAGTGATTTTTCTAGCACATTTTTAAAATGTGATCAATTTAATGGGCTCAAAAAATGCTGCCCAGCAAAATCATCCTTTCGTTTGGAAAACTTGATTTTTTGGCGCAAGACGGAATTTTCATCTCAATCCTGAGGAGAGTGATCGTCCGAAAGGCTACATAGATAAATATAGCATTTCCACATTGAATTCGGCATTTTCCAAATAGAAATGGACATTTTCCAAAAAGGTTTCGACATTTTCCAAATAGAATTGGACGTTTTCCGAATGGGTTTCGACATTTTCCAAAATGGTTTTGACACTTTCGAAATACAATTAAAGAAATCTGTGATACTTTATAAATAAAGCTTTATTACTAATATTGGTAGGTAGGTAGTGAAAATTTACTAAATAGGTTTCCTGAACAGGAGTTAGACAACAGTTTTTTCTGAATTTGAACTGATTTTCAGTGAAGAAGTCGTCCAGCTGCTGCCGCAGGTAGAAGGAACATGACATAATTATGTACTAAAGTCGGATGATGTAATTGTTTGAACACCCCTTGAAATCACCCCATCTAATTGATGTTCACCAAATTCACTCAAGAGGCTCCGAGCTATTGCCTTAATATTGGGAAATGAACTTTCCACGGGGTTGAGCATGGGAGAATACGGAGGGAGAAATAACAAGTTCATTCGAGACGACCGTGTCAAATTTTGAATATGTTCCGAACGATGAGTTCTCGCGTTGTCCATTACAAAAACGTAGTTGGTGATAGAATCTGCCAGTTTTCACGTACCTCTGACAAGAATTCTCCAAAAGGCACAGCGTTAATTGTACCAGATGATATTATTTTACGGTGAACAACATTTTGAGCATTAATTGCGAGAATTAAAGAAACATTACGGCCTCTTACGGTAGTTATAGTCACAACTGCCCGGGTATTGGCCTTCGATCGAGCCTCGCTGCGTTTCATATCTAAATTGAAACCAGATTCATCTATGAATATCAAGTTTTCTCGGTTTTCAGGGATTACCTCATTGACGTCGAATGGTTCTTTCTGCATTCATCCTATCAAGCTCAATTGAGGCTTTCTTTAGCGTTAATCGCAACATTCGGAGACCATTATCTATAGAAGACTTGCTCAAAACGATGTTCTGGGAGGTCAGTTTTTCTTGAATTTTCACGACCTACCTACCTATATTAGTAATAAAGCGAAATTTATAAAGTATCACAGAGTTCCTTAACTGTACTTTGAAAGTGTCGAAACCTATTTGGAAAACGTCCAAATCTATTTGGAAAATGTCGAATTCAATTTGGAAATGCTATATATTTATACATGAATATATATTAATTGCTATGCAATTCTTAGGTCGACCCCCAATAATTTTTTTTGTAATGTCCTGTCCTGTTTTGTAATTTTGTAATCCTGTTGACTGGTCAAATTTTTTTTGGTCGTACAACTCCCGATTTTTTTTTTTTCTCGTGAGACGAAGGTTGTGGGTTCAAATCCTGTGGACTGGTCACATTTTTTTTGGTCGTACAACTCCCGAAATTTGCATAGCAAATTATCCTCGTTTTCTACGCAGTACAAAAGAGAAATGATCCGGGGGGTCCAGGGGGGTGAAGCCCCCGGCGAGGAGCGAAGCTTCTCTGTTGCTTTTCTCTTTTGTACTGCGTAGAAAACGAGGATAATTTGCTATGCAAATTTCGGGAGTTGTACGACCAAAAAAAATTTGACCAGTCAACAGGATTTGAACCCACAACCTTCGTCTCACGAGACAAATTTCGTTACGGACATTACAAAAAAAATTATTGGGGGTCTAAGAATCGCATAGCAATTAATATGTAGAATACATCTATGTAGCTTGGAAGATGAGAAATGAGAAAACTCGCGTTCTAAATGAGAAATGAGATGAGTTCTTTTATACAGATCGGCCTAGATGGGGGGCTACCCTCACCAGGCCGAGATAAAAAGCTTAACTGCCCACCGTTCAGGTGACTACTGCAATTTATTCATATACATATACAATTCGTATACAATTTTTTCATATACATATGAAAAAGCATTTGGATTTGTCTCTAGGATTCGTCTCAGAATGTCTCAAACGGATTAAAATAACGAAAATTTTGATTTTGAAATTTGTTGAGCCATTGCAATAACTTCATTTTCAACAAAAATTCGCATATTGTGTGAATAATTTTTTCTTCGATGAAACAAAAATCAGGTATTTAAAAATATAGTCCTCTCCATCCAATGGACCCTCAGAATCTGTAATCTACACAAGTCATCCAGTCTAACACTAAGTTTAAGCAGCTTGTAACAAATAGGTGAGCAAAATATTAACCTAGGTTCATGGTAGCACTGAGCAGTAGATAAGAACTGTGATTTAAATGCAAATTAGGTACATAGATCTTAAGGTACATAGATATTCATATTGTTAAGAACTTACCATTTATACAAGACAACACTCATTGAAATCCAAACACAAACTGAGTACTTTATTTACGCAACCAAATTATCATATGGAAACCTTGATTCCCAACACTATTCCCCCTCTTTTTCACAAGAGTCCTAGTCCGACTATAATTATGGACAGTCCAGATTCACCACAATCTCTTCAAGATTTTGTTAATTGACTCAATCAAAGAATCAATAACATAGCACTTATTCTTAGATCGACAGAACTGTGATTTAAATGCAAATTAGGTAGATAGGTACCTACTGCAATATGACTCATTCATATTATTTCCGATTTCAAAACGTTTGTACTTACCAAGGGAAATTTGATTGTAGAATGTCATTAGTGCTTTTAGGATTTTTAGCTATAATTACGACAAGATATCTTGACTGTGAAAAACTCATGTAATGAGATACCTCAAAATGACTACTGCGAAAAACCCTTGAGCGGTAAGAAATGCTGCGTCCAAAGGGAATGGACTTCAAAGTGCGTTTTTCTCAATGTAATTCTAATGGAGGCTCTCCACAATGCCAGGATCATGTCCGGGAAAAAGGGTTAAAGGAAGCAAAAGTTGTGTCCCTCACCGCCGTCCATAATATTTATCATCCGGAAAGCCTTGGTGGATATAAGTCCCCCTTTTCTCTCTTCTCCGCTTGTACAGAACTTGAGTTAAGGGAAAGTGGGAGGTCGGTTTCACTGAGGGGAGACGGTTTTCGGTGTAAGTTCGAAGAAGTTTTCTTTGTTGTCACTGGGGGTTGACCCAAGTGGGATAAATCGCCAAGTTTCTGACCTCTGCCAAACAAAGTGAGTACGGGACCGCGCACGCCTATCTTGCTTGCCGCCTTAATGCCTTCCTTTATCTCTGAAGTAAGGTCATCAATGAACGTACGTTCCCTTTTTCCACCCTCTAAATGGCCCCCAAATTGAATTACTCTGAAAAGAGCAACGTTATTGTCAACTTGAGCTGGCTTCCTCCGGTGGGTACAACCTATTCAGACGCCAGTGAGAGACACCCGGCAATATAAAAAATCCAGTCATGCAACAAGAAAGTATGAGCGAATTTTCTCAGAAATATTCCGCTGAAAAAACTTGTTCTAAGAAAAATTCTGCTATTCCAGCAAAGATTCTGGTTTTTAGCATTTTTTCTCCAGCTTTTATATATTTTTCAGCACTTAATAATGAACTTTAAATATAATTTTCAAACATAATATTACGAGTAAATTTTCAATTGTTCTAGTTCTTGGTAGCTAAACTGTTTTTTAAATAATACTCTGCAAAAAAATAAAATATAATAATAATAAAAAAAGAAAAATGAAATCAAAGAAAAGTTTGAAATCAAAGAGAGTTTACTAATTTAAATTTAATTTTTCAATTTTAATTTTCATCTCCTGAAAGAGCCCCAGTTGCTGAGGAGAAACGTTAGAGAACTATAGAAAAGTTGCAGTCATGTAGCATGATCGTATGATCGAATTTTCGTAAATGATCGTATTATATTATGTGATAAAACATATTGTTTTACAATACATAGTTTTGAAATTTGTTGAAATGTTTTGAAATTCAAGCATTTTGAGTGCATAATTATAATACAGTTATCACAGCATGATATATTTAGATACTAATTTTATGGCAGAAAAACTCTTCAAAAATAATATTCTGCAATTAAAAGAAGATTCGGAAATTATAGCTCTTTCAGGGAGTTTTTTAAATAGATTTCTCAGCTATTATTAATGAAATGAAGTATCTGAAGTATATGAAGTATAATGAATGAAGTATCATTTTCTTCATAACTTTGTGCGTAAATTTCACAACGTTCAATTTCGTTGTTGATCAACTTTTTGGCTAAAATTCTACTAAAAATATAAATTTGACAATTTTTTAGTCGTTTTCAGCTATTTTTAGTGATTTTTTGTTGTTGACATTTTCATGTCGTTCATATGGCACATAACAAAAAAATCGTCACGAAAAAAATTGTCCCAAGTGGCGACAACGATGATTATGACCATCAGAAATGACGTTGACCATTCGTTCGAAAGCTCTCGATTTATATTTAAAAAAAAAAAAAAAAAAAAAACTTTTCAAGCCTAAGAATTGTCCCAAGTTTTATGTAGCCCCTTGAGGGACTTCTGAACACAACTGACCGATCCCAGATCAGCTGAGTGGCTCTAGAATCCAGTTTTTCCCCTAATGATCCCACGATTTTGAGATTTGGTATGTGGGCCCTTGAGGGACTTCTGAACACAACTGACCGATCCCAGATCAGCTGAGTGGCTCTAGAATCCAGTTTTTTCCCTAATGATCCCACGATTCTGAGATTTGGTATGTAGCCCCTTGAGGGACTTCTGAACACAACTGACCGATCCCAGATCAGCTGAGTGGCTCTAGAATCCAGTTTTTTCCTTAATGATCCCACGATTCTGAGATTTGGTATGTAGGCCCTTAAGGGACTTCTGAACACAACTGACCGATCCCAGATCAGCTGAGTGGGTATAGAATCCAGTTTTTTCCTTAATGATCCCACGATTCTGAGATTTGGTATGTAGCCCCTTGAGGGACTTCTGAACACAACTGACCGATCAGCTGACCAGATCAGCTGAGTGGCTCTAGAATCCAGTTTTTTCCCTAATGATCCCACGATTCTGAGATTTGGTATGTAGCCCCTTGAGGGACTTCTGAACGCAACTGACCGATCCCAGATCAGCTGAGTGGCTCTAGAATCCAGTTTTTTCCCTAATGATCCCACGATTCTGAGATTTGGTATGTGGGCCCTTGAGGGACTTCTGAACACAACTGACCGATCCCAGATCAGCTGAGTGGATCTAGAATCCAGTTGTCCCAAGTGGCCACAACGATGATTATGACCATCAGAAATGACGTTGTCGCCGCCGGGGTATATAAACGCGATTGCGTTTATATACCTACTGGGGTAGGTGATGTAGCCTGGCTAGAATTCAATGAAGTACTGGCCCATTCAATAAATTAATGGCCCATTTAATTGATCTGTACGCCCCGCCGTGCAATGCACGGTTGTGATCTGCTTAGTAATAAATACAATAAGAAAACACACATGAAAATGTCCCAATGTGTTGCAGACTCGTATGCAAGCATTTTGGTTATAATGACTTGATTGTTATCACTTGTAGAATCCATTCAAGTTATCGGCAAACGAATGGAACCATTAAGAAAGCACTGTTATTTATACCAAGGCAGATTCAAGCATTATGCTCTGTGGATATGAGAAGTAAAATAATTTATATTTATTTTGCAGCAGCGGCATTTTTATAAAAGTACTTTATGCTTGCTTGTATACAACTAATATTGTTTTATTACTGTGATATTGGGTTGTAGCGTATGATTGTGTTCGGAGCGAATGTAAATTATTGTGTGACTGTGGGATGAAAGTTGTGTTCCTGCCATGTGGCCTGGGTGCTCTTGCCTGCCTGAAGGTGGCTCCATTGTCATTTCTCCTGGTAATTTGACTCTTTTCTTTCATAAGGGCTGCCTGCTCAGAAATGGGTAGGTAGCTCAGGGAGCTGCGATGGTGGGTGGGTCCGGGCCGGTCGGTGAGCTCTGGCCAAGGCCGGCTACAATGTGAGCTTTCTGCCCCCCCCCCCCCCCTCCACCTCTCCACCATTCATTTCCCAATTTCCCTAGTCCCCACAGACATTCATTCACAGAATTTGTCTATTGCTGACTTATGAATATACTTAAACTTGACGTTTGCACTATCATGTATTTATGATGTTTATGGCAATAAAGAATTTATTATTAATTTATTATGACTATGCCGTGCTCCTTGAAGCTCTTCTATGTTTCATTGTTGTCGATGGATCGTACGTATGTGTTAGTAAACATCAATTTCAAGAATTAACCATTTTTTACCATCTAATCCAGCGAATTCTCTGAAAAATGGATGGAAGTTGAAGAATGGGCCCTAAGTGAGTGCACATGGTTTCTGGCGAACCGCCAGAGCCATTCGGCCAATTCAGGTAAAAATTTAATGAAATCTATCCATCTAAGATGTATATCTTCAGTACTATTTTATGGTATGGAATTTTGTGATCGATATTTAATAAAAATAACTCTGAAAATGTACTTCTCAAGTGTATCATTAAATACATTCCTGTTGTTGCTATACTAAAATTCCCTACCCATTTTTTTACATTTTTTTAAATTAGACCAATTTAATGTGCTCAAAAAGTTTTGGACAACAAACTCATCCTTTTGTTTGGAAAGCTTCATTTTTTGGCGCAAGAACGGACTTTTTATCTCGATCCTAAGGAGAGTTATCGTCTGGAATGAAGAAAGCTTATGTCCCTCCTTGGATTTCATTGTATTTGAATAAAATGACAACTCTAGCCCCTGGCCAGTAAGAAGGGAAATATGGAACTTGCATTACTCGCTCAATGTTCGTCTGAAACGTTCAGGTTTAGGGAAGACGAGTTTATTTGAGCAGAAAGGTTATGCAAGAGATTTGAGCAGCAAGGTTATGCAATTCGCAGATAATAACCAGTGTGTAGTAATTTACAAAGTTTTTAACATTCACATAGGGCTAAAGGGTTTTCGAATTCTAATGAAAGTTATTAACATTACGTGAACTGATGTCTCCTAGGCATTGACATTATTTTACTCCCTGACATTCAAATAATTGGTTTCGCGTATGAAAACCTACATAGGTACCTACTATTGAATTTATTTATATATATATATATATATATATATATATTATATATATATATATATATATATAAATTATTGGGAGTCGGCCTAAGAATCGCATAGCAATTAATATAATATATATATAAGTACAAATATAAACACAGATATAGAAGTAATCAACGTTTCGCTAATTTGCGTTATCAAGATTAATAAAAGTGTTTTTATGTTGTCGGTGTTTGGGCAGTCTTGACCACCTGATAAGTATTGTGGGTTGTGTTTGAGTTCAATTTTGAGTCAACAATAATTTTTGGTGAAAACACTTTTTAGGTCAAAGAATTTTTCCAAATATAAAAAACGTTGTTTTTCCTCGGGGGAATCAGGCATAAGAGTTCAGGCCCGGCGAGATGAGAGCATCCAGAACCCAAATCCGAGCTTGCTCCACATAGTGAAGAAGCAGTGCATCTTCTCCTGCAGCCTCTTGAGCACTCGAACTCCAAAACTTCTACATCCAGGAAAGTGATAGTTGTTTCTGAAACCTCATGAGTGAACAATAGAGGTGATGATGCATTAAGATTCTGTATGAAAACCTCCAATGCTTCGTGCCCATGCTGCCAGACCACAAACATGTCATTACAAAAAAAAAAAAAAAAAAAAAAAAAAAAAAAAAAAAAAAAAAAAAAAAAAAAATATATATATATATATCGACTTCCGTTACCCACCAATAGTAAGCATATCATTGAGTGGGAACCGCGGACCGGAATATTTCCTATTTACTGCCATTAGACCGCAATAGCCGAGGTCAATCGTAAACCATTTAGAGAGAGATTGTTTAATTAGCTTACCTTCGTGGCAGTGATTATTTACTGGATTCGCCCTCCCATCAAGGGCCTGGCAGATAATACGCAATATTATAGCATTAGATAGATTCTCATTTAAAAGCTCTTCACTACTGGATATTGCGAATTTCCAGTAACTAAACTGCTCTTTGCGGATTAGGCAAGTAATGAACCGAGAGATGGGGGATATCGTTGCTTCTCGATAAACGGAGTATGATCATCCGGATGTATCGTCGTCTGCTGGAAAACGCTGATTCCAAATTGATTCTGATTCGAACGGGTAAATAATTGCTTTGATACAGTTTAAAACTAAATGGGTGTTGTATGTATCACCAACATTCACAATCTGCGATTCGCCCGCAGTCGGAAATAGGGTAATTTATAAATTTATTGGGATGGAATGGATGATTTCTCAATTATTTCTTTATTACTTCAGGATCTTTTGTCAAGGCTATAAAGTTTGAGTTAGCTGTTTTGAAATTCCATATTATCCACTTCAATATTTTTCGAAAACCTGTCTGGCATGTTACTTTGGGGAAGAATAAAGTTTACCTACACCATACTTCGAAATTAGAGTCCATTTGTTGGGCTCATCACGGGCTCGTTTCTCAGATTAATGTTAATCTATCTATCTCTATCTATTATATCTATACTATTTTATAAGAATGAAACTCTGTGAGTCTGTCTTTGAGTGTCGGTATCACAGTCGAACGGACGAAGGGATCCGAACGAGGTTTTTTTTTTATCGTGACCGGAAATCTCCCGGTCAGAATATAGACTATTTTAAAATGCTCTAATCCCATCTGGACCATGGGCTGGAGGGAAGGAGGGGAGTGGGAGCGGCTTCTAATGCTGGTTTTTCCCGAGCGCCCGATCTTCTATCCGCTGCCAAATTAAAATATGATCGACACCACTTCGTATGTCAGCGACCAATTTCCGTTTCAGGACCCGCAGAACACGATGGTGTCGTCAAAATTGCTGAAAGATGCTCTCTTCCCGGAGAAATCAGCGAAAGAATGCGGGAAGTGACGAAAAAAATGCGTTCCCCGCTATCGCTTTTTCCGCCTTAGACCGAGTAAATTTCGAAGGGTTTTGCTCGGGTTGGTCTTAAAATGTTTGTTTGAGTTCCGATTCGGTCTCATGCGAGTTTTGAGACATGAAATATTTTTTTCCGATTGTAGTGAACGAAAATGTAGAAGAAAACGTTGGTTTTCGAGCTTATTCCGTCGAAACGTAGTTATTCACTTTCAGCAATTTTGACGGCACCATCATGCTGTACGAGTCCTGAAACATAATTATGTCGCTGACATATGAAGTGCTCTCGGTCAAACTTTAATTTGGCAGCGGATAGAAGATTGGGCTCTTGGGGGAAAATACGCATTAAAAGGGGCTCCCAACTCCCTCAGCCCATGGTTTGAGTGGGATTAAAAAATGTTAAAATAGGGTATATTCTGACCGGGAGATTCCCGGTCACGATTAAATAGACCTCGTTCGGATCCGTTCGAAAGCGACACTCACAGACAGACAGAGTTTCATACGTATAACTAGCCGCTTCCCTCGCCACCACGTCCAGCCGGGGTGAAAGAGACACTCACTCACTCACAGACAGACAGACAGAGTTTCATTCTTATAATGCAATAGAGATAGAGGTAAACTCGAGAGTAACAAACGGCTTGGCTCTTCTTATTGAACCTGCAAGCGGGTTTTCAAATGGGTTTATCCAGAACACCACTTCCATGTTCAACAACTCGGTAACCAACGCGTCCGATCCCTCGCAACCTGCTCAACTGGAGCTGCCCATCTCATCAATTTCACGGCCATCTCAGTCGGAGCAGGGAGAACTAAGCGAGAGCAATTATCGGACCCTCTCGCATTTAGCGCTATCTGCTTTCAGGAGCTGTCTTCACAACCCTCCCTCAAATGAATCACCCAGGAAGTCGAGGTGGCTGCTTCGAAACTCGAGAAAGTTGGGGAAACAAAAACTTTTCTGAGCTGAAGCCCAAATCGGTTTAGTTTGGAGAGAAAACTAACATCAAGTTTTTGTAACTCGGTTGATGAAGGAGAAAAATGTTGGCAGTTATTTTTTTAAATTGTTTTCTGCAAGCTTTTGCGTGAGTTTGTGCTCTTTTCCAGGTTTTTCCTTTAAATTAATTAATAAATTATGAAAAATAAATAATAAGAATGATAAGTTGTATAGGGTAAACAAAAAATTATACTCCTATAATATATTCCTTAGCTTTAATTAGTATTACTGAAACAGCTTTGATTAGAGTCATAGATAATGTTCGTTGTGAAGAAAGTTACACTACTAGGTCTAATTGGTTTTGCTAGAGCTTTTGATTCTTCAAGTCAAGGCACTCTGGGGAGTAGTAGTGGTTTCGAAGGATTCGGTATGCTGGTTGGCTTCTCTGCTAGACAATTGATGGCAAATGATCTGAGCAGTAGATGGGAGTGAGTCGGAATGATTTAGAGTACAGCACGAATTCCTCAAGGGCGCTCTAATTTTTATTCATAAACAGAATTTCAGATGGTAGGTAAACCACCACCATAACCCCAGGATGGTGGGTCCAGGCCTAGGTGTATGGTGGTGGTGGTGGTGGTTTCGGATGGTGGTGGTGGTGCTGGTTTTCCAGTATTGTAATTTATGGAAAATGCGGACGACTACAAATGTACATTGAAATTGATATAGATATCGTGAATGATGCGATCTACAAAATGAATGGTGACATTAAAATAGTAAATGAATGGTGAAATGAGATGGTAGCTGTAAATGGA
The DNA here is from genome assembly GCA_030762985.1 of Adelphocoris suturalis. Classification (NCBI taxonomy): domain Eukaryota; kingdom Metazoa; phylum Arthropoda; class Insecta; order Hemiptera; family Miridae; genus Adelphocoris; species Adelphocoris suturalis. Next base: position 36,220,000 of record CM061046.1, read on the forward strand.
TATCAGTCCACCTTCGAAAAAAGCGTTAAACATTTGGGTATGAAAGTAGATTTTAAATTGTCATGGGATGCACAATGAGATGAAGGATATATGTGACAGAATTTATGGATCCCTTTATCAACTAGGACGGCTTCTTTTCTACTGGCCTCAGGACATTAAATTGAAATTAATACAAGGCCCACAACTGTTCCCAATCTTAAATTACTGTCCAATTTCATGTACGCTGTCACGTTCTTAGGTACCCTCTAGGGGCCTATATCCGCGCTACATAGAAAAAGGGGAGTGTGACAGTACCATATAAGACACAACTCGTACTTATAGCGTATGTGCTGTGTTCGGAGAACCTCGGTTTTCCGGTTCTCGGATCCTCATCTATCGCCAACCACAGCATTTCAAGAACTTGAGAATGACACGTTCAACCTGGCGTGAGGGCGACGGATAAACGCGCATTCTCTTGGAATCGACGGGAACTGTCAGAACGGATATGACTGGTGAATTGTATAAACAATTACAAATAGCGCAAACTATTTGTTCAAAGTTTGTAATTATAATGATAACATTTGAACATGTCACTCCTTATTATAAAAAAATTGGTTGGTTGAAGAAGGAAGAAACGAAAAATGTAGAATTGGTGTGTTGCTCTTCACAATACTCAGAAGGCACCAGATTATTTATTTAATTAATTTACGTGTAAGTCTGATATACAAGAAAGAAATACTCGAGTGCTACTAAGATGTTATTAGTACCAAGCGGTAGGACACTGATTTAGATGCGATTCATTAGGATGCAGTTCAAATCTGTTACGGCTCAACAAATTTTGATACCTCGATAGAGTTCGAACTCGTGTCCTTACTTACTAAGGAGAAATTTATTTTCAGTTGCTACACTCCAGCAGGATGAGCTATGAGGCCAATTCTAATCATACCTCTCGACTGAGGGAGTTTGCCTTGCACGTAACATTTCCCCGGAGCTGAATACCAGCCATCTCGGTTGGTTTTGGGACGGACGATCGACGAAGTGAAACTGTAGGACGCTGGCACAGCAGATGCTAGCTTGAAGGAGCCCAGCATCGAATCTTTTTAAAATTATTTCAAAGCATCTATGTGAGCTGGGGCGTCCAAATGTATGTAGGTACCTTTAAAATACCGCAAGGAAAGGGGGTAGGGAAGAATGTTTCGAATTTTCTTGACATTGTAGAATTTTGGCAAACCCGACTTCTGAGAGCAAGATTGACTTCAAAATCGGATTCAACGCATCAATAAACATTATGGAGAGCGAGAACACAATGAATACGTGAAAACATACTGGATACGTGAGAACTCACTGATCACTGAATATGTTCAGTGTGTACCTATTTTATCTCAGGTGAGTGAGGAAGCGAAAAATGCCACATCAGAGAAAGTTATGATCACAGTCTTTTGGCGAGAGAGATTTAATTATTTATAATTGTTTCTTATTATTTCGGTTTTTTACTGTAGTGGACCAACAGTTACAGAAAATTTTCTTTAGTTGCAACACTTCAACGGATTGAGGTGAGACCGATTTTAAACGAACTTCTCCGATTGTGGGAGTTTTCCTTGCACGTAACAAATTCACAATGAACGTATGGAATTATTTAATAGCGGTAAAAAAAAAAAAAAAAAAAAAAAAAAAAAAAAAACGTACAAGCAGATGTTTTACGATCAATCGTCATGGTTATATAACATTGATAATGAACTATAGAATTAAATATCTAATATGCAATATTTACCCTACAGTAATCGGTATGAATAATGGATTCTACTCCAAACTTAGATTATTATAGCAGGAAAGAAAATAAAAAACGTTTTGATTCATTATAATTTATTAATAGCGAATTTTCGTAAAAAATGGAGCAAATGCAATGGCTTGAAAAATCTTAAAATCACATTAAAAAAAAAAAAAAAAAAAAAATTCACTGAAATCCGTTTTGAGGCATTCTGAAACTATTCCTGAAGTTTGCGCTTTTTATATGTATAAATAAATGAATAAATAAATAAATAAATAAATAAATAAATAAATAAATAAATAAATAAATAAAAATAAATAAATAAATAAATAAATATATATATATATATATATATATATATATATATATATATATATATATATATATATATATATATATATATATATATATATATATATGTCATTCCAGGCGATAACTCTCCCAAGGATTGAAATAAAAATTCCGTTTCCTTTCTTGCGTAAAAAATCAAGCTTTCCAAACGAAAGGATCGTTGGCCAGCGCTTTTTGAGTACATCAAATTGGTCACATTTCGAAAAATGTGCTGAAAAAAAATCGCTAAATATGGCTAAAAACAGCTGAAAGTGGTCAAATTCACAATTTTTAGCAGAATATTGCTCAAATAAAGTTTATCAAATATAAAATAGAACATTAAAAAATTTATGTACCGAATTTTGATGAAAAATGTACTTAATTTCATTAAAATTTGCTATAAATCTATAAAAACTAAAAAAAAAAGAAAAATCCAGAAGCACTTTTTTGAATAGCAGATAAATATTTAGAATACGTTTTTTGCCATAAAAATGATGGTTAACATTTTGTTTGCCCTCAAAAAGCTCAAATTTCAAAACCATATAACATAATATAATATGATAACTTGAGAAAATTCGCAGATACGATCATGCTTCATGACTGGAACTTTTTTCTTATTGAAGTACAATTATAATTTTGTGTTATTTGGGAATGTATGTTTTTCTGTATAAAAGGTTAAGAGTGTGATGGATATGAGTAGTTCCTCCTTCTCAATTCTTGCAAATGTTACATCTAAGGGGATATTTCCTGGGCTCTTAGCTTATCCTCTGGGTGTAGCAGGTCAATCTCCTCTCCCCTTCGAAGGAGAAACTACTCTCTTTCCATCGCCTCTCGTTGTTGCAAGAGGAAAACCGGTCCTATATTGTACAGATAAATAAACGCAATAATCAATCAACAGTGGGCTAACGTTCTCTCTGGACCAGAAAAGGTCCAGTCCCCTTCACCTGAGGACCTCTGGGCTCTATCTAATACAAACTATGATGCACATAGTGATATGCATCTAGTGATTCTTTAATTTCATTTTTTTGGTATATAGTAATACGTATTTAGATATAAACTACTCATCATCTAGTCTTAGTGGTAATGTTTTATTTTAGGGGTTTTTATCCGCTGATTAATAAATTAATAATAAAATTAATAAATAAAAATTTTAAAATGTCACTCTCTCTCTCTTTCTCTATTTTGTGAAGCTTATTGTTTTTGCGAAGGATCGGAAAAATTATGCTATTTAATCATTTATACCACCTACATTTATACCACCTATAACAGTGCCGAGTCCAGTTCATTTTGGGATTGACATAAGTGATAAGTGACTTGCAGAATCAAAGTAGGATGTATGAGCTAACCTTTGTGTATTACCAAATGAGATATCCAGGAAAGCATTCATTTACAGTAAAGAGAGAAGGCCGAAGAAATCCACACCATCTGGATTGCCAATAAGTCCCCAATAGGTAAAATAGCTTAAGCATCCTATCGCACCGCTGTGTTCCTACCGGTCTAACAAGAATAGACCAATCATTTACGTAGAACCCTTTGAAAATGTCTCAGTATTTAGTTAATTCTGAGATGACCAGACCACGAAGCAAACTGTCTAAACACTTGGTTACATCGACACACGATATGGCAGCATATCCACAAGGCCCAACTAAATTTCGGATAGTGCAGGTGAGGTCAAACTCATCCAACAATGTATCATCTGATTTAATTGTTTCCATATGAAGTAAATCACACGTGACAAAGATGAATACACACATTTGAAGAAAACGAAAGTTAGGTATTAAAAAAGTTACAGTCATGCAGCATGATCGTATGGTTAGTGTAGTTATAGTATTAGGTTTTAGTAGGGTTAGTGTTAGGTTGGTATCTGGTATTTATTTTGTTAGAATATGTCGGGATGCGGCCCAGGAAAAATAAATGAAATTATTTCATTTATTCTTTTATTAAATGACGTTTCGTCCTCTTACTGAGGAAATCTTTAAAATGGTATGTCCAGGAAAAAATTTACAAACATCCGAATGCAACGGATTTGTCAAATAAAACAACAGTGGATCATGCAACATCCGTTGCATTCGGATGTTTGTACATTTTTTTTCCTGGACACACCATTCTGAAGATGTCCACAGTAAGAGGACGAAACGTCATTTAATTAAAGAATAAATAAAATAATTTCATTTATTTTCCCTGGGCCGCATCCCGACCGATTCTAACAAAACAATACTTACGGCCGACCAGACTAGTAACATTATTTGTTACTTAGTAATAGGTTTTAGGTTTTAGTATTTCATATTACATGGTTTTAAAATTTGAGCACTTTGAGCAAAATACATTTTTTTGTTGGATTTTTAACTATTTTTGAAAGCGATTATTAATGAAATTTAAGTTTATTTTTCTGCATAAATTTGTAGATACATATTTTTACCTACATTTGGTTAAAATTTTTAAATTTAACGATTTTTAGCCATTTTTATTGGTTTTTCTAGGACTAGTTTTAAACGGCCAATTTAAAAGTGGAAAGGATTTTTCATTTGGAAAGTTTGATTTTTGGCGCAAGTACGGAGTTGTTATCTCAATCGTAATGAGAGTGGTCGAGACTGGAATAACAAGCACACACACAAACACACACACGCACGCACGCACGCACGCACGCACACACACACACACACACACGCGCACACACACACACACACACACACACACACACACACACACACACACACACACACACACACATATATATATATATATATATATATATATATGTATATGAAAAAGCTAAAACTACGATTCGTATCAGAATTCCTCAAAATGGACACACACACACACACACACACACACACACACACACACACACACACACACACACACACATATATATATATATATATATATATATATATATATATATATATATATATATATATATATATATATATATATATATATATTTCATTGACGAAAATTTTCGAAAATTTTGGTTTTTTCTGAAATGCTGTCCGTTTCTATGAAATTTATTCCGTGGAAATTGCTTCCTTTATTAACTTCTGTTCTCTTCATTAATTGCATGGATAGATCAATTATTGCATTATTGTTTCAATGTCGAAGGATCAATATATTTTGTGATACTACTCATAACTGCTGAATTCTGTCTTTGAAAAATTGTCCTCTAGGACATTATTTTCGGAAATGAAATAATTTGATTCCTACGATTTCATGGTTCGCACATAATTTGAATTTCAATAATTCACATTCCATTAGTAGCTACTTGAACAAAGTATGGAATTAACAACAGGGTTTTCTTAGAATAAGGAACGTTCATTGCCGAACATAAAACCCTAAGGCACAACGTATCAAAGCGTATTATTTAAAGAGCAATTTAAAAGTTTTGAAAAGTTGTTTAACGAGATCGTTTAAAAGTTTTATTCGGACGTACGTCTCGAGGGTTTGAGTTGTTCGACACTTCAGTCGAAGTCCGCGAGAAGTGGTTAAAAAAAGTAATTAATTCAAAACATAAAAATCGTTATTCTAGAGTTTTCAACACATTTAATCCAGTTTAAATCTAAAAAAAAAAAGTTTAAAAGTGTGAATAAAAAAGACTAAGTGATGAGGTTCTATCATTCAAGCTATTTACAACAACTTCTTCTTTAACTGAATTATTCATTTGCGAATTAAATGTACTTAAATAAAAGTCTTACCTACGGGTCAATCCATTGAAATTTGAGTGAATTGGATGTAATATACATGTGTAGTTGACATTATGCGTAATGATGGATTCATCTTCTAATTTCGAACTATATTTTTGCCGAAATGGTTCTGATTGAAAATGTGACCAGAGGAGTATGTCAGAATGACAGATTGGATAATGTAATTCAAGCCATTTCAAATTTAATTTGTGATCCACACGCGGTATTTTTCAGGAAGAGGGGCGGAGTAAGCTTTTTGGTCATAATGATCTGAAACGCAAACGTAATTGGCGAATGTATTTTGAATGGTCCAACTTATATTGTAGGTAGTTTAGACATTTCGAAATTGGAGCTCTGAGATTGCCGGAGCATTTTTTCGTCTCGGGAGACATCCAATAAATTATGTGATTGGGGATTATATGCAGATAAGTTCAAATAAAATCATAATCTGTTTGGAGAATTTAGAAAATTAGGAAATTGAGGGGTTCAGATAATGTCGCACATTTCGGTATTTTGGCCATTGACAGTATGACCGAAGATAGTATGAACTGAATTTCCTGAATTTGATTTTTTCCATTTGCCATCCTGCTCCAAACTATTTTTCAAAGGTATTCCAACTTTTGAAGAACTTCAGCTTTCCAACATGTAGTCAATTTTATCATGCTTTCGTGATAATTAAAACGTGTATTTTCCCCCTTAAAATCGAGGGTTTTCCAGAAAAATAACTCTCTAGATAAAAATACGACTTTTTGGGGTGGTTTCTGCGTATTTTTCCCCCCTGAATCGAATGCTAACACTTGCAGATCTCTCCAACTCCGTTATAACCGAGTTTTACACTTAAAATTACTAGTTTTAACCTTAAAAACACATAAAATTGGGTCAAAAAAATTAACTAAAAATTTATGGGTCAAAGTGTATAAATTGGTAATAACGTCTGGATGTCTTCAAATGTTACCTACCATCCGATTCTGAGTAAGCATACAAATACTTGAAAACCAGATTAAACGCATATTTTAATAGAGGGTAGTTTTCAAGAAAACCGTTACTTCCATTGGGGGAAAAAAGAAGTTTTTTTCAACATTAAATCATAACATTTTCCTCTACTTAGCAAAATAAAAGTTTTGCACCCACCATTGGAAAGCTGAGATTCTTCAAGAGCTTTTCCGTGCAATGATGTTTTTAAAATAGTCCGTATTCGATAAAAGCAGATTGACAAATAGCAAAAAATCCATTCCTGAAAAAAATTTTAAATTTGCTTTTTAGCGTCCATTTTTTATGTATTAAAAGACAGCTCAAAATATATTGGTTTGCATTAGATAGGTAAGATCTTTTCAACAGTGTGTCTGTTTTTGAGCTTCCATGATTCTAAGTAGAGTTCTTGGAGGAACCTTCGGTCACAAATTAGCGCTAGAATCGACCCCTGAAGTTTTTTACTATTAGGTTTGGGACACCTCTCATAGTCGTACAATAGTGTATGATCATCAAAAGTTTTCAACTTCGTGTGATTCGGAAGTGTTGGTGATTGGATGAGGGAAATATTGACGATTTTCCTTAAAGGTAGGTACTCTCTGGTAAACCTTCTGTAAATTTGTAGGTAAATACATTGATGCAAAAGAACTTTTTTTGAAAATTTCATAAGCCGAGCCAGAAGCTTAGTATAAGACGGTTTGTGATGATTGATTCATAAACCAATATGAGTGTTTACAATAGACTTAAACCTAATGTACTCGTAAATAAATGAAATGTCTGTTGTTCATATCGGTTTATCTGAAAATTACTTTTTCAGTTTCTGGTTTAATTAGATCTTAAGAATTTTGTTACTTAATGCGGTTCTTTACAAAATTTAATCTATTTCGAGTTGGAAATGTATACAAATCACTCTGTGAAAAACACAGGTAAACTATCAAGTCATAAATATGTTCGAGTAGCTAGCTCCGAAGAGTAAGGATGTATACTGCAGTAGTTCAGGGAAGTTGAAAGTAATTTTTTGTAGCTCAGTTCACTTGGTAATCTGAGGGAGGCAATTTGAACGAGTGATACAGCGCTCCAGTTCGTAATTCTACGTGAAACGAGGTGTTTCTACCTTGAGAGACTTAGTTAAATTTACAGCTAGCGTATGTTGAGGATTAGTTGCCCGCTGGAAAAAACAACCTGACCCTTTTTTCCTAACGAGGGAGCATTCGGTTGTAGCGGTATTAAGCCGTCTTAGCGATAATAATTAAGTTATTCATGGCGAGAAACAACCATTTAGACGTTTCTACCGTGAATAAAGAATACATGCGGCTTTACTAGCAGTGCTATTACATTCTTTATTATTGAAATTATGGAATTTTAGAAGACAAACTCAAGGGTAGAATTTAATGGAATTTCACAACAGGTTAGCTATACAGCAAAAATATAGATGAATTGGCTAACTTGTAAGCAAATATACATTTCCTGAAGGTAGGTAGTTCAAAGATTTTCCAAACCTAAGCATTGATTTTGAAAACTATCATGTCATATTTCTGCCACCGTCTTTGAACCCATTGGATACCTATATGTACAAACGAATGTAAAAATCTACCTAAATGATAGTGATATAGTGCAGTATCTCATGAGATATTTCCATCTTTTAAGGAGTTCACAATATAATGTACTGATCTGATGAAAAAAGAAGTAAGAATTCGATCGTTGTTATTGTACGGATGAACAGTAAAGCGCTGCTAAAACCTACGAAGGTTTAGTATTTCTGTTTAGACAGCCTTTCTACGCAGATCACTGAACTACAGATACTTATTAAACGAACTCTAAAATAGATCATTACCTACGCTTTTTATAGATACTAACCTGGCCCGTCTAAGGATTATTAATTTTCAAGTGGTGAGAGAAGAAAATATTGAGAAGCGTAACGAGGGGAGTTGTTGAAATAGTTTCTGTTTATGAATATAGTTCGTCACTGAGGCTTACGGCAGTTAGCTTATATGCTACAAAAACGATGGGAATGCATCCTCTGAAATTAACTCAGCGGACGTCTTCCTTTTGTTACTGTGAAACCTAGTTTACGGTTTCTTGCTCCAACAGTTTTTTGATGCAGGCAACCCACATCGCTGGCTAGTCCACACATGCAAACTCGAGCCACAGAAGATATTGGGGTCCTTTCACTCCATTGGTCTGGTTCAGCGACAGGTCGGAGCACCACGACGAGAGTTCGAAGAATTTTTGAAGAGAACTGCTCATACATTACAATGTTCTCCGAAAAGAGGAGTCGTCCGCCTCCTCAGGATCTTGGATGGGTACGATTACGGTTTGATATGATTATGGATCTTGGATGGACACTGTCAATACTTAGATCGTTTAGTGGTAATATGGAACTGCGATCCCTTGGATAATAAAACTTAAAACTTATTACCAAAACTGCATTCCATGAATTTCAATCATCCCTATCCATATGCGCCTTCTTTCTGTCCATCATAAAATCACTTCTTGATTTAGTAAAAAAAAGAGTAAGTATAATACTATAATACTTGGGAAAGTAAATGAAACTCTGACAATTATTTCATGCAATCAAATTCCTTAAAACTCAAACAAATGTAATTATATAACAACATCAATAAATCGAATATTAGTACCTAATTATATTACACAGCCTTATCCCGGTACCTCTTTTTCCCGGGCTCTTGAGCACATGGCAATATACGCCCCTGATGATGTACCATTAATGAAACCACGAGCATGAATAAATCTATATCAGACAGCGTAGAAGGGTGTGGGGTTGACAGTTGTGAAGTCATTACGTTCGGAAATGGTAACATATTAGCTGAACTGAAGTAAATGAGAACAGAAGCAGCTACGTGTGAGTGTAGGGTGTGTTAACGCGTTGGTGTGTGAATATGAAGGCCCAGTGCCTGTTACCGTTGGGCGCAACTCGACTGAGAGATCATAATTCGCGCTCTTCCCTCCACGTTTATCCCTCTAATCGCCACTTCAAGTGAATGAAGGGCGGAAAGGCCATTAGCCTCGTTGAAACATTTCTGCCAACTGAAACCTCCAGCATTCACATCTCATTATATTCGAGTGTCTCATTATGAGGGATGTCCCATAGAAAAAGTAGGTATTGAATAGGGGTGAACGATGTTTGATGCGTCGTGCTCTGCATTCAGTTAAAATTTATTTTTCCCAGGGCAGCTAGAAGATTGGATTCGAACCTTAACACAATCAAAACAAGAATGATAAAATATTTCATAAAACCTGATAAATTAGAGTTCCATTTGCTAATAATAAAGAAATATAAAATGAAAATTCGTTTATGAAAATAAGTATTCTCATTATTTATTTTCAAAAAAGCCGAGAGGGGAAAAACACGGAATCTAAATCGCGTGGGAGTACATATATGAATTGTTTCCAATTCATTATTGCAACTACCGAGCATTTGTTTTGTTTTAAACACCTTTCTGGGCAAATCAGATCTGGTTGATCTGCCTATAACGTGCCATATCGACGCTCGTTATTTCTACAATTCCTTTAATGTATGTGGACTCTGAAGAAAGTTTCATGAGAGGTTTTTGTGGGTTCAGGCCCTATAAATTGTATCGTATCTGATAAGCTGATGCGCTACATACAGTTAGCAGATAATAATTATTTAGCGATGCAAATGGCTAAACGTGCAATCATCATCTAAGGTTCATTGGTTCTTATTCGCAGGAATGTTCACATTGTACACCTACGTAGTCCAGGATAGGTTAAGTAGTAAATTTTAATATCAGAGCATCAGAATTGTTCTAATCATACATCAAAGTCGTGTTTGATTAATCTGATATGTACTTGTAGGAGTTTCAGTTACATATCCATAAATGTTATGTTATGGGAAATGCAGAATCCAGATGATGGATATGATTTATTGAGAAATAAAACAGAGCTGGAATGTAGAAGGATTGTGATTTGGATCAGGAGAGACTACTTCAAAATTATTGGTGGATTTTTTCAAACGGCATAATATCCCAAATCGTCTGTGATTTCAATATGCCTTACAGTATTGAGGGCGACGATTGGGATAATTCGATATTTTCTGTACGGATGGAAGAAGCGGAACCCCATAAAAGAAAAAACCGCTACCTAAACCCTGGTGTTACCGACCCAAAACATTTTGAAATACTGAAGAGGATATCCTCCAAGGGTGGGTCAGTAGTCTGTGTCGTCAGACCTCCCTAAAATAGGGCAGCTCGCTTTATTATTTTAAATAAAGTTTTCTTATTTTTGGGAATTTACTAGAGTGAGCGATGGAAGGTGAAAGTTGTAGGATACTGCAAGCAGTATTCTTTGTTAGAGAATGAGGTAATCCACGTGGCTGGCGGGAGACGATTCTGATATCATTAGTTTGGCATGATGGATACCTTCTGGCTGCGATGCCTGACCGCAACTTCATCGCCAAAGGGAAGGAACGACAGCATCCTTTGTTCCAAAGATAGATCCTATCAAGGGCGCGGGCGAGCCCCTTTGTGACAAGTTCCACTATCCGGGTCATGACGTTCGATAATAATTCCTTCAGTGGCAGCGATGGGTTGAGGAAGGAGTTTTCAACTAGCTCCTTGTCGATTGGTTCAACTCGCTCGAATACCTAACTCTTACCTAATGCCAAACATTAAAACTCCACTGCATAGCAATTACACATGAAAGAAAGTTTTCATCAATTAATGTAGCTAATATAGTAATATAGCTTAGTATTCGCACAGAAAATACGAATAAAAAGCTATGTGCAGGTACCTACAGTACATACGAATAAAAAGCTATTTACAGGTACAGCACGATTTTCACTAATCACAACTATATATTTCCAACTGACCTGAATTTTCACTGATACTAATTTACTAATATTTTATTGAAAACTTGAAGTTATGAATTTTTCTAATGAGAGCAAAGTGATCATCCAGACTAATGATCTCAGCAATTAACTGATCTGTGTATAATCTCTCTATGAGTGGTAGAACATTAGCTTACACTAGATCATCGGAAGAATCTAAGATAATTTCCATCACACAAACCATCTTCACGACCACTCGTTTGTAACCGACTAATGGGCATTTTTTACTGTACAACCGCGAAACTCGAACAATCTTCTATAGAAGTTGTGTGACTAGTTATTTGCCTTAATATTGCTTTTTTCATAAAATAAATGTCCAATAGACCGGTTGAAACAGTAATATTTTGTCTTACCTGGCTGGAAGATGGTATTAGGTATTGTTTCCTTATCTTATCAGTTACTCCGAGTTACTTAGAGTGTTTATTATTATTTTTTTTTTTTTGTAAATTTTATTTCTGTATTTTATGAAATATAGTGTATTTCTGTATTTTGTGAAAAAAAAAAGAACAAGTAATTAAAACCTTTCATTTAATGGATAATTTCATCAATTAAATTAAGAAAAACTACTTTAATATCGTTCTGTTTCTATAGGAAATTGTTCGATCTTTACGACCTTATAATAGAAAAGAGACTGATTGATGAGCCGACAGATAACAGGGGAAAACAAGCCCAGCAAACATCATCCATCTCTCTCTCTCACTCTCTCTCTGTCTTTCAGATCTTCTGCTCGAGAATATTACTCATTGTTCCTCAGTGTGTACTACCGAATCGCGATTAATTCGTAGGTACAATACCTGCAAATATCCGCAACCTAAAAGTAACTCACGGTATAAATTAATGCAACTCGATATTTGTATTACATAAAATAAGAGACTACAAGAAGTTTAATATCGAGTAATCCTTGCACCTTCATCTTGCAATACGAATCTTTACCGTATCAGAAATATGATATTTTGAGATGCAAATGGATTGAGATAATTGTTTATGAAATAATTGTTCTGTACAATTAACATTCGGCAATTGGTATTTACTATTCTCAGCTTTTGGCGTGGTTTCCCCTCAAGAATACTAACTTACGTTTTCTTCTTGTTCTTTCATTCCTACCTTCATTATATTTAATGCCTAATTATTCTGTACTGACCTCGAAATTATGAATTTGTAGTTTCTATACCTAAATTTCGGTACCTTTGCTGTTCACCATGCAAATTTTATAGATTTTGTTTATTATTTGATGGCTATCGTTATATCGTTAAGCACTACATACAAACAATAGAGCCTAGTTTGAGCAACCTACTGACTATTGATTTGTTTCCACGAATAAGTCGTTAGCAGCTATGGTCAATACATTCTAGATGATCATAGAATAAATTGGAAAAGAAGAGTTTGATATTTTTGTTACAGTAGGTCTCTTACTCACTCACTCAGGTATACTACTATAAGCGCTCGTAGAATATTAATGATATATCTTACCAATTGACGAGATTCAAGGTTGAAAACTGATTTCAGAACAGACTGCACTTACCTGTAACAAAACGCGAAACATGTGTTAAGTATAATATGATAAAGGAAGGTACTACAGAAATAAAGAAATTGAAGGGAGAGGAATCCTCACTAACCATTCAGAGTGGTGCTTCTAGCTACCCAAAAAACCCTCACCATTAACTATTCGAACATAAAACTTCGCGGTATCTTTCCTTGAATTTATGTATACACAGAATAATTTTGCTTAAAGCACTGAATGTGAAGTCGAATGTCTACTCGGTCTAGACAAGATGAACGCAGTGAACGCACCGGTAGCTACAACCGGTGAGGTGGTTTGGTTGTGTCCAGCATATTTTTGAGGACGGCATGGCAGCATCCATCCATCTCAGGGTTAAGGAGAACTTATGCTACGGGCTGCTCAAGCCAACGAACGTGTAATGCTTGGCTTTTTACAGGGGCGTTAATGTACGAGTATGAAGTATGTACGACTCCTGCACGTTTTAAGAAATTAAGTACATTTCTTGTATCTCAGGATTTCAGCCTTTTCCTTATGAAGCTACTCTAAATATGAAACTATTGGAAAACACCTAAAGCGCACTTCTAGTAGTTTCCACATGGACAATAGCTACTCGAGTGAGTCACTAGCTTCATCCGATACGCCTACCGGCGCGTCTACCCTGAGGCTTAGAGCCAGTTTCACAGATCTGTACTAACTGGAACACAGAAAATATCTCCCTACATGTAGATATGGTATTACTGCCTAAATTATGGCTCATGAGTCAAAGCTCTTTGGCAATACCGGTTTTTATCTACTAGCTCTTTCAGATTATTCTTTTTTTCTTCCAGTCGCGGTCGCTATTGAACCTCAATGTTGACACGAGTGATTTTCGAAATCATTTAGCAAAACTAGGGACAGAACCGCATATACATGCCATCTCTGTAATCTCTGGTTCCTTTTCTACCTTCTCAATCAACGTACAGCTGGAAATTCAACCTGCCATTTCCCACTTTATTGACGTTTAAGAGAAATTATCTTATAAAGTCCAGTAGTACGGGGAACTTTGATACGTTGTTTATTGCTGAAAAACAATGAAGAACGGCTTAATTAAAAAAAAAAAAAAAAAAAAAAAAAAAAAAAAAAAAAAAAAAACATTAGAAGTGGATGGAATTTAAAGGTAAATAGTGAACGAATTTTGTTGTTAAAATCCTATATGATTTTATATAAATAATTAAAGTTTGAATTGTCTGAGAGCTTGCAGCAGCAGTCTCCGCCCGCTTTCTAGCCTCACTAAAAATGGTGATGTTATTTGACTTATTTTGATTTTGTTATCACTTCGTGTGTCATTATAATAACAATTAATAAGTCAATATGTACTAACGAGATGCATAGGAAAAATAAAGGCGACTTTGTTTAATTAACCTCTTCTAACTTCATTCGGGCTACCAGTGCATTTCGTCAATTAAAGTTGACTTTTGAAACAAAAAAGAGAAGATGACAAAGTAATCAAAACATAACTATTTACATACCTAGGCAATGCAGTTATAACGACATAAGTAGATAAAACCGTAGGTACCTTAATAGACAGTTGGTCTATTAAGACCAATATTGGTGGTAGGTAGTTGGTTCGAAATTTCTACTAAGCCAAATGGTAAAAGCAAACTAAGCGAAGAATTTTTAATCCCCAATATCAAAATTTTCACTCACATGCGTTACTCTACAGTGAATTCGTTTTTGATAACCTCTCCACGCATTCCTCTTCACAAAACTCCAAAGTAAGTAAACACAACGTAGGTACTTACCAAAAAAATATTGGGGGAGGGATTCGGGACACTTTATCATAAACAACCATGACATTTGCTTAACTGGACGAAATCACTGTTTATTCACGAAAAAGAGAAACAAACGTACAAATTCAAATGTGAATGTGAACAAATGAAACACGTAGTATTTGAAAACATGGGTAACGAAGACTTTGTCTGCGAAAAGGACAATCAATTAATTCGATACTGGTTCGCTAACCAAACTATATGAAAAACAGGAAATGTCAAAAAACAAGTGCAATGTTATCGCTAAGTGCATCATCCTTCATTCTTCTTCTTAGCTATTAATTTTCGTTAGATATACTGTTTTTTAAATCTATGTTAATACTTCTTGAGTACGACTTGACGTTGAAACATCACAGAAAGTAAAGAGAAAATCAACTTTCACGTTAGTGCAGTTGATTCCAGAGTGGAAATAGCCAAACTCGATATGGGTCCGGGAAGTGTGACGTTACACTAGTTAACCAATCAAGGAGCGTTCTCCGCTTTTCCACCTTCTCCTGATTTTTCAGACTTGTTTCAATTGTGAAAATAAATTTTGTTTTGGTGTTTCATCATATATTTGTGAATCGGAAATGATATTTAGAGTACCTGTAGTATAAAAGGTTTTTGGATGAATTTCATATGGGTTCCAGTTCCTCATCTCGTTATGGTCGTCATATGGGGGGGAGGTATGAGTTTCTATGCAAAATCTTTTTCTCTTATGAGTTGTAATTGACATCCACTGTTATCACATGAATATTCGAAATAATACTTGATTGTGTATGTATATGATGTAAGCAATATATAATTCATTACATAATATGTAATGAAAATGGGGAAAATGAAGACAAAACCTACTGACAACATAATGATAATTACCCTAATAATTAATCAATATTCGGGAAATTAAGTTAAATACGTTACAATAGCGTTAAATTGACGTTAAATGTACGTTAAATTTAACCAGTTATGGGTGTTGATGAAAGATCTGTATAATTTAATAATTTAATTTAATTGTTGGTCAACGCAGTGAAAGTGTTCCATACTTTTAGAAGGTGTATTGCAGACGTCCCTAACATTTTTTGATAATATCTAACAGACTCAAAACTCGTATATCGACCCATATATTCGGAGAGTTCCAGGGAAATTCGTTCCGGTCTATTACATAACTCCCTCTCAGCCCTTACGAGCACTGTGGTCGTGAAAACAATATTCACCCCATGTTTCATTTTCCCAAGAAAAACCCTTCAACAACAGGCACAGTTAAAATCTTCGCATACCGTAAATCAGATACTTCAACCAACTAACTTACTATATTCTGAAAGGAGGCCCCAGCGTGCAGTACACGCTAGGCCAACGCGTCAAGTATCTACGAAATTACTTGAGTTCATTATTCAGTTCCCGCTTCTGAAGAGTAACACTACTCCAATTAATTTAGTTGACTATAATATCAAGTGAAACCCCTTTACACGCCAGAGTTGATCAGTATTACTCTATCCACCACAACGTATCAACTAATTCAAACCCCCTCTATCCGGCATTACCTTGTGACCAAATTAAATCCCATAATGGTCTGATGAGCTTTCCCCCTTCAAAGCCGTTCTCCGCCCCTAATCACGAATGAAGATTACGTTCTTAATTTGACGCAATGAGCATTCCTGTCTAGATTAACTTTATCTGGGGGAGCTGAATTTTAGATTGAAGCGAGGGGAACTTCATTAGTGCAGGCAATATGAAAGCTTAAACCTAGGTAGGTAGCTTTATTGTTTTTTCAGCCGTTAAATTCTGCCATCCTTCTCCTTTGAATTTATTGTGATAACGTGCCTGGCTGATTCTTTATAATAGTGAAAGAATAAATTATTACTTTCAATGAATTAACTTCAGAGAATCCTAGACGTACGAAGCAGAAAACTATGTATTTAGATGTTTTGGCCTACTCTGGATAAATCTTTAGAAACTGTGTAAGTCAAAACTAACAGTAAAATTAACCAAGGTTACTCAAAGTTGCCCTTGAATAGATGAGTAAATTAGGAGTTTTTACGGACAAACAGTATTTTAATAGACTATTATGTACGTAAATGACCCCAGATTTTCACCATCAATCAGCTTAAATTTGCAATTTCAAACTTCCTTCCCAACCGTTTTGTCTATACGAACCGGCTACCGCTTTGATTAGCCGCAAACCTGTTTTAATGAATTTTCCTCATTATAAATCGCAAGCAACAGATATATTAGATGTTGCATCTTATATTCATGATCGTTAGTGTTGCGCTGACCAGTTCTTTAGGCCAACGTATTACTATTTGTCAATGAGAAAAGAAACTATTAAAAAGGTTCATTATTGAAAACAATGAATCCCCCCCCCCCCCCCCCCCAGTGAACCCCTCCCTCTCACCACCTCACTTGGCAGACAAAACAGTACCTCTTACTATTTGTCACATCCGGGTAGATTGAAATAAGAGAACAAGATTCCGCACACTTAGTTTTCAATAAAACAACCAGTTAAATGAAAGTGGACAAAACTTTATAAGATGAACTTTATAACGGTTTGAAATACAAAAAAACTCAAGAACTGAAGAGCACATTTGAGCAACACTAAAACTAAACTAAGAAATATCGATATTTTGGCACTTCTTCTCGATATATCGATAGTGGTGACACAGGTTCGTGACCTGACATCCCAACTTCCGACCATCCGGTGTTATGGCATTATGAGCATTATTATGGTAGCATAATATATTATTATAAGAGAGATAAGCAGGAGAAATATTGTCAAGGTCTAATTAACCCTTCTTTGGTCGCTTCGGGTCTATATGTTCGATCCTCTATATTTCTGTGAATCCCAGAAATGTTTGTCATGCTTTCTCCTCTCCTCCTGCTTCTAATCTTCTAGGGTGCAAGTGGCTACGCGTCAGTATGATTTTTGGTCTGTGAGTTTTTTTTCTCCGCATTTTGACCCGACGCGACCATTCATGTTTGTATTTTCTATCTGAAAGTGACCCGACCAAACTCAGGTGCGTTTTTCTGACCTTTGTAGAGCGCCCAAGTTTTTTTTTTTTTTTTTCTTTTTTTTCAACTCTATTTACTATGATGAGCGATCAAATGTGTTTTACCGACTAAGACATCTTGAAAGAGTTGGAGAGACAAAACCAAGGGGACCCTATTGGTTCAGAAGATGACTCTGGCAGCGAACTCGACCAGGAAAATATAAGTGAGCATGAGACGGAGAGTGAGTATGAGGCTATGGAAGAAAACTATAATTCAGATTCCTCTTCAGACATTGCTGTAGTTGTTTTCCTTGTTTTCGGTGATGATTAACTAATTAATTTAGTACAATTCTCTCCATGTTACCAATTGGTTGTTTGATAATAAACATTCATGTAGTCATCTTTTTCTTTAGTTTTTCGTTTTCTGACTTCATTATATACTTTATTAATTTAATATATATACTAGATGCAAACCCAAGACACCTAATAAGGTTCGAAATGTTGGAATTTACTGTACGAAACGACTTTGGTGTTTAGAATACTCTTTTATTTGTTTTACCAAGTTCATTCAGCCTGCCATATGTATTTTATGGAGAAAATTGCCAGGTTTACAAAAGAACCCACGCCCATTGCACATTTTAATATTTTAAGCTACTTCTATTCAGGGATTTAAATGTATAGCATGTGGAACAACAGTCAAAATATGTGGGTTGGGGAAACCGAATTTTCTAGGAGTAAAATGTTGGCAAACCAGGCATTGCGAAATTTTGGCAAAATTGGTAGATTATCTTATTTTGCTTAGAAATGGTCCTTGAAACATAATATTCTAACATGTTATACTTTTTAATCACACCTTGGTAGTTCCAGATACTTAATACCAACGAAGTTTGTTAATAGATAATCCTAAATTAAAACTGCAGCAATTTAAAAATGAGAATTACCGACGCGACCAAAGAAGGGTTAAGTG
This sequence comes from Adelphocoris suturalis, assembly GCA_030762985.1. Classification (NCBI taxonomy): domain Eukaryota; kingdom Metazoa; phylum Arthropoda; class Insecta; order Hemiptera; family Miridae; genus Adelphocoris; species Adelphocoris suturalis. Next base: position 36,238,832 of record CM061046.1, read on the forward strand.
TTAAAATACAAAAAATGAAAAGGTGTGTTTAGAGCGCTTTTAGCGGTCATTGCCTGAAGGCTATTTTGGTGTTCTTTGAGTAAACGCACTGCAGCGGAAGCTCAAGGCACTACTCCAATACGTGCTGTGAGGGGACTGAACACTATTAATGGATTAGTAATGGGGAACTGTTATGTGTTGGAAACTCACATTTATGACTAAAGACTTGAAAAACCCCTAAGTATACATTTTCAGCTCGAAATACCGTAGTTTGGCAAATAAACGGGTAGGAAGGTTACGTGTGACACAGTAGTGCAAGGGAGCCAAGAGTTCCCCCAGTCGAGCGGGGGCCGTTATGACATCGTGCAAATGAATTTCAAGAGCCGTATTACTGGTCAAATACCCCTCATATAGCACCTTTTTGGAAACATCTCGCTCAGATGTTTATATCAGGCAACTAAAAAATATCCAAGAAACTTTCCTATTAGAGAAGTCCTGAACCATTTTGAACGGCCCTGCTGATGCTGGACTCATTTTTCAAGCTTCGTGGCTACCAGAAGCATACGGTAGTGGATGAAGGTTAACAACATGTTTATATAAATTATTAAACGATATCAAGATGTGATAGTACGCAGATTTCACTGGGTGCTAGCGATTTTCGTAAAATACAACTTGAGGGGTGAACATTTATAAAGAGAAATAATATAACTGGTAGGTACATGGCCTTTATCTCTTAGGATTGGCAAAATTAAACCCCTCTACTGTGGCGATCTATCTTTCGAAGAACCCCGTAGCCGGCAGAAGGAAACGCGTAGAGGCGGAGCAAAAAGAAAGTTGTAAATCAGACAGCGGCCAATTTTTCCAGGAGAATCTCCCACTTCCGATCAGAAGGAAAAACGGCCCAGGCGCTTGTTCCGCATTATATCCCGACCACGTAAATCAAAAAAAGAAATAGCGTGAATAGCGTTGTCGGTTCTCCTCTTTTAAATGACGTATAAAATTTATCAGGTAGTCCCGTTATCTTGGACGTTCTCGGTGAAAAGGATTGGAGTGGGAGGAGTAGGCCGGGGTGGTGAGAGAAAGGCTATGTTGTAATTTATCAGTATCCGTTCCAGATGAACGGGTCGCTTCTGTTGAATTTTCACGGTGGTACGTAATTTGGAACGGGGGAAAGCAGGTGGACTAATTTATATGGGAAATCGACTCATGCCGGTAGAAGCAATTTCTGACCCTAGCCCACTGCTATGTAGAAATGGGTTGCCTATTTTCTTCGTTTCTAAACGATTCCAACGAACAAGTAAAACTGTATAGTTGGAAATTTCAGACTCACTGCTTATATTTTTCGATACGATCTATCGAACAGACAAAAAAGAAAATATTATTTCTGTGTGCTCATGCGCCGCACTGAAACAGAACTGAATTTCACATTCGAACGGTTATTGAAACAACTCTCTACAGTTTCTCTAATGTTGGGACGTTACTTGCCACTTCAAAATTTCGAAATAAATGTGATCGTCAGTATAGGTAGTTACCCATAGTGAGGTCCTGTTCCAAATGTCAGCACCTTAATTGAATATATATATATTAAAAAAAAAAAAAAAAAAAAAAAAAACTACAGAGCTCACTCAGCTGGTTAGTGTGACCTCCTAAATTGAACTAAATTATAGGTACTCTCCCATAGAGATCCCGTTCCAAAGTTCAACATCTCAAGTTGAACATATCTCTTTAGTCATGTAATATACTGTATTCTCTCGCTTCTCTTGCTCGTCCATAATAAAAAATAACAAAACATACACGAAAAAGAAAGGTCTTCCACTTCATGGAAGAACAACTAATGTATGTTTTGGGGCTATCTATTTTCATATCCACATTTCAATGGTTTTCTTTAAAGTGGAAACAATTAGTACTATTTGTTTCCAGGCATGAATACACATTGGGGAAACCAAAACTGCCCATTACAATTTTATTTATTTAACCAGATTTTTCGAATTTTCAGAAGTAGGAAATGATAAACACGTCGCTCCCCCCTTTATATCCCCTATACATCCCCCCTCCCCCCTTATATATCCCCAAGGGCCGCCAAACGGCCATTGAAGAACGTAGAAGACGCTTGAAAATACGAGAATTCAGCTCACTCAGCTGCTCTGGATGGAGTCGTCATTTTTTTCGACTCTTGCTATCGCAGACCTGTCCAATTTAAACATCCAGGGTGACCAGAAGAGAATTTAACTCACTCAGCTGATCGAGAAAGAGCCCACCATTTGAATCGTCTCTTTATGTCCCAGAGGTGCATAACTTGAACAAACTGAGTATAGAAACGGGGTGTTTAGTGGATGTACGTTTGCGCAGAGCCTATTCTGGATCAGCATGATTTAATTCATTCGAGACCACCTTGAGCTCCACCGACTAAATACGTGAAGAATTCTTCGAAATTAGGTGAAAGCTGAAGAAGTTAAGCTCGTTAGAAAACTTTTGCGTTAGTGCATGCTGACTTGAAACGTGGTACAATTAAATTCAAGAGGGACTATTTGAAGTCAGTTTGACCAATTCCTCAACAGTTCATCTAAATCTGATGAAAACCGTATCAGTTTCGCTTGTTGAAATTATGTAATGGATGCGCATGTGCTGACGCGAATATTCATTCAGGAATGATGAAGTTCAAAGGGAACCATCAGGAGTCCAACCATCAGAATCCAACAAATGTCATTGAATGCGGACTGTAATTTAGCATAGTTCAAACCTTTCTACTGATTAGGGTACACTTGTATTAGAAACAGTAGAACTGCGCGTGGAAATTTGATTTTGGAAGACATTTCCCTTCGCCTTTTGAAAAAAGTGAACACAATACTTTCTTCTTACTATTCAGTATGATAGTGTTTTGATAATTGGCTTCCCTCAAAAATATCAAGAAAACCTAACCACGAACATGACAATTTTAAATAATTTCCTGAGGAGGAACCTACATCTGCTCTTGATGGTAGGTCTAATCCAAAATTATAATTAATATTAAAATAAAAATAATCCTGTTCAATGTAATTCACCAGTTAAAATAAATAAAATAAAAGCGGCAGGAAGGTTGTAAGGCGCCTGGTTTCAATTTTTTAACGTTGTTTAACCTTGTGCCAACAGATATCGTCTTGGTGCGTTTTCGTGTTGTTAAAAGTGATTGTTTTAAACTGAAGTAAGTCGCTAGGTATTTATTTTGAAGTGATTATAAATGGCATTTTCAGAAGTTTCGTCCGAAGATGTGACTCTAAAGTGCGTAGTGATAAGTTTTCCATCGCAGTGCCAAGGGAGAACTAGATAACTGCAATGATCACTTTAATGTGAGTAAAATTTTGTAATTATTAGGTACATACATATTTATCTTTGCTTTGTGCAATCACGAGTTTTTCGTACAAGTTTATTGAAATCTTATACAAGTGTATGTATATGTCGCACCCTTTTTGTGAAACCAGCCCTTTCGTAAAACGCCTAGCCTTATTACAATACGCCGCCTTTTCGTAATAAATTCCTATAAGTTATAGAGAATCGATTAGTGGTTTTAAAGAAAATGCTTGCATAGGAGTCTGCAACACGTTGGGACATTTTATGTCTTTAGTTCCCAATACTGCTCCCCCCATTTCAACCAACAATTTCAAAACAATAATTTTCATTACAATTGTAACAGTTTCAATGATTTCAATAAACTCTTGTAATAAAGCAATTATCTCTACCCACGGCTTCATTTTGGCGTTTTCTCGAAGTGATTTCTAACGCAGAAACTAATAACGACAAAACAAGCGGCATTGTTTACTACATCCATTAATAACATTAAAAAATTTGAAATGGCGACATAAATACCAAGAACAAGTACAAAAGAAATGCTTGATAAAACGAGAGCTTTCCAACGCATGGTGAACGATTTCTGTCCGTTGAAAACTTTAGAAGTTTCATTTCCTCAGCAACGGCTAGGTTGTACGTGAAAATCATTAGAAATCAACTGTAACGCTTTTTTTATAACGCAACGCTTTTCGAGTCCATGTGCCAAAGTAAAGACATAAAATGTCAAAAACTAAAATGTTACAGTAGTTGACATTTCTAACGACCTAATTTTTCAACGCCACGATGCCATTCTAATGGTAAAACAGCTTCATTTAATGCCTTTTATTTCGCTCTATAAACTTCTAATTTTATGGTTTCCTTCGAAAACTGATTTGCGAGATCCAAATTTAGAAAATTACACCTCCATGTAAACTTATTCCACCGCAGTTTCTCGCTGGCTGGATTGAACCGAGACGTACTTGTACTTAATGAACCGTCGTTACACAAAGTTTGCTTGGATGGTTCGTGGTGGAGGTGGATTCCTGCGGAATCGTTACAAAGTCGAGGGCGGTTCACCTGATGTGAATACAGCTTGCGGAGTTGAAATTGAGTTTCTCGGTGCAAAATTTTCCTTTTGTATTATGTTCAGGGAGTCATCAGTTCAAATTGGGGATTTTCCTTCATGACCTTCGTTGGCTCGTTACATGCAAGATAATGGTCTTCATACTACAGAACCGTAATTGGTTCTGTATCTACCAAGCTCAAATCAATTTATTCTGTCTCGAGTATCACAATAAGTTTCGCAAATAGTTGGCGAGCATCAACTAATCGATTCATTTGCACGTTCATGATAAAATGAATTTACATTTTAGTTTAGAATCGTTGGACAAAGAGAGCTCGTTGAATTTCGCTCCTCTAGCTGCCCCAAGAATCAGCTAAATTTCAGATGAAATATTTTCTCTTACTTAGAGTTCTTATGAGGCTTCATTTCCAATTTCAGCATTGCAAGTAGAATGGAAAACAAATTAACGTATCAAGTAGTACACGGTCCAGCAATGCTGATTTCATTTTCGGTGACATTGTTTTGACGGGTGTGAATGTTAAAAAATGCCACACTAGTGAACTTAGTAGTGGCACAGCTGCGGGCTGGACATGAAGAAAATTTCCTGATGGCCACGCTTCTGATTCCCCCTTTTTCTTTGTGGCTCTCCCATTTCTAATTTATTTTGAAAATGTATCCATTTGAAACGTTTTGTAGAAATTCGAAAATTCTGCGTGGAGCACAGAATCTGTGAAGACAGTAGTATTGATCGCTTTTTATAGATAGTATATTAACCTACGGTTATCTTAAAACAGGAAATTCATTGGGCGTTACCTAACTCGTGTTTCTGCAGTTTAATTGCGATTTGATTTTGAATTTTTTGAAATTCAGTGTTTCTAATGACCTAAAAATGGTTTTCTTCTCTTTTTTCCATCCTCCATTGACGTAATAGACAGATAGAAAAGGTTAGATTGTTGCGGTTATTGAAATTGGTTACTGAAATTACAAGGAGAGCATAAACTTAGATGCGTTCTAGATGACTCTAGGGTCGAACTAAATTCATTTTACCCAACTTTTCGTAGAAATAGGGAGCATTACAGCCGTCGGCACGGCGGCACTTGGGGGGGGGGGGGGGGGAATACATTTTCTTTGCGTTTCAGAGGGAACACGATTTCAATGGTAATTCATTTTCAGATTTCTTTATTTATATTTAAGTACCTACAACATTTTGTGCTCACTACTCCTCGGGAACCGATTCGGACCAAATTTTGATAAGATGTATTGCCATGTGGGAACTTGTGCCTCGCTGACTTGGGTAAGGATCAGCTGACTACGATCCGTAATATCAATCATAACGATGACAAAATCTTGCTCAAATCTTTCCTATTTACCGTAGATCGTTGAAATTTGACAGAGAGTCTCTCTGGGACAACAAGAGATGAGCAAAGTGAGGAGCGCCATCCTGATCAGCTGAGTGAGCTAAATTTCTTCTGTTCACCACAGGGCGTTGAAAATTGATAGGGAGCCTCTCTGGGATGACAAGAGACGAATGACCTTACAGACTCCATCCTCTCTAGAACATCAAGGGACGAATGAAATGACAGCTCCACTCAGAGCTCCAGCAGATCGATTATTGCTATATACTATTTGGTTTTCTCGATTGAAACGGAAATAGATTTTTTTTTCTTGGTCGATTACAATGAAAATTATAAGCCAAGACTAAAGAGCAGTTAGAACGTTCTGTCATTGCCCCAAGACGAGTTACCACGTTTTATAGCTGAATGGACCTGTCACGTGGTGTCCTCCAAGGCCCTTTGGTTGAATTGATGACTCCCTTATCCTTACGAACTAAATCAATCGCGTTGAAGTTGTGGAAACCCTTTTCAAAACGGAAGTTAGTGAAAAAACGTTGTCTATTTCCACGAAAAATAAAGAGTTACAATGTTAAATCGATTTCGACGGTTAGGCCATCATCAGTAACAAACAATAACAGTTATTGTTTGTTACTGATGATGGCCTAACCGTCGAAATCGATTTAACATTGTAACTCTTTATTTTTCGTGGAAATAGACAACGTTTTTCACTAACTTCCGTTTCCCTTATCCTGATGCGTGATGATTCTCGGGGGTCAGAATCTATAAATCTATCTTCATCTGTCTGACTGCATGTCACTCCCACCAACTAGGTAACTACATACGTAATCAATCGGGTGGATCGTGACACCTGAGAGACACGTGTACTTGTGGATAATGTACTCGTATAACCTGTACCTACATCTATGTAACCATAGAGTGAATTAGAATTTTTTCTTTTTAGCACGAAGCACATAATAATGATAATTGTTCAACAATAATTGGTTATGAATGTATGTTCATTCCAAGTTCTCTCTATTCTCATAAGCTAGTCGCAGGTAGAGGAGCTAGCTGAGGAAGCTGCTCGATTACTCTATGTGTTACGTGAGTTTCATTTACTTTGCTTGAAAAATTTCAACAAGTAAAAAAGTAATGTTGTGGTTTTTTACTCACTTGAAAAAAAGAAGATATATGAGAGAAAGGAAGACTTTAAAAGAGAAAAAAAGAATAACTAGTTGGCTACCTATTATTTAAAAGTGTTATCGGTTGCAGGTAGGTAAACGTATTTCCGAACGGTTACAACGGAACCAGACCACTGCCACCCCCGGCGTCCATATTTTACGTGCCAGCCCTCTTGGTTTCCCCAGAGAAATATTTCTTGCCTCGGGTTTTTAGAGCTCTGGTGACGGGAAGGGCAATTTCCCTCAACGGCAAGCTGCGTGGAGTCTCCTGGTTTACACCTGTTTAAACAATCTAACACCTGAATGCCTTTTTTCTCAACCCTATTATTCTCCCTCTACCCAGTTTTCTTGGGAGAAATAGCAATAAGGCGTTCAATACGGGTATGGTGATAAGTTTCGAAAAGTTAAACTAAATTTGCAATGCTAAAAAGTGGTAGTGCAACCAATGATATTCGTCTTCGTTCTTGGATAAAGTAAATACAAGAGAGGAAAATCCCCTGTATTAAATTGGTATTCCATCGCGTAGAATGTTGACAAGGTATGAAATCTTAGGATTAACCCAACAAAATTAATTACAATACAGTCGTTTTGGTGCTTTAGATCCTATTACAAACAGAGTGGGTACCAGTCCAGTAGAAATTCGTTTCGATTTTTTAAAAATTTTATATTTTTCTCCACTCAATTTCGAGCAGTTTGATATATAAAAAATTATTGTTCCAAATATGAAAGCCCAAGAAATATGAGTTCGAAGTTGACCATCTCATAGGCGGGCTCCCGCTCTAAACAAGAAAGACCAATCCGACAACCGGAATAATTCAGGATTCGGAAGCAATAAGGAAAATATAAACCTAACAAAACCTTCCTCAACGAACTACAACCATAACAAAACCTTCCCTTATTCCTATTTTCATTGTTTTCAGACAGCCAAGTTAGAAAGCGGGATGGTACCATGCTGTCAAGCTGAAAGAATGTTCTTCTTCAGAAAAACTCGTTTTTCCTAAAACACCATTTTCTGGTACTTACGAGCACTTTCTACGGTACCTATTCGAACAACTTTTTTCTTTGTTTTCAAAATTTTGTTTCTACGTTGCTAATGCGTCGTTAGACGGGGGAGTTTGGCATAACTTTGATTTCAAAAGTTAGTGGTTGGGAAAATGTTACTTACCTAAAACCCAAATTTTTTGTGGTTAGGAAAATGTTACTTACCTGAAACCCAAATTTTTACATTGTCGTAACAACAAAGTGATAGCAGTATTGAAGGTTGAAAAGCTCTTGTCCCTTGTTGTTGTTTCCCTGCTCACTACTCGAATGCCAGGAGTAAACTTCAAAACTATCAAGAACTTTGACGTCCGGTATATCTTTCAAAAGAAAACTTCTCACTTTGAAGGGTTGATTTCCAAGCCAGCTTTCTTAGCTTTGGTTATCACCTCACGAAAATCTCGCAGGACATTCTCGGCTGAATCGCCTAGAGTTCCGTCGTCCAAATACCAAGCATTGAGTTCAGAATGGAGTGCCCCTATGAGAGGGTGTATTGTCAACCTGAAAAGCAATAGCTAAAGGGGTCTCCTTGTAAACAACCAGTTTGTGACTGTATTGATCTATTACCGTACCCAGATGTCATGGCTTTGAGTAGCATTGCCACAGGAAATGGTATAAGGAAGGTATCCTTTCGCGCAAACAGCTCTCAGCATGAGGTATCGCACAATTGTATTAAAGTCATTCCTGAAATCAATTTTCAATACTACCTTGCTTCTGTTACTTGGGTCCATCACAAAGGTTCGAATTGCAGCTTCACATCCTGCCTTGGACCCAAAGCCCAAGTGGTGTGGCAGCAAGTATGTTGGTATTTGTGCTCGCACCCCACTTTAGCTACTAATCAACTCCAAACAGAAGAAAAACTGGGATCTACGTAATCAAGGGGTTACACAACTGAAGGACAGATGAGATTCTACTCATTCAGAGAAGAAGCTCTTCGTTTTAGAGCCTGTTTCTATACAATAGCCAACAATGTCTATAAACTTCCTCGGGCTGTCATCCCCAGCTAGCAGTTTCTCCAACTGAGTCTTGTAACAGAGTTACCTCCTGAGAGGCCCATCAAGCTCCCGTCAGAGCACCAGAGATTGCGCTGTCGGCGTCCCGTTGAGAAATCAATGGGAACCACACGCTGTTCTCGATCATTTTAGACAGCTGGTTTGGCGTCGGATGGATTCCTGGTGACAGGAAAATCAACCTTCCCCGAACATGGCTCATTAAAAGCTATTAGTAGGGGTGGTATCTCTCTGACGGGATGCCTGTTACTCTCCTCTACCTGATTTATGAGGATTTAGGCCCCCATTGCACCTCTGGGGGGGGGGGGGGGCACCTAAATTCCTTATATGGTAGCAGAGCGTGGTTTGGATTATGCACGGCTGACGCCTAGTAGTCCAATCCACTATTTTTTGGGGCGTTAATGTTTCAGAAGAAACATGGCCCGGGGTTCCAGAAGGAATTCCCATTATCACCCTTTGGTATATAAATAATTTCATTGGTCTTTGCCTTATAATTTCTCTTTTTTATTATTCCCCATTTATATTTTGTATTATTTAAATTTCATTTAATATTGTTTTTTCTGTGCCTAGTCAGCCAGAGATCTGTGCCTAGTCAGCCAGTTCACCATTTAAGTCCCCATAGTTGGGCAATTTAATTTAAGTCCCCACAGTTGGGCAATTTAATTTTACTGTGCCTAGTCAGCCAGTGTCTGTGCCTAATAAGCCAGTCGTCATTCTTTGATTTTCATTCATTCAATTTCTATATTTATATTGATTTCCTAAGGTATAAGTCTCCATCTGACGGGATGCCTGATACTCTCCTCTACCTGATTTATGAGGATTTAGGCCTCCATTGCACCTCTGGGGGGGGGGGTGCACCTAAATTCCTTATATGGTAGCTACTTATTACAGTCTGGACACACTTCATTGGTATAATGTCACTTTTAGAGTAATTCGATAGGTACATAATTAGACAGATACCTAAGCTTTTATATTGGACATTAAAAAACTCGGCACTCCGCGCCTCGCCAGGAGGCAAGCCCTCTGGAACCTGGTTACCTCTATTTACATACTTCGAATGAAATTATTGAAACACAGAATGTGTTTTAGCTCATGTGTTTCACATAAACCCGTGAAAGCCGCATATAAGAATGGCTTGGATTTTGCGGTGTATCATATCACTACCATGTCAAGTTTTCAGTTATTTATCTTTAGCGCAACGACTCACCACCAGCTCAATGAAATCATCTGAAATTAAAAAGCAGTTGCAATCATGTTCACAATATCAATCATTGAGAATGATCACCTGTGAGTAAACAATTATTCATATAACCATCCTCATAACTCAGCTTGTTGGCCACGCAATTTGCAGCAGTTAACATAATATGGTTGGATGAATCGATAGCTTTCGAACGAATTGCCAACGAATTTTGTGGGATGAAAACTGACGAAGTACCGTTTTCCTAGCAACGACTCGGTTGTAAGCGGAAATCATCACGAATTGTTGCAACACATTTTTGCTAAACATAAACGTTTCGTTTTCGGCTGGAGATGCCAAGGCTAAAATACATTTTGTGTTAAAAAGTTCATGCACGGCGCTGAACAATCCAACTCATTCAAGCAAGCAAGTTTTTGACATTTTCATGTCTTTGCCCTGGCACATTGCACAAAAAACTGTCACGTAACGTAACGTAAATATTTTGACGATTTCCGCTTACAACCGAGTCGTTGCTAGGGAAATGGTACTTCGTCGTTTTTCATCCCAAAAAATTCGTTGACCATTCGTTCGAAAGCTCTCGATTTATCCAACCATATTATGTTTACTACTGCGAAGTGCGTGGCCAACAAGCTGAGTTATGAGCAAGGTTATTTGAATAATTGTGTACACTCAGGTGATCATTCTCAATAATTGGTATTGTGAACATGATTGCCACCGCCTGTTAATTTCTGATGATTTCATTGAGCTGTTGTTTCGATGATTTGATTCATAGCAGGTGATCCAAATATTGCTAGAACGGTTTGATTTGTGAAGCGGTGGTTAAATCATTTTAGGTAATTTCTATGCTTTACACTCTAGGAAGCTGTAATTTCTTATGTAGCCTCTTTAGGACATTGACTTGACGATGCCCAGGGTCCGGATCAGATGAGTGGCTTTTGAAGCTAATTTCTATGTTTTACACTCTAGGAAGCTGTAATTTCGTATGTAGTCTCTTTAGCACATTTACGTGACGATGCCCAGGGTCCGGATCAGCTGAGTGGCTCTTAGAGCTTGCATACGAGTCTGCAGGGGGGTAGGTGATGTAGCCTGGCTCGAATTCAATGAAGTACCCACGGGTGTCGGAACAATGAGTCAACACGATCGCGAATTCAATTAAGTACCCACGGGTGGGCGGTTTCTCTTATGGCCCATTTAATTGATTTGTACGCCCCGCCGTGCGATGCACGGGTGAGATCTGCCTAGTAATAAATACAATAAGAAAACACACATGAAAATGTCCCAATGTGTTGCAGACTCGTATGCAAGCATTTCAAGCTGCTTTGTCTTTCTTATGATTTTCACGTACAACCAAGCCGTTGCTGGGGAAATAAAACTTCTTTAGTGTATTTTATTTCAGTATTTGTCCTATAACAAGCATTTTTCTAAAAAGTTTTAACTACATATATTTAACAAAAAACATGACCGATTTTCCAAGTTTAGTTAACTATCCCTCGAGAATATGGTTACTATCTTATAAAACTTGACAGACCCCTTTATCTGTTTGAGCTAATTTCATTGTTACTTAACCTATGAAGCCAAAAAACGTAATAGAAGCCTCTAGGAACACTTAGAAACGAATCGTGAAGTCTGAAGCTCTAGATCAGCTGGAGAGCTTCGGAGCTAATTTATTTACCATTCAACCCATGAAGCTGAAATTTGAAATGGAGGCCTCTTGGGAAATTCACTTAGGATTAATGTAGGAATTGGGAAGATCGGGTTCTTCGAGAGGTATAAAATGGAATGATAATACCGAGAGAGGTTCAGAAGTTGTCGGGGAAAGGAGGCGTTTGATGTGAATAACTTGGTACTGTTTGTGAGGTGTGTGTAAATATGTCAGTAAATATCTTAGTGGAAATGGGTTGCTGCGCCGTCATAAAACCCAATGAGTTCGTCAGCACTTCGCCAGCGTTTGCAAGCTCCATGTACCTATGGACACGCTAGATGCGCGCAGGATGGCAAAGGCTATTCTTGCTCGAATCCATGCTCGCACTACACCTTGGGGCCGACCCCACCTATCGCTCAGCCAGCACCTTCAAATTTATATATACGTATTTTCAGTTCTTAATAATCCAATTTGAGTATAAATAGCACATACCTTTATTTGACCGTTGTACTACTATATTACATTAGGGATGGGTGATCAAAAGCTGCATGCATCGTATGAAACACTTATATTCATAATTGACCATCTAGCGTCATGTCTCAATTGGTTAAAGCACTTGTCTGAAGACCAGGAGGTCGCCTGTTCGATTCCCGGTCAAAACGCCTAGTTAATTTTTGATCTTACGATAAACGGAAGCACAATATACAGTTGTACGATGGTAAACGTATAGTCCATAGGGCCTCTTGAGGGTTGAGACCGGGGTAACACCACCTTGAAGGAGACAATTAACCCCAACAAGGCTCTACTTCCTAGCCGCCGCGCCCCTAGACGGGGGAGAACTACAATGGCGTGAAACCTACTACCCCCGCGAATAATTTAAGCACAATGAGCACAATGTACAGAAAATTTCAATTTATGCGTTGTGCTGGTGAGCCATCATGTGTTATGCGGGTTAGTATCATGTGTTGTGCGGGTTAGTATTCTGCACAGTGTCGGCCCCTGCGCCAGAAGGATTTCACTTGCATGTCAATCGTAATAATTGTGCCATAACTTTTTCCATCTACACGTAAACTGGCATTCTTATATAGTGGGCATCACTCAAGCCATGCTAGAAAATTTTCGAGAAATAAAATTATAAGGCGAGTCCAACATCCTCAACATAATGTGAAACCAAAGATTATCCCATCGCTCTTATAAGTTTGAGCACTATTTTTGTCTATTACAATGGTTATTACTGAAAATAACAAGTCACAGTTATCATCAGGTATCACTGTTTCATAGCGAAATCTGGTCATACATTTTCCATTCATAAATATTCATAGATTCTTCAAGAATGGTAAGCGTTAACAGTGAAGATTCATCAGTGTCAACATTTGAAGATTCATTTTTTTTTTAAATATTCAAGAGGTGACTGACCGAGCTCTCAGTTGGTTCAAGATCCCGGGCTCTAACGAGTTCATAACGGCCGCTTTCCCCCGCGTCGCACCGCGGATCCACTACTACGGGGACCGCGTGACAAGGACTAAATCCGTAATAAATTCCATAAGAAGGGGACCTGGAGAGTAATCAAGAAAGTCCTCCCCTTTCCTGGCCCTTCACCGCCAACCTCGGTTAGCGCCCTAACCCCCGGTTACGCCTTCAGACCGGCCTAGTAATTTACATAGTAATAAATCCCGGGGGCACCTGAGGCCGAAGGACCATTACCAGTAATTAATTATTAGCGAAGACGCTTTTATACAACCTACATTATGAACTAATTTATTAGGTAACCAATGGGCGGTCCAATTTGTAGGCCCGACGGCCCCTCTCATTTTCTTTGGGATCGTAAAATTGTGACTTTTACATTAAAGAACGGGAAGGTCTATCGGATGAAACCCAAGTTCGATGCCCCCCCCCCCCCCCCCCCTCCACCAACACCCCCTCCAACCAACACCAGCCCTCCTCTCTCCCACTCCCGATCCTATTGGAGAACGGCCCGTAAAAGACGTAAATGTAGTAAAACTTTGCATGGAATCCATGATAAAACGGCTACTTATTTACAAAAGGCAGTATTTTATACGTGTGGCTCAGGTGCACCTAATACTAAGTACTCAATTCGAACAAATCATAATGGGAGTACCTACTTTCATGACCATGGGAAACATGAATAATATAACAGCTTCGGTAGTGAATGATTACGTTTAACAATAATCCTTTTACTGCTGCTAGTAACCTGCTTGGAGCCAGATTTTAAGTGTAATAGGTAACAATAACTTCAAACAGAACCTGTTCTAAGAAGTTAAATAACGGCGAGAGAGCTGTTATCCCCCCCTCCCTCCACAATATATACGAGATTAAGAAAAATAATCATTCTGCGTGAATCACCCAGTAAATAAAAGATTGGTAGGTGCAGACTAATTGGATAATATTATTGGATACCTAATATTATACTTACTTCGCGTAAAACAGGTGATATTCACGAGAAGATACACACCTCTGAAATGATAGACTCAACCAAAATTGCCGGCTGATAAAATGAAGAGAATCTCAAAATTATCCCAAGTTCACGGGATTTCTAATTCCATTAACTTAAACCTCAACTCGCTTAACAAACCGTTAAAAATAAAGTTTTAAAAAATCTTATTAGTATTGAAGGAGTTCCCAAGAAGTCCACTGGTTCTGATCTTAATTAAATGGTTTGGGTTGTGTACTTTTAGGCTTTTTACGTTTCCTTTTTTGTGAATGTCAAAACATTAGTAACAACAAAGGGCAATGATCAAGTATCCACATACCAATCACTGCAGGCCATCCGGTAAGGCAAGATTACAAGGTATATATATATATATATATATATATATATATATATATATATATATATATATATATATTTGTATCGGGGACCAGCGCTAGCAATTAACATTTCCATTATTTATTAACTCGCATTATTATTTGTTCTTTAATTGGTTCTTAATAAGTATCAGGGCACTTTTTTTTTCAGCAAGTCTTTAAGTTGGTAGTTCTGGGTTAGCTTCGAGAGGTGGTACATTCACCTCTCAGCCTCCGCTACCTGACTCACCCCGATGGATGTTCAAGCACGTTACTGAATCCACTTCTAAATTATTTACGGGACAAAAAATCATTAACCCGCCCTTGTAGGTATAACTGGTGACCGTTTCATTACCAATGAACGTTTGCCTACTAAAATATCTATCGACAATATTGATTTCGATATAGTTTTTGTTATAGTTCCGGATTCTTTCATTTCAAATGCTATTTTATTGGGGAGAGAAATAATTTCACCGACTTTGACTGTAGCTATTTTGTCTGATTAATATCAATTTGTCCAACATTTAAAATCTGGAAAACATTCAATCAACCAATCGACTGTATATGTATTGAATTATTAAATTATTTCAGTTTACCAAAAAATCTGAAAAAAACTAAATTAAATCACTGAATTAAAAAAAAAAAAAAAAAATTGTTTATTGGAATGATGGCATGTTAATTTTGAGTAACTAACCCGCAAACTCATATATGTAAATACACAATTTATGTCAAGTGTGTTATTCGGCAAGACCGAAATTTCGTGACATTCATGTTAAATAATAACTACAAATAAACAGTTTTAATTTGATAAAGTGTACCAACTTTCCTATTTATTAGCTCAGAAAACTTTCAGAGTAATTTGTCCATTAACTATGAACCATTGCGAATTTAGTTATCAGATTGTATGAGAATATTCTGCTAACCTTTTATAATAAAATACGAATCTCGAAGTAGATTGGCTGTACAATACAGCTTCCTCACTTTTTGTAACGTGGATGTATGGAATACGCATATTAGAACAAAGTAGGTATGAGTCAAATGATTGAATGCAAAATAGTAATATATGTATATACAATACATAAACGGAGTTGTTAATCTGGAGGCACTGAGACTCAGGAGACCATCTAGAGGTTAAACCATAACTATGCACCTTATGATTTTAAAGGGAATGCATTTATTAGCAATGCATGAAATATGGATTTTGCCGTTCACGCAGGGCCTAAAATTTTTCAAACAAGTAGAAATGTTATCTAAGAGCAGGAATCATACCCACGCAGTCTCTAAAAATGTAATCTAAATCAAAAGAGAACTAAGGGAGTGCTGTGAGATGCAATAATCGCACGTTTTTGGTGTAAACAGCGAATATATTACTTACCGCTTACAATGGGAAGAATCCTAAGCGTGAAATAAATCATTCATGGGATGATTATTTAAACCCTTGGTAATTCAATTCATTGGATGTTTACCGTGAAAATGTAATTAAATAACACTATGCTCCCCATTTTCGCATCCAGCCTCTGACATTAACGATCGGCAATATTTACTCACTCCCTACTAATTCTACTAACGGGCCATGTTAGCGGTTAATTTATGCTGGGAATAGCCTGGGGAAATATTATACTCATGCATTACTAAGCTAATTGTACGACAAAATGTTGATAATATCGTTAAAACAATTTTTAAAAATACAAAACTTATTACTCACCAGATGAGGCCATCGTACGAGGAGGTAAACCTTAGCGCGCCCGAAAAAACGGAAACGACGAAGGCGCGCTAGTCTCTTGTCGTCTAAACCCATAAGAGGCACTTTGAATGGTTTTTGCTACATCAACTTCGAAATTTCTTTCTCCTTTTTCTCCGGCTCCCTCCCACAGCTAACAAGTTGATAGTAATCAGTGAACAGCTCTCAACTCTACCGTTCAGCCTCAAATGTTAACATTCCTATTAGTGTTGAAATCTACGTTATTACAACAGAATATCTGTTATGAAGTTTGTAATTTTCTATAATAAAATAAAATGATAATGCAGTTTAATACTCGTAATGTGTCCAGCTGTCGGTATTCAACGTTTTAACAAATTAAAACAAAAATCTCGAAAATGTAATGTTTGAAAACTTTCTATATGAAAATCCAAACCAATTCTTCTTTCTTATGATTTTTTAGTACACACGTGAATGTGTATAGAAATAAATGTATAGTAGTGATGGGTTAACGAAGATGATATCGATTGAATGTGAATCCGTTGTTATTACTTTTTGGTTTCGTAAATAGTTAAAATTCCTTATAGGAAAATTGTGAAAGTGATTTCTACTAAACTGTTTATGTGATACCTAAGCCTTGTTTGGGGTAAATATCTGGAAGTTAGTGATTTGCTAAATATATCTTAATTGGTTTACTGGTTAAGTTTTTATTTGCGAGCTCAGGCCATCTGTCGGACGATTACAGTACCTAGCAAGTATGTTCCTACTTCATGAAATCATGGAAGCTCAATCATAGAAAGAATAACTCCAGTAAGAATTTTTGTATAAATGAGGCTATCGTCGCAGTAATAATACATCAAAAACTACAACAGTCTGCCTCAAGAAATTTTGAATGCAAATCAAATTAATGGAAAAGGTTGTAGTCCGCCATCATGTAAAATAGGCATAAAAATGCAAAGCTCAAAAGAACTTCGGTGGTTTTCCATTTAAATTTCAAACCAGGAAGGAAAGAGGAATGGAAAGAGCCCGTAAGGAGACGGGGTGTAGAGGTACGAAATGAACAAGAGAAGGAGCATGAACGGGTTGAAAAGAATGCAGATGGATTCGTTATGAGGGCGGACATTGTTCTGGGAGGAGAACAATGAAATTTGGGATAATGCAAGGAAGTAGAAAAAAAATGTATTTGCGAGCTCGGTAGAAATCTGCCTTTTTGAAGTGGTTATTGGATATGGTCGGATCCATCTAGAATATTATGTAAGGAAGAAAATGTGGAAGAAACTCAAAAAATGATGAATTAAGCATGATGTAGAAACAAAAAATGATTTTCAATTGATTTTCTCGTTGGATAAATGCTGTAGGAAATTCAACTTGCATCGATTGACCACAAATTGTTTTAATTTCCTAAAAAATCGAGTGAGTTATGGTGATTCAAAATTTGACTAAACTCCTATTTTCCACTTATTTGCTACACTACGTCTTTCACAGAAAACCACCCATCATAATTCCTTCCTAATTGCGGACAACATGTATTATAGGTCACAAGATATCAATTTGAGCTGCAGGAGTTTACATAGGGAAGCACGACACCCTATTAACTCACTAAGCTCTATCGTATCCTTCTCTGTTCTGCTACAAACAAATGATTCTATCCGTCTTCCTCTCTCTTTCGTATTGTCACAGGGAACGTCCTTAGCAGTATCCAATAGTTCTCAATTTGAAATTGGAACGTTTCGAAAAATTTCAGTTGATAATCTAGACTAAACTATTAAGCTGGAAATGAGTATCGAATTATGATTCAACGAGTTTTTGTTAATAAACCACCAATGCCGCAAACGGGCGCAGCTAGTTTATACAGGACACCCTAGAGAGTAGAAATACCCATTAAATGATACGAGTACGAAAACGTTGTAAATAACTGTAAGGGATAAAACTTTCTAAGAAGTTGAAATTCACTAGTGATATTTATTTATTTAAAAAGCACGTACCGATCTCTTGATTTGTTTGCGTTTTGTTATGAAATAGAGTAAAAAATATGGAGGAAAGAATAGCATGGAAACAATTGTGGTGGCAGTTGGTAACACGTTACTCTGAGAGAACGAATGACAGGCGACTGACAAAACTTTGAACGCTATTCCAAGGCTAATCACCGCTATTAAATGAATTTAAACCGGTGCCCTATATCCATATATTATCTAAACATTGATTCCAATCCATACCGACACAAAAACAATCCCCCCCCCCCCCCTCCCCGATTTTCGGCCAGGTGTTTGTCACACTCAGGCCACTGAGCCCCCGCCGTCCAGAGCTTTTCTCCGAAACTATTGGACCGAACTTCATGCAATTAGACCATGATTCATGCATAGATCGGGGACGTGACGGTAAAATCGGCATCACTTGAGATCAACCCTAAAGGGTAGCATTGAAGGGGTGAAATATTAAAATATCGACATCACGAAAACTTTCGCAATAAAAGTATTTTTTGGGGTGTCATTTATAGATGTGATCCCAAAGAATCGAATGAAACTAACCGGATCGCTGTACATTCATATCCGTTTGCTCTTCGTAATAGCTAGAATTTCTACAGAAAAAATGATCATCGACATGGAAGGGAATTATAGTGAAAAACTATTTACTTAAAAACTCGTATCGTCCCGACGATCGCATGGGCTGATGTAATTCCTATAGAAAATCGAGTTTATTATAACTTTTGTTACCTACAGATGGACTTGTGAAGCGAAGTTAGGTTATTTACTTTATTTGATCCTCGAGATTATATTTAATCGAGTTTGGCCAATCTCCGCTTACATAAGTTGTTGGTGAAAGTGGCCCTCAATTAATTTTCGCTGAGAGTCAAAAGGCAGAAGGACTGGAGGAATGCAGAAGTGTAGATGTTTCATTTAATTGAATTAATTTCTCCCCTGTGGGCGTCTACGCCAATATATTCAGATAACTAAGCCACCCCCGGGGACCCCGTCGCAGCGACGGACGTGGGGAAACCAACCCGGAGGACCAGCTCAGCTATCATACTCGCAGATACTGAGAAAACAATGTGCGAGCCAATGAGATTACACAGTTGAATTAATGAAATTAAGCGGACCAATCAGGAGGCGGCAGGAGGCGGCCACCTCCCTATAAATACCCCGCTCGGAGCCTCCGAAATTCATTCCACTCTCCGCTCTCGACGACTACACTCCGAAGTACGAAGATTTCTACACGCTCTACGCTGACGAACCTTCTGCATCCCGAGTTCATCTCAAGAACGGCTTCCTACTGCTTTCTACAAGGCCTACCTTCTCTCCACACAGATCTCGCATTGGCATCTACGAGTCCAGTGATTATTCATCCTGCTCATTGCCCAACGTAGTTCATCTGTCAGGACGCCACCCGGTACATCTATCGATATTCTCTTTAGATCGTACGCCCGCTGGGACGTTCCTAGTCGTGTCACCCGGGTTTCGTAGCACTAAGCTCGTCACCGACCGCTGGGGCACGCCGGTAAATTACTCAGCTCATACGCTCTAATTTACCGTCCAAGGAAGTCTTTTTCAAGACTACAAGGTAGGACCCTGACATACGAGCAAAGGAAAGAAGCTCTGTCAAGCGAGTCCACCTTCTAAGCCCTCTATTTCTATACATAGAGGCATCGAAACGAGCTAATAACTCGGCTATTTCGATGGAACGTCGGCCGTCTTATTTCCTCATGCAAGGGGAGGTAGACGACGGCGCGGCCGGGCCTCTTAGCCCCCGCAGCGCTACCTACACGCTGCCCGGCCAATCCGCCGGTCCCAGCGACGGCTCAAGGCTCGATCCTCACGACGAGATCGCCTTCTCACCTAACGTATTCACGAAGGAAACGTTAGATCAAGCCTCGCCTATACAAAAGATCGAGGATACCTTTCAGACCCGCTCTGAAGTCAATCATTATGATTCGACCAAGCTTTCCGAATACCCACGATATTCGACACAAGCCTACCCGGCCGATCCGAGTGTCAAATACACTCCAAATGTACAAAAAACAAAGGATACTTTTCAGTACCTCAACCAAGCTCAACATATTCCTCCTACAGATATAAATCTTAGGCCGGAATATTACAAAACGGCTCAGTACCAAACTGATCGAACCCAGCACCCACTATGCGAGCCCAGTGCTCCACGCGGCTGCGACACGAACTATCTCTCAGTTCATCCCGCCAAGCAAGCTGACCTTGACGGATTCGCTCACATTCCTTACAGGAATAACCCGGGGACTAACCCGCATAATCAGAATATAAATGTCCCACTTGGTCTACCTACACCAAGTAAAACATATTTAAATCCACTACAAATGGTGACCCCGCCTTTGAACAGGCTTAACACGGAGCATTTCGTTCCCTCTTATGAAGCTAGTGGATTTCAGGGAACCACTGCGGGCGTGCGACCCCCGCCGGGCCTCTACGCCCCACATCTCACGCAACAACCCTCTACACAAAGTGGCTTTCGAGCACTTTTAGAGGAGATGGGAGATTATCAAAAACCAATCTTCCAAAAGAAGAATATCGATCGTGCACTCGCCGAGTTCGATCAATACTGCATGCGAAAACACCTGAGAACGCAGAACGAATGCTTCTCAGCTATATACAAGTGGGTACCAGAAGAAATGAGGGAAGCTATCGACTCAGCTTACCTCACGGCACCCCACGCACCCTACGAAGAGGCCAAACAGCGCCTACAGCGAGAATATGGGTTGTCCTTACAGGACAGGCTCCTCGCACTCGAGGACCCCGCATCTCTCGCCAAAAAACCCAGCACCAAGTACCACGAAATGTACTCTAAAGCTGTTGGGTACTTTTCAGAAGCTCTGATCACTCAAAAGTGGATCGAGACTCTACCCATCGAAGCACGAGGTATGGTCGCAGCTCAGCCTACCACGACCGCCCGGCTCGACCTAGCTGATACGCTACACGCGTACAAAACAGAGAATACCGCTCTAAACATACGAGGAGTAGAATCTACTCCGAAACCCATGAAAACTGGTTTCAAAAAGGCCCTCTCACAACAAGCTGAGTTCAAACCCCAACCAGTAGAGAGTAGGCCTCACAAACCGACGGCCTATGTCTGTCGAAACCACGCACGTTTCGGTAACGAAACTCGCAAATGTGCAGACCCAGAACACTGCACTTGGAAGGCAAACACTGCTTCCAAAACTAGCAAAAAGGCAGCGACTATAAGCCAGCCTAAAACCTGGGTTTCAAACGAAAATACTCAGAGATCGGTACAAGAAAGTACCGTTCCAACCTCCGACGTAGAGAGTTCGGAAAACGAATAACTGCCAGTGTATCTGAGCCTATACACCGGCAGTCTACTGAGTATAAAAGGCTTTTTTTCAAGTGCAAACTAAATGGCACTGAATTTCTCATCGACACGGGAGCAGAAGTGAACATTCTGCCCCACAATGTCACAAAAAAATTGGGCTTAAAAATTCGTAAGTCCAACGTTAAGCTCACAGCAGCTAACGGAGCCCCTATAGACACACTAGGGCGAGCTGACACGACAATTAACATCGGCCTCGGAGACATGACCACCGATTTTATGATCACGAAAGTTGATCTAGCGATCCTAGGTATACCATTCCTCGAGTCTTGGGATATCGGAATACGGGTCAAACACAAGTACATTTATAAAGATAAAATAAAGAGCTATGCCGATCAAAAAATAGCTGCAGTCATGAACAAAAAATTCACTGACGAACAAATAGCAGCTACTATCCCTCATCGTGACGATAACCCTCAACCAGAGGACGTGCAAATCACGGAGGACGAAAACATTCGCTCTATCATTGACAAATACAATGATAAAATGAGCAAACTTCAAGGAAAGTGGAAAAACAACGGGGTTTACCACCGTATAACCACGGAAGGAACACCAGTACACTTCCGAGCAAGACCCATGGCGGGCGAAAAACGGGCTCAAGTCAAAAGTACTTTTGACAAAATGCTTTCAGAAGGCATAATTGCACCATCAGATTCCGAATGGGCATCCCCGTTACACTGTGTGCCAAAAAAAGACGGGTCATGGAGAATCACCGGCGACTACCGTTTCCTGAACGCGAAAACGAAGAAAGACGCCTACCCTCCTCCTCACATTCGCTCTTTCCAAGCGAATTTACATGATACACGAATCTATTCGACAATAGATTTAAAATCGGCATATTATCATATTCCGATGCACCCAGATGACGCTCATAAAACTGCAATTATTACACCTTTCGGTCTTTATGAGTTTAAGAAAATGAGCATGGGTTTGGCCGGAGCGGCTCAAACATGGCAAAGATACATGGACAGCATCATGCGAAAATTTGATTTCGCATTTGTATACCTAGATGACATCCTGGTGGCTTCTAAAAATTATAAAGAACACATGAACCACCTCAAACAAATTTTTTACAAGCTAGGGGAACACGGACTTCGAGTAGGTTTTGATAAATGCATTTTTTCAAAACCTACCGTCGATTTCCTAGGTTTCACTATCTCGAAAGAAGGGATAATTCCTAAACGAGATAAAATAGAAGCCATAGAACAATTTCCTAGGCCAATAGACGTACGAAGTCTACGCAGATTCCTAGGTATGTGTGGTTTCTACCGAGCATGCTCAAGTAAATTCGCTCACACGGCACAACCTCTGTATGACTCCATTCAGTCAAACAAAAAAAATGACAAAACACCTATCGAATGGACATCAGAGAGAGAAAAAGCTTTCAACAGCTTAAAACAAGCAATGATTAAAGCTACATTACATAATATCGCTCATCCACACCCTACAGCAGAGTGGAGATTAGTCTGCGACGCATCCGACACACACATCGGAGCGGCACTAGAGCAGGAAATTACAGACAAACACGGCTCGAAATCTTACCAACCATTGGGATTTTTCAGTAAAGAAATTCCGGAACAATGGAAGAATAAAGCATCATTCGACAAAGAGATGTTCGCCGTTTACCAAGCTTGCATTCATTGGCACAATGACTTGGACGGCCGATCTTTTCATATTTGTTCAGATCACAAGCCTCTGCTAGGCACGATGCTTAAGAAAAATGCACATTTTTCTAAAATGAGATTAAGATGGCTAACATACATCTCTCAAATGACGAGTGACATTCGTCATATACCCGGAGAGAACAACGTCGTCGCCGACGCACTCTCCAGACCCTTCGATCCAGTTGAAATTCAAACAAAATCGATTTCAACCCAAACTGACGAGGGTCCACCCATAGCCGAAATTTCGCAAATTACGGCTGCAATAGAGTGCAATCTTCTACTGCACATTTCAAATGCACAAATTCGTTCTCCCCCTAACGCAGAGGACAAATTGAAACTCACACAAGTTGAATTCCCTCAAGGAGAAATTTGGTGTAACCTAGACCTAGGACACCCAAGACCTTATATTCCAAACGAAATAAGGAAAGAAATAATCAGCCAAATTCACAATTTGGGACACCCAGGTATACACTCTACAGTGTATACAGTTAAACAAAGATATTTGTGGCCCGGACTCCGTGC
The DNA here is from genome assembly GCA_030762985.1 of Adelphocoris suturalis. NCBI lineage: Eukaryota > Metazoa > Arthropoda > Insecta > Hemiptera > Miridae > Adelphocoris > Adelphocoris suturalis. The sequence goes on from CM061046.1 coordinate 36,262,616, forward strand.
AGATGTCTCCAACTGGGTCCGAGCGTGCGAAACTTGCTCACTCGCTCCGTGAAGCTCCCTTACTCCGAATTTGAAACGGCTAACAAATTTTCACGTGTACACGTTGATATTACCGGACCCTTACCTTTAGCTAAAGGAGGGAAACGTTACATTTTAATGATGGTTGATAGAGCAACGGGTTGGCTAGAGGCAGTCCCTCTTAACAACATCGAAACAGCCACGATCACAAACGCCTTTATCAATATTTGGGTAGCTTCAAAGGGCGTACCTAAATACATCACAAGTGATCAAGGCACACAATTCGAATCAGATCTATTCAATTCCATTATGGAACGTCTCGGAGTAAAACATACTCACACGTTACCATACAAACCATCAACAAACGGAATGGTAGAACGCAGAAATAGATCTTTGAAAGAGGCTCTCAAAGCACAAAACGAAAATTGGCTCGACGCACTTCCAAAAGTTCTACTCGCCATGCGTACGGCAGTAGACCCAGCAACGGAAACTACACCGTTCCAAAAAGTTTACGGAATTGACGTACCACTCCCAGGAGACATTTTCGTAACTTCTACAAACCTTTCGGAGCCTCTCTTCTTCCGGCCTACGCATATTAAACATAATAATACGAAATATGCCGTAAACATGCCCAAAAATTTGGATACATGTACACATGTCTATATCAGAGTGCCCACACAGCTAACCTCTCTGCAATGTCCTTACACGGGACCATTCAAAGTGGTTAAAAGAGATAAGTTTTCGGTTACAGTGCAAATTGGCGAACATACGAAAAAAGTTCCCAAACAGCAAATAAAACCAGCTTACACTCTAAAAACAGACGAAGCTGTGTCACTAAACAAAAATCAGGCAGAAAATAAGGAGGAGACTCCCCGAAAATCTGCCAGAAGGCACGTCCCCTCTACCAAATTCGACGAGAGGTGGGTGACGGCGCTCGAAACACCCCAGCCGGCGTCGTCGTTAATAACACGACGTCTTGGGGGGGCGCCTGTGGTGAAAACCACCCCCTCTTGTCAACAGCCCTTTTCAGGGCTACCAAAAAGAGGTAGACACAACACAAAAATATTTACAAGACGTCGAGTTATAACTCCGTCAAACAAAATATTTCACCAGAGAGAAAATACGAAATTCTCTCTCAAAAGTGAAATATTAACTAATAACATACAAGGCGACCTCCCTAGACACTTACTGGGCGAGAGAGACGCGACAAGTATCTCGAACCAAGTCGCCTTGAATGAGAAAACTCAAACAGAAAATCAAACGTCCTCTAAAACTAACAAGGACAATTCAAACAAGCCTACTCGCCAATCAGAAACACTGATTACACGAGAGACAATAGGCGAACCAACCAAGAGGCGGCAAGCAACCACCTCTGGTCCAGCAGCCACCCCGGGGACCCCGTCTGAACAACTGACGCAGAGAAAGCACCCGAGGTCCCCGTCTAAACTCAAGGTCGTCGGCTCCGCGACGGACGCTCGTAAGCCACCCCCGGGGACCCCGTCGCAGCGACGGACGTGGGGAAACCAACCCGGAGGACCAGCTCAGCTATCATACTCGCAGATACTGAGAAAACAATGTGCGAGCCAATGAGATTACACAGTCGAATTAATGAAATTAAGCGGACCAATCAGGAGGCGGCAGGAGGCGGCCACCTCCCTATAAATACCCCGCTCGGAGCCTCCGAATTTCATTCCACTCTCCGCTCTCAACGACTACACTCCGAAGTACGAAGATTTCTACACGCTCTACGCTGACGAACCTTCTGCATCCCGAGTTCATCTCAAGAACGGCTTCCTACTGCTTTCTACAAGGCCTACCTTCTCTCCACACAGATCTCGCATTGGCATCTACGAGTCCAGTGATTATTCATCCTGCTCATTGCCCAACGTAGTTCATCTGTCAGGACGCCACCCGGTACATCTATCGATATTCTCTTTAGATCGTACGCCCGCTGGGACGTTCCTAGTCGTGTCACCCGGGTTTCGTAGCACTAAGCTCGTCACCGACCGCTGGGGCACGCCGGTAAATTACTCAGCTCATACGCTCTAATTTACCGTCCAAGGAAGTCTTTTTCAAGACTACAAGGTAGGACCCTGACATACGAGCAAAGGAAAGAAGCTCTGTCAAGCGAGTCCACCTTCTAAATTTCTATACATAGAGGCATCGAAACGAGCTAATAACTCGGCTATTTCGATGGAACGTCGGCCGTCTTATTTCCTCATGCAAGGGGAGGTAGACGACGGCGCGGCCGGGCCTCTTAGCCCCCGCAGTGCTACCTACACGCTGCTCGGCCAATCCGCCGGTCCCAGGAACGGCTCAAGGCTCGATCCTCACGACGAGATCGCCTTCTCACCTAACGTATTCACGAAGGAAACGCTAGATCAAGCCTCGCCTATACAAAAGATCGAGGATACCTTTCAGACCCGCTCTGAAGTCAATCATTATGATTCGACCAAGCTTTCCGAATACCCACGATATTCGACACAAGCCTACCCGGCCGATCCGAGTGTCAAATACACTCCAAATGTACAAAAAACAAAGGATACTTTTCAGTACCTCAACCAAGCTCAACATATTCCTCCTACAGATATAAATCTTAGGCCGGAATATTACAAAACGGCTCAGTACCAAACTGATCGAACCCAGCACCCACTATGCGAGCCCAGTGCTCCACGCGGCTGCGACACGAACTATCTCTCAGTTCATCCCGCCAAGCAAGCTGACCTTGACGGATTCGCTCACATTCCTTACAGGAATAACCCGGGGACTAACCCGCATAATCAGAATATAAATGTCCCACTTGGTCTACCTACACCAAGTAAAACATATTTAAATCCACTACAGGGTTCTTATGTTTTGATAATTTTATAACATTGATATTGCTCAGTACCTAACATCTTGGGCCATCTTTAAGCAAATGGATACTTTTTCCAGCTCTTCGTACAACTCGTACATGTGGAGAAAAGCGTTGTGATAACATTGAGAAAAAACAGGACCATCAAAAGTCATCACGATAAACAAAGAATAATTGAGTTCAGGATATTGTATGTTAATGATGATGACCTAACTGTTTAAATCGATTTAACGGAGTATATTAGTATTTGGTGGGAGCTTACCACGTGTTAGTGTACATTCTTTACGTTTCATCCGTTCCTATTCTCTATTTCCCTGTGCACGAAAACTTCAAAAAGCCGTAGAACATTATTAAATATTAAGGAAGTCCAGAATAAGGGTGAGGGGGAGGTTCGGCAATAAGTTTTCCTCGAGAACGTATCTGCCAACCCACGTTTAAAAAAAGGAAAGAAAAAAGGAGCTCAAGAAGGCAGAAAAGTGATGGTGGAGAGCGGGAAGCTGATGGACGTGCCGACGCGGTTCCCGCTTCCTCCTTCAACCCCTATTTCAATATTAAAGGCTATCGCTAGGCCCGGCCTACCAGTCGAAATTGAGGGTGGCTCCCTGTTATAGACTTGGCCAATACTCGGGGGCTTGGACCTTCTATCAGCGGGGGAAATTCGATAACATACGAGCAAACTGTGCGGGAGTGGGGAAAAAAAGAAGGCATTTATGTATGATGCAAACATGCCACCGTCCGCAAAGGAATACCTCCTTTCCGTAGGAATTTTATTCGATGCATAACATTGGGAAGGTCGAGGGGGTTCAGGCGCAATATTCACTACGTGGCTACTCGATTTAGAATGAAATCATTCGTCAAACAGTGGTTTGATGCATTTTCTGTAGGAGACCCGACTTCGCAGCGACGCGACGTAAGAAGAGAAATGACGCCGCAATGTTGGCCGTTTATACACTCCCGCACTACACAGCACTGAATAACCAGGATTCCTCTTTTTGAATCCCAGTCTTCATTCAGAACGATCATATGAGCGAGTTTTCGTAGATTAAATCAAATAAATTGATAACACCTAACTGATAATATTATGGCAAAGAACTTATTCTTAATAATAACCTACTAATAAAAAATAGATTCTTATTTTCAGCTATTTTTTGCAAATATATATTTTTATGGACATATTAATGAAAATTAAATACATCTTTCAGCATAACTTTGTTCAAAAAATTTTCAATGTTCTAGTTTATAGTTAATTATAGGTATTTGAGTAATATTCTGTTAAAAAAATAAATGTAACGATTTTTTGTCATTATTGCCATTTTTAGTTATTTTTTAGCATATTTTCCAAAGTTTAACCAATTTTTAGTGCTCAAAACGTGCTGCCCAAATCCTTGTTTGTCTCGGAATGCTTGATTCTTTGGCGCAAAAATGGAATTTTCATCTCAATTCAAAGAAGTTATCTTCTGGAATTGTACATATATACACACATAAATTCAGGGTGTCTCACGGGTTATTCACCAGCGGCTAATTTCCGTCAATATACGAAAAAAACCCAAAAAATGGCTCCATAATTTTTTGCGAGGAATTCAATCCCGACATTCTTGTCCCCGGTGAAATATCACAACAGTGCACAATCAACACCAACTATGTTCTTAAAAACAGGAACTCCATTTGTCATTATAGATTTGGATTCTTCGCAAAATCACTTAAATCCATCACTTACATTTTTTGAGTGCCCAAAATGAGCACAATTACCGAGTTGTGAAAAATCAAGTTTTTGAACATATTCAACAACCTCATGTGATAAGTGATTTGGGAGTATTTTTTTCAGGCAGAATCATGGTGATATTCATTTATTGATATGCGTTTACAGTAGTTTGGAAAAACATAAAAAAAAAAAAAAAAATCAGAATTGCACATTTTGCTACTTGTTTTCACACAGCGCAAAAGTAGTAAAATTATGTTTTTTTTTTCCAATTTTTCCAAGTTGGTGTTGCGAATATTATTAAATGAATATCACCACGTGATTCAGCATGAAAAAATACCCCAAAATCGTGTATGACATGTGGCAATTAAAAATCTTCAAATATCTGATATTTCACTATTAGTTTCACTATTATTGTGATTGTTTTTGAACTCTTGAAAATTCAAGTGATGCGTCTTTGTTCAAGAAATTTTACCTAGAATCAAAATCTGTACTGCAAATTTGAAGTTCCTATTTAAAAAAAAAAAAAAAAAAAAAGTGTAATACCTACTTTCTTGAAAAGGAGAGAAGTTTTCACCTTGCACCAATCCCCAGGAATGCGACCCGTCGACAAGATCTGGTTGAAGATTGAATGGGAAAAAATTTTTACGATGAATTGAAAACACGTAAGCTCCAATGGGAACCATGTACATGTTGATGAATCCTCGTATGTTGATAGATATGTTTTCAAGTGAGTTTCAGTCTTAATTAAGTTCCGCAGGTAAATCTATGGATACGGATTCTGATTCTTTGGTACGAGTGTTCATTTTATTAACAAATTCCAGAATCCTACTTCAGACCAATATTGAAACTCATCTTCGAAGATTCCAACTGTTGGGAAAACAAGCAAATATTTCTTTGAAATTTATTGTTTGGGAGAATGAAATATATATTTATAGTTTCCCATCGAGTATATCATGAGTAAAAAACAACAACCATACGGATAGCAATGACTTAATTGAATACTATATATTACTGATTGCTGGTCATTCTCCATCATTAGTTATTTCTTTGTGTACAGTACGGTGCTATTTTATAAGAGAAAGGGTATCCGGATAAAAATCGTATAACATCTTCCATTCTCAAAGTGGAATCTCAATAAATGAAGAGGAGTATTCCCAACAGCGTCTGAATGAGAAATTGTCAATCCACCAAGAGCTACTTCCAGATTCATGGTACGAGAGAAAGGATATAACGAATAGACGAGGGAAAACCCGGTGTTTTTATTATTCTGTTTTCCCAAGCTGGAATAAAGAGAGAGGTATCAAAATTCATTTTATTACCCAGTCTCAGTTTCTACCTACCTACCTATAGCCCTAATATCTGCGTTAGCGTCTTCTCGTGCAATTTCAAACGTTAGCGTTACATTGAGTTTTCGGATAGCTTTGTAGGTAAGTTGACAGCAGGTGGTAAGAAGATGGTTCAGGAAGCAAGAAACGGAATGAGTGGAGGGGGGAGTAGAGCTGAGAGGGAGAGACAGAGCAATTCGAGAATGTAATTAGTTCACCTTCTCGTCAACCGTATCGCTCTCTTCCTATTGGCGCGGTAGCACCTTGTGACGTGAAGAATGAGCGCTTTAGCGATGACAATTTGTTCCTTTATAACTCCACTTTCTCCTATTTGACACACACTCTGCTCTCAGAGATATATTAACTTTCCAATGGTAACAAGAAAAAATCGACACTGATAGTAACACTGGGTTTGACAAGCCCAGCATCTACAAATTTATACCAGAAAGATTAAATTAATGGTTGCAAACAGAAAAATTGAACATAAACTACAATAAAATGTCTATACAAACTTTTTCACTATAACTACGACAGGAATCTTTCTTTTTCATTTCAACTTAATTTTAAAATTTAGTGATTAATTTTTTATAACGTTAAACAAAGAAAACATTAATAAAACACAGTTTTTTCTCATCACCCATAATCGCAACTGAACGTTTTTTATATACACGTTTTAAAAATAAACATTCTCAAGTTTTCAGTGTCGTTATCAAAAGTACCAGGAAGGGTTGTCGAAGATGTCAACTGTTTTTCTGTGGACTCAAAAATCATCGATTCATGCATGATAGGGTCTGACACGCGCAACAAGCCAAAAATTCTGAATCAGCAGCCATCTTTCAAAATAATCTCATTTGATTTTCTAAGTATGTTTACTAACTTCGGGTTGGACGGACCCAGCAATCACATTTTTCATCACCCTATCGGAAATTAGAATGACAAACCTATCTCCGAGATGGTTCCTGATTCATCCACGGCAGGAGGAAAATTTGAAGCCTCGTGACGTCCAACCAACTCCCTAACACCAACAGCTCATAGATGCAAACAATTTCTTCCGTACAACTACATCAAAATAGGGTAAAATACCGCCAACTGCACGGTTTTATCTCAATCCGTTTTGGAGATATTATTTTTTTTAGAGATTTGTTTGGGAAAATCGCGTATTTTTCCTTTTAGACTCAAAATTTTCCACGTTACTTCATTTAATATTAACTTCTGACCAAATTTACCACAACATTAAATTTTCCACAAGCATGGTTTACTATGATTCTTACAACGTACTATATAAAGACCACAACAATAGCTCAATCATAGCAAAATTTGTAAAAATAAATAAATAAATAAATTTCTGAAAATCTTTGAAACTTTAGTAATCCTAAAAATATATTAAAATAAAATTAAAGAAAAAAAAAAAAAAAAAAACAGGCAAATTTTATGAAAAGTGCTTCATTTAATGCCGACGGTAGTCAATTTTAATTTTACTTTGCTATTTAGGGGAGAACATTTTGTTATAATGTTGAAAAATATGGTTTCTTCAATGAAATGGAGGGTTTTCTTGAAAAATGACCCTTTATGAACCTTCGAGAATGGGGTTGATTTCTCCATATTGTTTCACGCTTAATCGAGTGGTAGGTACCATTTGCAGATCTCTCCAACTCGTTATAATCGAGTTTTACAGTTTAACTAGTTGTGGAAACAACCATTTTTAAGCAACAGCCACAAACAGCAACAGTTTTAAACAAACTAGAAATAAATCTTGGTTGTAACGGAGTTGGAGAGATCTCCACACATTTCTATTCGATTCAGAGTGAAAAAATACGTGAACCGACCCCTAGTCTTTGGTTCATAGAGGGTTGTTTTTCAAGAAAACCCTTGATTTCTTTTGAAAAACCACATTTTTCAACATTAAAACACCATTTCCTCCTCCCACAAATAGCAAGTGGAAGTAAAATTGACAATACCGTTGGAAAGAGTACCTATTGAATGGTGCAGTTTTCATGGGATTTGCCAGTTTCCAGGATTATTTTTAGAAGAGTAGTAACATTTCCAAGACAATTAGATATTTTATGTTCCAAATTGGTCTATGTTTTAGCTGTTGTTATGGTCTTATACTTTTGGGACACCCTGTAAATAGGACGATAATACGAACAAGTTTTAAAATCCAGTAATTTTTTCAAAATACCTAAAAACAGATTTCCATGGAAAAAAAAAAAAATAATAAAAAATAAAATAAATAAATAGAAACTAAAAAATTGATTTCATTTTAAAATGTTTGAAGCTAGAATAACTTGTTTAAAAAAAAATTACGCAAATTGCAAAAATACCGGCTGAAATGCAGAATGACTCTTAAAATTGATCATTATCGCTAAACACAGGGTTATAAAATCGACATTTTCAATTGGACACCAATTTATTGGACGATTCGACTTCGTAATTGAGTAGCATTTTCGAAAGCTAAATGTAATAATCACATCAATCAAGTGGTGTCCGTTTTTGGTGATGCAGTGCTTGGGAGTTCGCATAAACTCTGTCTAACATCGTTAGCCTACTTGGGCAACTTCCATCCGAATAGCTTCCTTGAAATCGTTCAATGTTCGGGGCTTGTGCTGGTATGCACGTATGTTGAGGTGACCCCTCGTGAAAAAATCGCAGATGACTAAATGTGGGGACTGAGGAGGCCAATGAACATCACAGTACCTGGCAATGAGGCGACCAGGGAAGAGAGGGCGAATAATATTCATCGTTGCTATGGCCCCATCTTGTTGGAACCACACACACTGGATGGGACAAGTCTTTGACAAGAGTCTGTACGATTTGAAGGAACCTATTCGAGTGGAAGTCGCCCAAGTTGACAGAGCAACGTTGGAAATAGTTTATACGAACTTTCAAGAACCTCTCTAGTACTGCATCACCAAAAAACGCACACCCCTTGACTAATGTGATTGTCCACACTTGACTTTCAAGAAAGCTGTTCAATTACAAAGTCGAAACTGTCGATAAATTTGTTTTTAAGTGAAAATGAACGATTTTATGATTTTTTCAAAACTTTCCGTCCTTTATGCCGCACTTCCATAATGACACAATTGATCAATCTAGTATCCATCACGTATTGATTTAAGTAGTGATTGGTCGTATCAATTACGTATGTAATTGATATTTCTAGACTGTAACATTGAACTTCCCTAGACATAAAATCTAGGGAAGGGCCCACGTATCTACTACCTATTCTGTTGGAAACAAATCTCGCTGCTAGAACCCCTAACCCCCCTACCTTGCAAGCAACTAACTTGAACTGCCTACACATGTAAAGACATTCACGAATGAAAAATGTTCGTCAATAAAAAAAAAAAAAAAAAAAAAAAAAAGCCCCCGATATTCCATCAATTTTAACATAGATATGGGTTTAGCAAAATACGTCAATAAGACCCTTAGTTAGAAGGTACGAATCAAATAACTCGGGGAAACTTGGAACCCTGAATGAAAGAAGTTGTTAAAGTCAAACGGAGTTCGTTAGCACTCGAAACCCCAAAGTAAGTTAGAAGGATACTATGGCTCGGTAACCTACCTAATTTGATTTGATGGACTTTACTTTAGAGATGAGGCATTGTTGAAATATGAAATTTTATAGTTAACTAAGACAATAGACTACATTGCGTATTGAAAAACAAGAAACATTATGAGTTAGGTGAGTGTACTACTTGGCGTTGCCCCATAGGTATGAAGGTGTAGCACGATAGTTCACTTAATTGTTACAGAGGCCAACCGACAAAAATGACACAATAATCAATTAAAAATTGGTTATTTTATGTAGTAAGGCTACATAACGTAATCAGGCTACATTACCAGCATTACTGAGTATGTATATTATTAATTTCATGAAGGTAAGTACGTAGTTGATATTTCCGGCCTACACCATCAGACATAAAAATGACATCTAAAACACCATCGTGTTACTATGTGTCGTAAACCGCTCCCTTCCCCTGGGGTATTGCAAGCCGATGGTGTGCATAAATGAGTGGAATTTTAAAACTAATGTAAGACCACACCCGTTTTCTATATGGCCAATTCAATTTAATTTATTATTTCATTTTTCACTTTCTATTTGACTTAGCATCTTGAATTTGGAATGTATTTAATTTTGGTTAATTTGGTTTTTAATTTTGGTTAATCATTTTTAATGATGAACCTTTGTAGTTGACCTAGAAATTATTAACCCCCCCCCCCCCTCCATCCCTTCAAAATTTGTTGGTTCACATTTCAAGATATGATGTCCTTGTTCATACTCGTAATTGATGACGATTGTAAGCCCCCATCTTGGCTAAATTTTGGAGTTTATCCTATATGTTGCAAAGGCATTCTTACAGAGCTCTCACAAAACTTGGGAACAAATGTGCATCTGGAAAGCACATAAGAGGTATTTTATTCCCCTCAATATTTCTATAAATGAGAGTATGCCAATTATTGCCGAATATAGGTTATATTATTACAATTCAATCCGCTTCAGTATGCCCATGTATGCTTGAGTAAATCGCCCCGATAGTTGCAAAACTACGGTACCTATTTATGAAACACCAAAAAGAGAGATTGAATAAATCCAAAAGGAGAATGGATTACCTTCTACCGATAATGAAAGCAGTAATCGAGCGTCACTTCTGCCCAGAGAATCCTTCCAGCCTGGATATGAGTGGAGATAATACCGAGGCTACTACAAATAGAATGATTATTAGCATAATAAGTTCCAAATAATCATGACTTTGATTTTAAATAAGCGATGGAGATAATGTAGTATTAACTTCTACCATTTTCAGTTTTCTATTTATATCAACCGGTAATTTTATTCCTAACAGCATATACATAGATTTCTAAGCCGCTAGAACTTTAGTTAAAATAATTCCATGAACAATAGCCTACCAATATTTAATAACCGATGTTGTAGTAGGTAATTAACCAACAATTTGTAGTATGTTGGTCTCCAACAAGTGAATGTAATAACAAGCAACACCCCCATTTCCATTGGGAAGATGGCGAATTTCATCGCTAAGGGTTGAGATTAGCGCGAATAGTTTAACAGTAGGCAGCGCTATAAATTTTGGCGGGCGGTTACGGGCATTGCGGAGGTATGGCTGCCGTTGCCAACGTAACGGCACATAAACACTTGGGAGATCCTATTAAACCGAGAGCGTCGAGTAGAGAGCACCTGAGAGTCACATCAGCTTCTCCTACCTCCTAGTTATCACCTTCATGTCCCCGGGGCCTCCCTGACGCCTTCATTCTCAACTTCCACGATATGCATTGTAGTTAGTTCCTTAGAGAAGAGTTGGTGTTGGAAACTGCGAGTAAAGTGGTTTCACTCATACTAAAACTAAACTCTCACTTCCATACGGAACTTTAAAGCTCAATTTGGTACACGGAATTTTGAAAGCCCTAAATTACTCAGTTTTAATCAAACCTTTCATCATATTATTTAACATCTACATCAAGTATTTTAACTTAGTTTTTATAATTTTCCTAGTAATTTAAATTTTATTCGTTTTAACTTTAATTACTACTTGGATTTCTGCTACACAAACCAAATACATCAATTGAAGTTGTTTATATCCCCAACAACCCAACGGGACAAACTTATGTGTTTTTCCAACAAATACCTACATCTGAATAGATACCACCTACAAACAACAGAAAGGAGTTAAGTGTGTGTTTGTAATGGGTGGGTTGCTAGGTGAGTTCGTGGGTTGGTGGGTGTTGGTGTAGTTATCTCTTCGGAGCTTCCTAATATCCTTACCCAACTTAAGATAATATCTCCCGTCCTGTTACTCGGGTACTCTCTGGATGAAGAGAAGAAGGCGGAATGACCCGCTGGCGATTAAGAGGAGGCTCGTGTCAACGGGTCTCCAGTCCCTTCAATTTTGTGTTTCCCGGATAAAAATGCAGAACACGATGAGCCTCATAGCCCCCGTTGGCCAATTGGCACGTGGGGTCCAAGGGGAGAGGCTCTTGGGCGCCCCAGGCAGTGACGCCAGCCTTCCCTTTCCTCTTCTTCATCATCGTCTTCCTATCCTTCTTCCTCTTCCGATGCCCCTGGACATGGCCACGAGTGTGCCCACTGTTAGAGAGCCTTCGCTTCCAAGTATGGCCTTATCACCCACGTCTCTCAGAAGCATCCTGTGCAAGCCAATGCTGCCATTGATAAAGAACAAGAGCGGCCCAAGTATGTTAGTAATTTGTGCGTAATGGAGTACGTCATATAAATGTATTTTTGCAACAACGTTTTCCAATGCGCACAATTTCTGCCATTCAATCTCTTCCCCTGTGGCCCGCCTTAAAGCAGCTTGTCCAGAATGCAATCCTGGCAATTAGCTGTGAGGTCTCTCCCACATCTCCTGTAGACTTGGGGTAGTAGCTCAACTTTCAGCTATCCTCCCTCATCAACTCCACACTTCTTTCTGAACCGAAGATGAGGTGTTGAGGCTTGGGTAGGAATACAATATTGACGGTAGTGAGAGTGCCTACCAGCTGGACCTGTAGAGGGGGGGGGGGGGGGGGGGGGGCTGTTGAGGGGCTAGACGGCTTGGAAGACGAGATGACGGCCTATATAAAGAGGATCCTCTCACAGGTTGACGAAGTGTCCATGACGGAGCATCCTCCTGGTTGCATCCTCATGTAGCTGCGGAGGTACTAGAGGGAGCAGGGGGGAGTAGTTTAAACCCCTGTCCATTAAGTTGTGGAATTTCGGGAACCACTCTTGAGTGCTCCCATCTACGATCCTGGTGAGCTGGTACAACTTAGGGATGCTTCCATCAGGGATTCATTACACAGCTTTATGTGCATGCCAGAGCTATAGCAGGTGGTCGTTCTATAGGGGCATTGCACTTCATCTCACTCCTCTCTCCTTCCTTCTCCTTCCTCAATTTTCTTCTCTCCCCACTAAATTTAGTGGAGTCCCCCCCCCCCCCCCCTAAATGGTTTGCCCTTTTCCCCTTTGAAAACAGTTGAAAAAAAAAACCTAATAAAATCGAGTTTTTTTTTTTAAATTTGTGATTCAAATTTAACCCCATTGCTTTTGAAGACAGTCGAAAAAAAAAAGGAAATCGAAGGTTTTATTGAAATTGTGATTCAAATTAAAAAATGGATCATATTTCATGCCTAAGAAATTCCGGCTTCATAGGTTGAATAGCGGAAAGCTTCGCTCCGCAGCTCACTCAGATGATAATAAAAACATCAAATTTTCTAATTACCTCACTCAGCTGCTCTAAAGCGAGCCCATTTCAAAGAACCGGTTCATTTCAACCTTCTTTCGATGTTCCAGAGAGGCTCCCTGTCACATTTCAACATCCTAAAGTGAAAAGGGGAGAATTTAGCTCATCCTGCTGATCAGGAAAGAGCCTACCTATCAATTCATTCGTCTTTTGATGCCCCAGAGGCTCCCTGAAAAAATTTCAACATCCTACAGTCAAAAGGTAATTATGATAGTCTTTCCTTCACATGTTACTAACTTCCCACATCTTACTATCATGACTACGTTTGCTCGTCTGGCGGTCCTCTAAAAAATGCGGTACTGCGAGAATTCAAATCACGGGACATCCTAAAGACATGATATAGATTAAAAAAAAGAAAAGATAACAAAAGTAACTTGTGTACAAGATTTTATGATTCCTCATTTAAATAGAAATTTAGCTTTTGAATTCTACATACATGGAAAAGATACTATGTAAAACTCGGCGCAGGCCCCCTTGACCCCCAATTACCTCTATTTACATACTACGAATTAAATTATTGAAACACAGGATGTGTTTCAGCTCACGCGTTTCACATAAACTCGTGAAACCCGCATGTAAGAATGAGTCCGATTTTGCGGTGCATCTTATCACTAGATGTTAAGTTGTTTTATTTATTTATCACCAGCGCCATATTTGAAACCTCCTCGTCATGAGCTTTCATTTGAGCCCTCACATGAAGAATGCATGTATTACTTCCCCCCCCCCCCCTCCTCGTCAAAAGCTTTCATTTATTCAAATAACATAAATTATCAGAAATTAACAAACGGTTGCAATCATGTTCACAATATCAATTATTGAGAATGATCACCTGTGTGTAAACAATTATTCATATAACCATGCTCATAACTCAGCTTGTTGGCTACGCACTTTGCAGTAGTTAACATAATATGGTTGGATAAATCGAACGAATGGTCAACGAATTTTGTGGGATGAAAAATGACAAAGTGCCTTTCCTCTAGCAACGACAAGGTTGTAGGCGGAAATCATCAGTGAACTGTTGCAACAAATTTTCGTCACACAAAAACGCAACACATAAAAGGAACACATAAATGCAACACATTTTCGTTAACATAAAACGTTTCGTTTTCGGTTGGAGATGCCATGGCTGAAACACATTCTGTTTTAAAACAGTTCTTTAGTAACCTACCTACGTGTTTACGTGTTTGAATAGTGGAAGGTAACACAAAGATACAAAAACATTAGGTATTTTCTTGAAAAGGGAACATTGTGTTTATTGTTCGAAGTAGGTAATTGTTCGTTATATGGGTGAACCTACTGGATCTCGGTGGTATCATTTGATTAATTGAAACTGAATTAAAATATATTTAAATCAAATTGGAAAATTGTTTTCTTGTAGGGCTGACAATTGCCTTGCTGATGATTCTGGACCACTTTGCCACCGTATGTGATTTTCGGCCCAAGTTTCATAAACTTTAGTTCAATCGTCTAAGAAATACCTTCCGAATGCCGCCGCGTCACATTTTTATTTTTTGAAGTTATTATTATTATTATTATTTTAAATTTGAGGGGGCTTGAAAAATGTTTTTTTTTTCTCGGTCGGTTACACAACTTCATAGTTGAAAAAAATCAACCTAAATCGGTTAAAATAATAGAGTATTGAGATTTCCCTTCAGTTATACTGCTTGATAACCGAACTTGCAAGTCTACTCTTGAAAAGTTATATTTTTTGAACCAATAATTATTCTGGAACTTACGAGTGTAGACAGATTGTAAGTTAACATTTGTTATGTATTTGTTGTTAAAAATACCCCAGATTTGTCAGATAGGTACATAAATTTAATTTATAAGTTTAAACTTTTTCAACATATTTTGAACTCATAAAATATTACCGACAGTCACAGTAGTAAGCTGTATCTACTAAACCTCAGATTACACAATTTAACGGTTCGCCTCAACAGCGTTTCAACCGCCAATTCAAAGGAAGTGAAAATTTCGACGCAACAAGTCGATTGAGGATACATTTTTAAACTTATTTATGTCTTTAATTGGCACACCGGGAAAGATCACGTTATATCTGTTACATTTTCGGACAAAGAGAGGCGATCCCGGTGCCACGCAATTTGCGTCACAAAATAATAATAATAATAATTTGCACAGCGAGAATGATGAGGATCAAAAAGATCGCCCGTTTCGGCTCAATAGAACCCTAACATATTTGTACTCAAATTCAAGCCCTAGATCTCCTAGCCAACATAAAATCTTAGTTTTCCAAAATTGCAAATCATATTAGTTTAAATTGCGAAAGTGTGTCAAAAAACGTGGTTTTGTCGTTTGTAGAGAGGGATTTTCGCGACCTTCTTCCAAACGCACTCTCCCACTCCCCCCCCCCCATCCTTTAGATATTGATTACGATTACAGGTGGTAAGATACCTATGTGTGAAGCTATTGAATGGTTTGAAATTTTGGAAAACAGATTTTTCTGTTGGTCAGGAGATCCAGGGCTTGAATTTGAGTACACATATCGCACCCGTCCTAGAATAAGGGTACAACTCAAAAATCGCGATTTTTGAGTTAGTTGTGGTTCTGAGAAGTAGAAACGGTCTAGTTTGTCTGTAGAAGGTGGGGATATGTGTAGGGCACTCTAATTCCGCTAGAGAGTGCGTGTTTGAGTTGGAAAACACTGTCAAAAAAACTATTTATTCACCATGGGGCGTTAGAGTAATAATGTAGGAAACAAGTTTGGTTCAGGAGACGGGTAGCCCAGGGCTGAAAATGAATTTTTGAGTACCCTTATTCTAGGATGGGTGCGATATGTTGTTGTTCTGTAGAGCCGAAATCTTTTCGATACTCATCATTCTCGCTGTGCAGTCTTACCTATTATATAGAAAAATACTTAAAAAAACAAAAAACGTATAATTCGGTTAATTACATAGTTTCAATAATCAGTTTGGTTAGTTTCAATTATCTTAGTTTAGTTTTGGGTTCCCTTTTGCGAAGAGCTTACCCTTCCATTTCATTTATTAGAAGTTTCGAATCTTTTCTCGAAAACGAACTTGACAGCTTGATCAGGACAAGAATATATAGTGTTTTGCCTATATTCTAAAACTGGGGTTTCGTCAGTTAAAATGTTATTGAGGTGACCCATTTAATTAAAGAATTAATCATAGAGCCAATCATGTCTTCATTCTTGTAATATGGTAAATACAATAATTCTCAATTCTCACTACATTGAAAAATTCAAATATTAATTAGTTTGATAATTAATTTGAACTAGATCAGGCTTAAATGCTAATAAAGAATTATACTTTGCATGGTCTCTTCTCCCTTTCAACACCTTCTAGATGGGATTTCCTTTTCAATTAGAGGTCGAAGGGCTGGATTACACCTCCGGGCAGTTGGAAGGGCGAGGCAATAAATAAAGGGCTAACAACTCCCGAAGGGTCCTTACGATAGGTCCTTGAGGGGCACTTCCAGCCCGCAATACGCTCGCTGGTGAAAGCTCCCTTAAAAATACCCACGAAAAAACGAATGAGCTATTATAGCATAACTGTTTGAAATGTTTCATTTCACGCATTGAAAGAGATGAAACACCATGTGGTAAGCCAATCTTCGTAATAACGATAAATCGAAAAAGGCTACAAATTGTCGGACAAATCTTGATTATTTCTCTATAAGATAGTACTTCTGCTCTGATCAGTGGGCTGTAAATAGTTATAAACAGACTTAGACACTCATCGAAAGAAAATTCCTGAAATAGGTACTTCCAATAACACTAAAACCACGTCCGTCAAAAGGTTTTACCAGTAATAATAAACTGGAAAAGGAATTCTATTCAAATTGTATCAGCTGGTCAATCGCAATAAATTAACAATCTGCAAAATATTACGCAAAGGTTTATTATTTTTTTATTAGGTAACCTTTCTATGCAGGAAACGGTTCTATAATTGAAGTAATCGAAGAATGTATAGGTTTTATACATATAAATGCACAGACTTAGTTGCCTACCGAGGAATAAAATAAAATAAAACAACTCAATTTACTAGTCCTTATGTATTTAACAAGAGCTGACATGCCAACTGAAAAATAATGAGGTAAAATAAATCACCTACCTACGTTTCACATGTACTTGTTTCATATGATACTTAAGTCATCATTTACTCGATTTCGCCAAGTGATAATTTTATTGGGATTTTATCATCTGATAGTCGTAGTTCATAAGGCGATTTTTACTGTCTCACCAGTTGCGACTCACTCTCGTGATGATGCACTTTTTTCCACGTAAAAATTCTAGCCCTGATTACAAAAATATGAAGGTGCAGCGATACCGGTCATTTCATTCAATTCTTTGACATGATATCTATAAATTACACCAAATATATAAATACAGTCGGCTTGGAAATTATTTTCTGGGACTCTTCCTCTCTGTATATCAATAATTGAGTCTTGATCAAACCATAACAATCGGAGAAATGTATATAAGTGTGTCTATATGTCTGGATAGCTGGTGAAGAGTGCAGAACTCCTGGAATAACGTAGTCAAATTCCATTTTCAGGACTGGTTTTTGTAAGAGAAACTCCTTTCAATATGAAGGAGTAATAATGAATGCAATTAATGAAAATTTGACTATCTTGATGAAATTCTTGTGATTTATTAGGACAGAGATAGATATCCGTTTCCATCTCAAGACAGAAGACACAGAAAATTGTTCTGTATTTTCTGTGTTGGTGTCCTGTGGAGGAGCGCTACCCAAGAGATCAAGTTTAAGTTTGTGTGAGAATCACTGCTTTCTGATTTTTCTCTCCAAATAGCCATCTCCTATCTTGGCCTAGCCATCTCCTATCTCGGCCTAGCCATCTGATAAGTAATATTGTAATACACTTGGAGTGAAGCACACCCCCGTCCGTTTGGAATTTATTGTCTCAGAGCAATATTGACGATGTTGGGTTGATCATACCCCAGGGTGTTGTACGCTAAAAAGGCAAATTGTAAGACCAATATGGAACCGTTCGGTATGCGTTGCCTCCCGTGCAATAACTTGTTTCTCAGCAACTCACAGATGCCGCGCTATTCTCTTGCATAAAATCAGACTACTAAAATTTCTTCTGCATATTACCAGAACTTGCCATCAAACAGTTCACAAAAAAGAAAAATGTCATTCTAGCATTCATCGACATTTTTTAAAGTAAAAAAGTAAATTCGAACCTTTTGCTGAAACTCGTATTACATACTTAGTAACTAACTGATCAAGGGATGAAAAATTATATGAATAAATGGAACGAACGGATGATTGTATAGTGACAACTAAAATTGCAACTAGCTTAGAAAAATGACAGGAAAAATAATATAAAAACAAGAAGAGCAATCATCAGAGCATCGTCAAAAAAGTAGATCTTAGCTTACAAAGTGCAGTGAATAAAGTTTGCAATAATAATAATAATCTTGCAGAAATAAGATTATTATGATCAGTATTTGCGAAGGATCGGAGAAAACTAATTGGACATAAAGGAATCTGAATCTCAGCTGCTAACTAATACGTGCTGTAGAAATAGTACGTTTACTATGTGAAGCTAAAACACAACTAGGTATGGATTTTTCACCGAGCGAATTAAATTTGATAATTTATTGATTCAAGCATCCCATTACGGAAAAAAGAAATTATTCCACCATTTTCAGGGTATTGCGAAAATAATCAGGAATCTAATAAAATAAAATCAATCGGTGAAAGATTAGTGAAAATCAAAGGACGCTTTCTCTTATAATGAAGAACATTTAAAAAGGAGGACGAAAAACATGTGATTATAGTGAATTATTTAATTGATTGGTATAAGGAGACTGAATGTCATAAATACTCCTATAAATGTCTCTATGATAGGCTAATATGTAAAGGGTAATTTGTAGGTAGGTATTTATAGTTATCAATACTGATAATACTTTGTTTAATCCGTAGGAATACGTTTTTATTATTCATTCCAGTTAGTAAATACCTATTTTCCTACGTTAGGATTCATAGTAGACCGTACAAGTTATGAGAAATACTGTACAGGTGAATGATGATTTTCACAAACACATTTCCCAATGGTCTAATGTTTAAAAATGAATGGATAGTTATTGAGAGGATGTAATCCTAAAATGTTGATAGAGAAATTGAGTACGTCCGTAGTTAGCTTACTTCGAGGTAGGTAGACATGTGCATTGCACACATACCTACAAAATTAAAGTGGTATATATTTATTATTTCTGTAGTTGATATAATAGGGCCGATCGTTATAACTACTTTTAATGGTGTGCAATGTAAATCGGGTGTGGGAAAATTTAAATTAAATATAAAATTTGCGCTTCCATTTCAATGAACATTTGATACTGTAATCATCATCAATGAGAACCCGTTAACTGGAGGAGTAAACGCAACGTATCAAGTGTACAAATTTGAAAATAGTGGTATTTATCCGAATATACCTGTTGATTTGATCAAATCAACTTCGGGAGGCCGTTACGAATACAGATTTATTTCAACGTCCGACGGAAATAAAATGTCCAGGAAAAGCTGAGGCTGAAGTGTAGAGTTAGAGCTTCGGGAGCACACACGTGTCTGAAGGCACGCAAGGGGAAAGCGGCGCTGAACGTGACTACGAACCGGGTGGGGGGGCGGCGCGCAGACCGGCGAACGGAGGCAGACTGGTTGGAGGCGGCGCGGCTGAGGCGGGATGGAGCTAAAAGTACGAGGGAGGCGGCGACTGCGCCAAGCGGCGTCAACAAGTAGCCAACACCCCTCACCTTCCCCTCCAGCTGCAGTCATTACCGATTGACGATTTTCCTCATGCTAAAGGTAGGTAAGTAGTATTAACCACGAAAATTCATTTTTGTCTTTCAAGGGGAAAGATAAGGGAATGAACACATCCTTTCGTAAAATAGATGGAAATATTGCAGGGTTCTTCTAGGAGGTTCCGATGAGATTTTGTTGTTTGAATCTCATGAAAATAATCTCGTTTTCATAACCTATAACGGTTTTGTGTATTTTCGCAAGACAGCTTCGATCCTTCCTATATCTTCCAATCGGCAATATAACGAAAGACGCAAATGTCATGCAAGTACATACTTTAATCGTTGTAAGTCATTATTGTGAAGTGTTGATATGGATGAAGAAGATTCAATTTTCAGCTGGAATCAGAAATAAATCTGTTCTGTACTATGATGTAGTAGCTTCATTGATATTCTATTTACAAAGTTTATCGTGTTTGATTAGAGGTCGGAGGGAATGATTGATTGGCGTTATTGTACTCACGCCAGACAGTTTTTTCACGATGTACAAACTAATTGGTTAATTACAGTCGGGACGGTGTTTGAACAGTTGTCGAGTCTCGGCAAACATTTTCCGGTATAAAACGTGGGCGGTTCGTCAGAATGGTATCTTGTTCTCCAAACGATAGCAACCATGAAATACTTCGCCGTTCTCCTCCTCGCCACCCTCTGCGTCGCTGTCTACAGCGAGCAGCTCGAGCCACAGACCCGCGGAATCAAAAGCACCGTCCTGAATGCCGCCAACAAGCTGAAGTCTGCTCTGTCTTCTGCTCTGTCCGCTGCCAAGGGACAACTCAATGAATTCGTTAAGGCTCTTGGAGAACAGAAGGGACCCGCTCTTGCCAAGATCAACGAAATCAAGGCTCAACTCCAAGCTGAAGCTAGTAAGTGTTCCCTAACGTAGCTTAGTTCTGAAACTGGAGGTTAGCAATTGGCCATAGGGATTAATAGCACGCCAGGTTTATCTATTGCTGAAATTCGGACAGCGGCAAAGGTCATAAGTTCAAATCTCACCGCTCCATCATCGATGCCTACCGCTCAGATAATAGATGGCTATTCATGAGCATATAGCTGCGACAGATTTGGCGTTTTTTGAGCAATATTGGAGTGAAAGATTTGGGCGTTAGTGGGCAACAACTGATGAGAGTGCCATGATCTGCAGGGCTGAATGAAGTCTGGCAGTCTGCGTTACCCCCATGTCATTGAAACAGAAAACCCTTAAGAAAAAACATATAGACTAAAATGAAAGTCATAAAGGAGTCCCAGTCATGCAGTGAGACTATACGAGCAAAGTTTAGTTACTTTTAGCAATTTATGTGAATGAATCAATCATTACAATGATACCTTAGTTCAAGGAAAAATCTGGTGTGAGCATAAACCAAACCTAGAATAAATAAAAAACTTGCAACAAATCAAATATCAATCAAAAACAGGTAGTAGGTAATTAAGAAAAGTGTGATGTAGCTGTTTTAAGTTATCAGTAATGTGTCTCATAAATTTAAGTTGACGCATATTTTATCTAAATTTACTCATTTTCCTCAATTTTACAGAGCAAGCCCTCGCTCAGGCTGCTGACAAGGCAAAGCAACAGGCTGCCCAGAAACTCGTTGGGGAAATCAACAAGGTCATTGGTGAACTCAACAACGCCAAGGACAAGATTGAGAAGCTCAACTAAGAAGTTACCTTCAAGATCTGTCGTAACGTGCAGTTTGAGAAAACACCACTCTAAACTGTTGCAATAATATAAATGAGTATGAAATAGCGATATTTTCTGTTTCCCTATCGTGAAATTATTTTACAAAAGAATAAAGTTCAGGAGAAAGGATCTGTGGTTTTGCTATGATTCAGTTTGGATCATTTTTCAAAGGGCTATCATGAGAAATAATGTAATTTAAATTTGTCAGCTTTTGTCGTACCAAAATATGAATGTAAAAATTGCTAATACTGGCCAAAGTTTGGCTTAAAAAAAAAAAAAAAAAAAAAAAAAAAACTGCCGAAATTGGTGGGCAGTAGGTATAGCTTCCTCACATGTGGTAACATGGATGTAATGAATTAGTTGAAGACAAAACTAGGTACGAGTCGAAATGATTTAATGCAAAATAGAACAGTAAAATTTATGTGGGCATGATAATATAAAAAATAGGGCTGTAATCCAACAAGTTTGCGTAGGTATGCGCGTACCATATCAATCCTATATCATTTACCATCTAAGGGGCGATGGCGTTGGTGGATGATTTCTAGGTGTTAACCCGCACAATCCGTGACAATTTCATCAAATTCTGCCCATTAATCTAGGAGTGTAACCAATATTAGTTTTGCGCATGCGCAATAGTTATTAATAACACCATAAATCGAGGGTACATTTCGCCCAACTCCCCCCTCCACCCCCGCGAATTTTAAAGAAATTAAACAGCTATATCATAATAAATCGACGTATAAAAGAGTCTTGCCTGAGCCAACAAATCTTAGTTTTGCGTTTGCGCAATAGTCATTGCTGAATTAATCGTAATATAATTCATAGGGAACCTTCCCCTATGTACCCAATAGAACATATACCCAACTGTTCTTCGAGTTTGAACGAAATCGGACCAATAGATAATGATAAATTCACGTTTGAAATGAAATCGAACCAATAGATAAAAAGAAATGTCTGCGCATGCGCACATACTGCTACTGATTTGATGGGAATTAAATTTATTGGACATCATCAAGAAGCTAACGCAGACAATTCCTGCAAATTTCATCAAAATTGGAGTAAAACTCGGTATAGTTTTGGGCGTGAGATAGATTTACCACAGATAGGCAGACAGACACGGAACTAAAATTATTGATCATCATGCTCTGAAATGCAAAAAGCAAGTGGAAATTTTGATTTTGGAGGACAACAATTTTTTACACTTCTCGCACAAACTAAAAGTTTTCCTAATTTCGGTACTGAGGCAGCAAATAGTGTGTTCTGCACTAGCCCACAGGTTAGCTTTGGTAGGAAGTAGGTACACGCGAAGGAACTTCGGCTGTGACATGAGCTAATGCTTCTCAAAGGTCCACAAGGTTTGCAGCTTTTGGTGGCCACACTTTTGAAGTGGACCTCAAGGTACCGCCAAACCTCCAACACTAGGATGGAGGATAGGAGATAGGAGATTGTCCTATTACATAAGCTTCTCACTATACCATCTTTATCTTGTGCTGGCGGCCTTACGGGATCAAGGAGACCGATCCAATTTAGAAGGGTTCACCACCAAACCACACCTGGCCTAGCTGATCAGCAAAGGCGTTAAAAGGCAATCTTCATACTTACACGGGTCTTTGCGAGTAGTAAAAACATAATAAATGGGCAAATGCCAATACACCTACCCGCACCTCAGGCGCAATACCAAGCCCAATTTCATATGCTTGCTTACCCAATCCAATCCATGACCAATGGGGACCCTGGAGTACCACGCCCAACCACATCCCATGACGTATTGCCCCGTTCCTCAAGGACTGTCACTTCTTCGTGATACCTATAGGAAACAAACTCAGTTAAACGAGCAGGGGCCCCAACACCAATTAGTCAGAGCAGAATTGCTTATAGTGCCTTAGTGGCACCCAGAGTGGCAAGATGGAGCTGCTGTTTTTTTGTAAAGGACAACGCAAAACGACAGTTTACAGAACTGTTAGCCGCTGCTGTTGTGTCCGCTGTACCATCCGCTGACTGAAATACTTTCTGGAGGTCACCTAAGGCACCAACTATCAGGAAGTGAGATGCTAGGATCATTTCAAACTGGCAGAAGACCACCGACAAAGTTCACATGAACACACACACGCTGACATATGCCTTTGGTGTTTTACGGATTCTTTCCTTGGCCGGTCTGATACGGATTTGTATTTGGTTATTTTTTTCTCTCTTGCTTGGGCTGCCCCACAACCCCATGAATTATTTCTGTTGGGCCGGTCCTGTATACATTTTTCATGCCATCGGATTGTTTCGTGTGCGAATGAGCAAACACGAATTTCTTATAACGTTGATTTCTTATGATCTATCGATCTGATTTCGTTCAAACTCGGGATGTAGTTGGGTGTAGGTTTCATGATGGTGCCTTATGAATTTTATCGCGACTATTAGAGCTTGAATTCCCTTATTGGTGAGTATGGAATATTATCTTATTGGTAAGTGAGTTGCCGTTATTATTAATGGATGCTTATCCTTTCAGTTTGTTCACCTGGCAGGAGTTGTCTTGAGTTTGCTTCTCCAATTTGGAATCATGGAATCCGCACTATAATGAACACAAGTATGACGAACAGCAGACATCACCTACATACAGAAAATCTCACCGAACCGACCAAAGTATCCATACCACAAAGAAGATGAAAGAAGAGATTGTGTGGTATCCTCTGTCGCTAGGCAGACCACTTCATAGTGGCGAGGAGCATCTCAACGATGTTTCATCAAGCAATTGAAGAAGTTCAGCATAAGTTAAAGTTTTTATTTTATAAAAATCCACGCTCATTTTCTTTTGGAGAATTCAGTGATGCAAAGTTAATGGGGGTCTTACGTTTATGCTCGTTGGCTGACAGGAGAAAAATTTTCGATCTAGTTTTCGTTTATAAATTAGTTAATGGAGTTTACGCTGTACCGTATTTAGTTTCTTCGTTGAATTTCAGAGTCACATCTTACCATATTAGGTGTATGGATGTTTTGTACCAGAATTTATGAGTACCATCTATGGAGTAAACAGTCCTACGGTACGAATCCAGAAGTTGGTAAATGATGTAGGTAAAGTGAGTGATTTATTTAATGATTCATTTAGTAAATGACTCGAAACTAAAATTATTTTCGTATTTTTTTCTAATAAGTTTGATTGAGGAATTTTAACTTGTAATTTTTATTTTTATAATTAATTACTTACTTGTACCTTTTTAAAAATTCGTATTGTCTTAATTTTAGGTCTTGAGAGTGATTGATTGATTCAAAGCTCACATTGGCCAACTCTGCATGCCCTCATCCTCGCTTGAGTCACCACTTTTGGATACCTTATTCTTCGAAGAACTACCAACCTATATCATAGACCCACGTACAGAATGCCTACAATTGTGAACCTCGCCTACGATGTATGCCAATAATTTATACATTTTTCACCAGCTAATCACATCAACATGAAAAAGTTGTTTAGTTTAATTCAAGAACGAAATTTTTGTGATTTGTGCCGGTGAACTATCTTTTATATACCTAATCATTCCTATTCTATTGATAACTTTTTTTAATTTCATGTGGATGTTTTCTTTTTATTTTTAATTTTTTTACAGTCCAATAAAAAGTAGCAGTTTGAGGTCTATACCTACCAGAGTGTGCGAGATATTCAATAAAAATAGTACGATTTGTGACGATTATGTACACAAAAAATGAGGGGAAAAAACCCAAATTTTGGGAATCTCGTTGAACTTATTTTGAATATTTTGATGCTCGGTGCTTATATAGTTTTTGGAGGAGGAAATATGGTTTTCAGTATTACTCATTACCATTGGATACAAGAACAAAAAGTTAATTTTTTCCGAATTTCTCATCTTTGGTGCGATTGCTCTGTAAGCCATCTGAAAGAGCCATAGAAGTAAAGAATGAGGCCAGGCAGAGGAAGCTGCAAATGGGCACTCTCAGAAATTGCGAAGAGTATAGAATCCAACGAATGCGAGCCACAAAACTTTGTAGAAGTAAGCAGAAGGAACTTGAAAGGAAACGGGTACAAGAGATGGAGGAGCAAAGAGTTGAAAGTGAAAGTAGAAAGTTTTTCAGAGAAGCTAACCGAATCAGAGCTGAATTTAAACCAAAGCTGAATGTGTGCAAAAGAAAGACAGGCGATTTATTAAGTGATGAAAATGAAGTTGTCGCCTGAAGTTGGAGCACTTTCATGAAACCCTCAACCAAGATGATCGTGACGATGAAATCATAAGAGAGAATGTGCAGTTTCATGGACCTGATCCTCTGGTGCCAGTTCCAACCTTGGAGGAAGTCAAAGATGTTATTCACAGAACAAAAAATAATAAAGCTGCTGGAGAAAATGAATGAATTTATCAAGAAGGGAGGTCCGAAATTAGCCGTTGAACTCCACAAATTGATTTGCCTCGTGTGGGAAAAGGAAACAATGCCGGACGACTGGGGTAGCTGTTTGATTTGCCCAATTTTTAAAAAAGGAGATAAACTGGAATGCTCCAACTACAGAGGAATTACCTTATTAGATGTCGCCTATAAGATTCTTTCCATGGTATTGATGAGACGGATCAGCAGCTATGCTGAGGATGTTCTCGGGTACTATCAGGCGAGCTTTAGAGCTGGAAAAGGACCAATGGACCAGATATTTGTAGCGAGGCGAATTGTAGAAAAGTTCTACGAATATAATCAGGACCTTCACTTCATGTTCATAGATTTCCGTCAAGCGTTTGACAGTATAGATCGCAGAAACTTGTATTTGGCTCTGAGAAACTTCGGAATACCTCAAACTGGTGAAACTGGCAAAAATGACGATGGGAAATGGCAGGTCAAAAGTTGTTGCTTGTGGTAGAGCAGGCGAACCTTTCCCTGTGGAAACTGGAGTAAGACAGGGGGATTCACTGTCAGCCGTGTTGTTCAACCTTGCCCTCCATGCAGCTGTTGGAGCTGCAGATAACAAAGGGGCCATTTTCGTTAAGTCAAGCCAAATTTGTGCATATGCAGATGACATAATGATAGTGGCCAGAAGTCAGAGTGCGCTGAGAGAAGTCTTCTAGACAATAGAGACGAATTGTCGCCAAATGGGCTTGAGACTGAACGAAGGAAATACTATATGCACTTAGACTCAGGCTCGAGAAGAAGACCGATCCAAAACATCACATTAGGAGAATACAACTTTGAAGGAGTTAGAAGTTTTACCTATCTTGGATCACTAATCACTGATGACAATGGTATAAAAATTGAAGTGAATAAACGAATCCTCTCAGGTAACCGTGCATTCTTCGCAAGCTCAAATTGTTCAAATCAAGGTTGCTGTCCCGCACCTCAAAGCTGCTCCTATACAAATCGTTAATCTGTCCAGTCGTCTGCTACGGATCTGAAGCCTGGACTTTAACAGCTAAGGATGAGAAATCTCTCTGAACTTTCGAGCGAAGAATAGTCCGAAGGATAATGGGACTAGTGAACGATCGAGGCCAATGGAGGATTCGTACGAATCAAGAGATTGACGATTTCCTTCAAAAAGAAGATATTGTTAGATTTATTAAAAGTAATCGGATTCGTTGGCTTGGGTATGTTCCACGTCAAGATAGTCGTCAAGGGATGTTGCCCGGGCACTGCTCCCACTGTGAAGGCACTTCAGGCTAGGATGATGGGGACAAGACGACGCGGACGTCCAAAAGTTGGATGGCTGGATGATCTAGTGGCCGACCTTCGAAAGCTGGGGATAAGAGATTGGAAGAATGAGGCACTGGATAGAGTGGCCTGGAGGAGAAAAGTCTCGGAGGCCAAAGTTCACCCCGAACTGTAGAGCTATTTAAAGAAGAAAGAAGAAGCTTATATAGTTTTTGGAGGAGGAAATATGGTTTTCAGTATTACTCATTACCATTGAATACAAGAACAAGAAGTTAAATTTTTCCGAATTTCTCACCTTTGATGCGATTCCTCTGTTTGATGTTTAGAGAATTTACGTAGATATTTTTGAAGTTACGAATAAATAGATGGCTTTTTGAAAAAAAGCTCGGAATCGTTTCAAGAAATGGGCTTCAATACCCATAAGCTGAGTGTTAAATGAGAGAAAAATGCAATCGACGACTTTCGACCCCGTTGGTAGTTCTTGTTTGAACATGATGTTACATGAGCCAAGTTTTGTAAACTTTCGTTGGAAGGAACCCACCTTAAACATAAGGAAAACTGGCAGACATTCATACGGTCAGATTACTACAAATTCAGATTCTAGGCCTGGAAAGCCGATGCTGTTAATGTTTCCAGCCTTAAACACGATGTCCGCGGTTTTCGTGCAATTGCCCCACAGTGCGGAGGTTCCGTTTGTGGCTGGAAAAAGAAATGTGATGCAAACACGGCGAGTTTAGTCTCGGGCCCGAAGGGATTAAGGATTTGTTCTCAGACGCTACGTAATATTGGATGGGCCGGAACGGCTGTCCCTGCCCTTCCCAAAGGATCTGGAGAGCGAAAGAACGATGACGCATTGAAAGGAAGCAGAGAAAACATTATTCAAAGAAGGGAAAAACCACAGTGTGATGACAACGTCATCTCCGACCCACATGACGAAGTTGACGCGCGTCAAGGGATTTCGCGGGCAGCAGCCAACTTCGGTTGAATGGGGAATGAACAATACACAACTCCTCAGCCGTATTCGAACCGAGGACTTTTTACGGATCCATTTCGCAAATGACGGGGGGAAGGAGAGGATGACTTGAATGTCGCTGTTTAATTATACTAATGGCTTGGGAGAGTTTAAAATTTGGACTGTCAACAACATTATAAAAACTGTTGTAACTATTGAAAATATATGTATATATGTATATATATATATATATATATATATATATATATATATATATATATATATATATATATATATATATATATATATATAGTTACGAATAAATAGATGGCTTTTTGAAAAAAAGCTCGGAATCGTTTCAAGAAATGGGCTTCAATACCCATAAGCTGAGTGTTATATATATATATATATATATATATATATATATATATATATATATATATATATATATATATATATATATATATATATACTTATATATCTAAAAGAAAATAAAGATTACACGGATATGTCTCTTGTCTATGCAACCACGTGAACCAATTTTAATTTATTATTTTCAATAATGAACCTTTGTACTCCTGAAGCTTTTATCCGAAACTACCGAAAGTTTACGAAATGAGGCTCAAAATCCATATATTGGCTGGTGACGTGCCTGTAATCTCGGGATTATTGTCAACCAACATCAAGCGGTATAATTTAGTTGATGCTTAAGTTATTTTAATTGAACATTGTACATACTTATATCTACGATCAGTAAATCGTACATAAATGAAGGGGAGCTCGAGTCTGATATACAGTATCCATGGAGGTATTTATATTTCCTTAGTATAAAAGTAAAAACTTTTCTAATGGGACTATTGGGGTTGTTTAGTACATTGTCCTGTCAGCTTCCAATATCAAATTTGAGAACATTAAAGAATGAAGTGCTTTCATTGAAACAAAAATTGATTCATTGATGGCCGAATGAAAATATGTTTTGACAATTTTCCGAAGTAATTTGGAAACGTCTCGGAAAAAGTTTCTTCCGCTGAGGAACGTTTGAACAGTTTTAACCGGAGGGCAACCTTGCCAAAAGATCAGAGAAGTAAGTTTGAAAGAAGGTTGAAATCTGCAATCATTTGACTCTGATAAGAAAAAAGTCTCGAGGAGAAAAACGTTGATTAAATTTTTTCTCTGGCCTAATCCGAGATAAAGTAACTAGGTATTTTACTCAACACTGAGTCCCCTTGGAGTCCAGCCAAAGGATCAAAGTGTTTCCTCTTTTTTGCCCTACGGCGGAGCGGTCCTTAACGAACCTTTGAATTAATGGTGTAAGTTTCGATTAAATTTAAGAAAGAAAGGGGGGAGGGGGCAGAAAAAAATGTTGACATAATCAAAAGAAACACGTCAATAATATTTCCAACAAAACTTCAACGTGAAGAAGTGGATTTTTATTTCAGTATTCAAACAGTTAGAGGCTTCTGAGAAAGTAAAATACTGTTTCTTTTGGGAGACCACCTCTATGTTCCCAAAGGCTCGAAAAAGCACCCCATTGTTCCCTTAGGAAGTTGGTCTGGATGTTCCCGGGTCTCCCGAGTGTTCCCCTAGCGGCACATTACGATTCAGGCTGAGTAACCTGAGAGTTCCCATATTGAGAAACGGATGGCAATAATTGAGATCGCGAACAGTCCTTTAATTAATAAACTGCTACTTAAATATAGGTATACAATAATCAGGTACAATACACATACTTCGTCAAATCACTCAATCAAGGTCGTCAAATACTCGAATTTCGAACTCGACCTTCTGGCCACACATTTCTGAACGCGTTGTGTATTGCAACCTCAAAGTCAACTGTACCACAGGCCAGAGTTCTTGCCCCACCAGCTCTTCGCATTTAGCAGCTAAAGCATAACTCGTATGTTTTCTCCTGTTTGTTGGACAACAAGCAGGAAACTAACGGAACATGAAAACCATTTCTCATTCCATGAAGAGTAAATAGCTGTGTGAAAAATTTAGAGCTGTGGCTGAAAGTATCGTCCATGTAGAGTGTGGGGAATTCACCAGGAATTTCAAGTTCTGCAATGAATGCGTCAGAGCGTTAGGTAGAGTACAGAGCTTAATGATACAAAGAATAATAGTGTCAATGAATCATACCTACCTCAACGCAAGAAACAATTGCGATCACTTTATCAAAATCTGCTAAAATGACAAAATCTCCTCTATTAGTGCGCACATAAATATGAGAAATGACGCTGCCGACTTCCCGGAAGTGTTGGAGTTCGTTTTCTTTTGAAAAAACCACGTCAGCTACTTGTTGGCTCCCGCCGGTGATAAATGTTACGTGCGACATTGTCGAGGTACGGGAACATTGAGACTAACCAGCTCCTAGGCGATCGGAACATCGCGGCTACTCTTATCACTGCTAGGAAAAGTGAACGGGGTCATCCAGG
Organism: Adelphocoris suturalis; assembly: GCA_030762985.1. Lineage (NCBI taxonomy): Eukaryota > Metazoa > Arthropoda > Insecta > Hemiptera > Miridae > Adelphocoris > Adelphocoris suturalis. The sequence goes on from CM061046.1 coordinate 36,293,251, forward strand.
CGTCAGTGCATTCACCTTGTCAGAGATTGTTGCTCCTAGAATGCCCCTCATAAATTTCATAGCCGTTCGGTTAATAGCAGTCTGTGCGCATACGCAAAGTTATTTTCTTATAACGTGGATTCCTTATCGTCCATTGGTCCGATTTTGTTCAAACTCTTAAGGTTGTGGGGTCCAGGATGATGCCTATTCTATCTTATCGCAGTTGCTTGAACAATAGATAACTATTGCGCTACGCAAAACTAACATTGAATGACAATCCGAGAACATGAAATGGATCAATTTTGAAGACATTTTCAATTATTCTGTGGATTAACCTTCAGTCAGTTTTTGCACAAGCTAACATGAATTACAGCTCATTTTGCATGGGAGCATGTATACACTTGTATTAGATACCTACTGTTATGTTTTGCATTCAAACATTATTTGGAGACTCGCCCTTTGTTTTTCAACTAATTCTATTCGTCCACGTTACAGTATGGGAGGGGAAGCTACTGCCAACTTGGCAGACTTTTGAGAACGGTAGTCGGCGGACGGACTTTTTTAAAATTCTATTTTTGGAATCTACGTATTTTGAAACGTAAACCAACAAATTTGGGGGGGGGGGTTAACAACTTTTTTCTTAGTCGAAGGTCTTCAACATCAATGTTTCTATATCATTGTTTCAAAGGTTAATTATTGAAGGAAACCGAAAAAAGAAGTCAGTCTGCCGCATGCCAAACAGAGTTTTTCTCCGTAACTACTGGACCTATGTTTTTTAAAACTTGAGTCCAAAATCACATATGGGGTCCAGTTGGTTCTACTAACTCAGCATTAATTTCTGTCAAATCATGAGAGGTTTGAGAAAACGACATCTCGAAAACATTCAATGTAACAGCAGTAATGTTTTTGGGTTCTCATTTATAGATATCATTCCAAAGAATAGGATGAAGCCTCACGGGTCGGTGAATGCTGTCCCTAAGAGCCAAAACTTTGATAGGGACAAAGAACATCAACATGGGAGTGAATTGGTTTTTTTTTTATTTAGACGCAATCAACCATTCGTAGTCATGGGCGTCAAACAAGAATAGTTTACAGTAGATTACAAATTAAATATTGCATTTTAATGAATTAATGGACAGTTTTTTTAGATTTGGTGATATAGCGAAAGAGATTTTAGAATTTGGAACAAATTATTTAAATCAGTAGAGTCATTAACAAGCAGTTCGGTAATGTTCCTTGGGATGTTAACGGCTGGGTCATAGAATCCTAGGCACTCCGAGAGAAGATGAAATATCGTAAGCGGGCATACACAGGTAGTACAAACTGGAGGTGGCTGTCTGGGCTGCGACGACATGAGATATCCGTGAGCAAGACGTGGATGTCCTATGCGAAGGCGGGTCTGGATTACTTCCTCTCGGCGTGAATGAGAAATGGATCCATCAGCGTGTTTCTTGGTTCTGCATGAAGATGACCATGGACGTACATCTTTTTTCGTTACCCATAATTTTTGGTAGTCCATACTGAGCCAACGAGAGTGCCATGCGTTCCATACGGTCAACTTGATAGTGGATAGAAAATCTGATCGGAAGTAGATGTGGGATGTTACTGGTTCATTGGTTGCATGCTTAGCGTGATGATCAGCTAATTCATTACCAATAATACCAATGTGACCAGGCACCCAACAGAAAATTATTGATATTCCAAGATCAAGATGATGTTGAACCTTTGTGAGTGAATCTGTAACTAGTGGTGAGAATCAACTCCTTTCTTAACTGCTTGAAGAGCACTTAGGGATTCTGAGCAAATAACAAATGTTTCATTCGGCTCTATCACACCTAAAGTTGCCAATATGGCGAATAGTTCAGCAGTGAATACAGAGGTAGTTTCCGGAAGCAAAAATGTGTATGCATTCCTTCGGCTCACAATGGCAGATCCTACAACATCTTCTGATTTCGATCCGTCACAATACACAATATGACATGGTGAAAAAGAGTGCATCAGTTCACTAAAGGCCGCTGGATGAATTGGTACTGGTGAAACATATTAAAAATCGCCTCGACAATAGTATCAGCTGATATACGAGTAATTCCAATGCCAAAAATCGAGTTTATTATGACGGTTGTCCCCATAGATGGACTTGTGAATCGTATGTAGGTGATTCATTTTATACAATTAATTTTATGTTAGCTCCTGAAGAATTAGTAAAAGCGCTGACATATTATTTAATTTTATTAATTTTTCCACGGTAGACGGTGTCTACGCCTATACAGAAATATTTAAATAATGTATAGTAGAGCCCCTGATAGTAGACTTCCTTTGATAATTATAAAATGCAGGTGCTGTGCGTAGAAGTTCCATCCAATACGTCCATAATGAACCTTTGTGTAGTATTTTTCAGAGTCTATATAGTGAATTCCACATAGAAAAGATGATGTCATGGATAAAAACGTTAGTTATTGATGTTGACAAAAACGACCGAAGGCTTCCTTAAACGATTTCCAGAAGAGCTTCTATACAAGCTAAGCGCGAAAAAGGGCTTCAACAGCGTCTTTCTATTTAAAAAAAAAAAAGTATTAGGAGGTCCAATAAATTGCATGTTCAAAAAACCTCTCATAAAGTGTAATTCTGATCATATGTTGGTGGAGTTTTTCAGCCTCAGGTTTTCCGTGGAGGTCAAATTTGTGATTATATTTTTGTTCGATGACCCATTTCACGCCAACAAACCAATTTTAGCCACTTCCACTAAAAATGGGCTTGTTAGTGCAAAACATCCCATTTTTCCTTTTTTTTCTTCGAAAATTTAACTAAAACTTTCTGGCTATAGGTCAGTCAATAAATTTTTTCCGAATTTAGTATTTTGACCTCCGACCACAATTTAATATTTGACAACACGCTCACTAAAAACCCGAGGAATAGGAGATGGTAATTGCAAGGTTCGGCTTTTCTGATTTGATTTTGCTCGCATGATAAATTTATGTACATGGGTTAGGGCAAAAATGTGATCTAATTCCAAACAAAAATAATAATGTTTCCGTTATAAGCTAAAAAGTTAATTGCAGAAGTGATTTGTACTTGAAATAGACCAGCGATTGACAGGGACCCAGTGATTGACATCTCACCAAGAAATTTTAATAATAAGGCATTTAAATGTGTTTTACGGGCTTGATCCATTTGAATTTTGAGGCACCTCATACCTTTTCAGTAAAGCATAAAGGCGGGAAAAGGTTTCAGGCGGGTTTTCGGGAAATCTGGAGAAGGTTACCCAACAGAACCTCGTATTGTAATTTCTTTGGTGCTGTTTCTTGTGATTTTGCTGAAGAGGTAAGCGTTCTATTTCGCTTCACCATGCCTTCCACATTTGCAAATTCGATTGTTTCTATGGTTTTTCTCAATTAGTTTTTTGTGTAGCTTGCATTTATGCTATCATTTTTTTGGAAATAATCAAAGATAACATGTGAAAATTCAAATGCCAATTAGGTACTAGTTCCCAAACTGATGCTCTCCATAGTGATTGACAGTGATGTCAATATGGATCTCTATTCGTTCTTGTCATTCGTTCTTTATTTTTTATATTTATATAAATACATAGCAACTCACAAGCTGCTAGTTTACCATAAGAATCTTATTGTGCCTATGATATCGAGAAAACATTGTGCATATTTTGTGATGAAACATCTGGTGATATTTTCAACTATGTCTTTATGAATACTCATATTAATTTTATATTTTGATTAATAAAACTAAGTTCAAATGCTCAATTTATTTGTAAAAGGTTGAAATAAAATGTTTTGTTGGGGCACAGAATCATTCATTGCAGAAGAACTGCTGTGTCAATCATAGGGTGTTAGTCACAGGTACAACAAAAAATGTGGCTGTCAAATACTGGGTCAAAAAATTAATTTTGAAAAAACGAATTTATGATGTTTTGTGGCTTGAATCAGTGATTTTTTCAATACCGAGCAGTTTGAGGACATCCTGATGCAACAATAAAAGTTAGATTCAAGTTTGAAGAAACGAAAAACCATAACTTAATTGCTTGTCAAAGTCAAAATGCCTCTTAAGGTGTCAAACACTGGCTCCACAACCCTACTCATAGAAATGAAAATATCATGGATATGAAGGTTATTTATTGATGTTCAGCAAAACGACCGAAGGTGATTTTTTTTACTTCTTCTAACTTTCCATCTACGCATTCTGTCAACGATTTCAAGAACAGCTTGTAAGCTCCGGGTAAAGGAATGTACCAATCATCATCATATTCGCACCTGAAAATTACTGGCCTTGAATCCACAGACTTGAAAATTAGTTGCCCCTCCCCAAACTTTTTGAAAGCGTCCTGACTATTGAAGAAAACGTCGCCCTTAAGGAGCCGAACTTCTAAAGGGCTCTGAAGAATCAACTTGGGCAAAGATGAGAAGGGAAACGGGTTCCAGCGTCGGAAAGGGGCTTATTGAATTTCATTCCCTGCCCTGAAGTTACGTTTTCACAGTTCATTAAATTTTGCCAGACTTCGGCAAGGGGGGTTTGAGAGGTTTTATTCCCTCCCGCCTGCCACCGAACTCCACGTGTTTCCACCTAGGAAACTTCAGTCGTCCCATATACTTTCGGCACTTGGAGAAATGGTCGGTAGTTATGGGCTCTGAAACCACGCCTTGCCCTTCATCGTAACTTGTGCATGAAAACCGCAAGTTGTTAGGCAGTTCGTTTCATACCAATCGGAATATTCAAGATTTACATACGTGAGTTTCCAGAAGCAAGGTGATCCAATCTCTAAAATTACTTTCGTTTTCAAAAATATATGTTCATAGCCTACATTGAAACACCATGGAGCTACCCATACTTCCAACTTAAACTGTCTATAATGGTTAGGGAACAATGAATTCTGACTGAACCAAAAATAAACTGGTGGGCTCACTCATCTCTCGAAGTTTGGAAAAGTAGATTGTATTTTTACATTTGATATTGTAACCAATCTTGTGAATCTACAAATTTTATAACCCAAAAATTCATACTTTGTCAAAAATTGAGTAAAGATGATGGAATGAGCTTTGAACAGGATTAATCCATTCCATTTCAGACCCCCCCCCCCCCCCCCCCCATAAAACTGCAACAAACACGCATTTTTGGAATTTTTCGTCCGATCTAGTCGACGACTGTTGGTGATGATACCGTCGTTGCATCAAATTTGATCGCTTCAACACAATAAATCGATAAACTACATACTACTAAACACCTATTTCTGAGGTGCTGTACAACGCCGTCGACGAAATCGCCACCACAACGCGTCGGATCAGCACTAAAAACTATACAGTGCGTCCCGGGTGTTTGAGAAGTCTGCCGCTAGGAATTACTACCTACCGAATTTCAAGTCGATACCTTCATAATTGCAGCTAGTAGCGTGGAACAGACAGGCAATAAGACAAATGCAAGCTGACTCCTAAGTTCATAAAAAAAAAAAAAAAAATAAAAAAAATAAAAAAAAAAAATAATAATAATAATAATAATAATAATAAAATATATATATATATAATAATAATAATAATAAAATATATATATATATATATATATATATATATATGTCTGCAGGGCAAAGGGTGTTAAGTGTAAATGATCGAAAAATGAGATATTTAGAAAAAGGTAGATAGAAAAAGTTCTCCCCAACAGTTAGGGACATAAAGCTTCCTCACCTTTTGTAACTTGGACTGTCCAAATCAGTTGATGAGCAAAGTACGAGTAAAAATGATCGAAAGCAAATTATAACAGTAGCACACATGATTACATGCTAACATGAAAATAAGGCTATAATTCATATTCACGAATGTGCAAACCTTATCCTCAATCCAACAGCAATCACCGCCTAAATTATATAGATGACCAACTTACCAGAACGATCCCTGACCATTTCATCAATCCCTCTGAGTTTGTCTATAACAACCGATTTATTGTTTGCGCATGTCCAATTGTTACTACGACCAATCGGAATTGAATTCATGGGATACCATAAAGAGACCTGTGCCTAAGTGCCATCCAGATTTGAATGAAATCGGACCAGTGATTCAAAAGGAAGTGATGTTTTGGGAAATTCAAGTTTGCGTATGCGCACACGCCACTTCTTATCCGATGGCGATAGAATTATAGAATACTAGCCGCTCCGGCTCGCTTCGCTCACCTCCACGTCCAGCCGGGGGGCAAGCCCCCCGGGCCCCCCAATAAATTGCACGCTTCACTCGCAGGGTGTGACTGTGTACATGCGATGGTCTTTTACCCCCCATTCAGGTGTATTACATTTGAAACATGTAAGGGATGTTGCTCGCTTCGCACGCAAACGGTAGCTCCCCAAGGGTGGGTTAAATGTGTGTAGGGGATGTTGCTTGCTTCGCTCGCTCGGTATGGCAGTATATGTGTAGGAAAAACCTCGTTGAAATCCGACGTGTGTAGGGAATGTTTCTCGCTTCGCTCGCTCGGAATGATATGTATAGATGCGATGGGATATAGTGGGATACCATTGAGTCCTACAGCCCATGTTACAATATGTCAGGAAGTTATACTGCCCACCCAACTTGGCATTTTCTGATGGAAATTCTTACAAACAAATTGAATCTTATAAAACTACTTGGAACCGCGAAAAGTTTATTAGGGGATGTTGCTCGCTTCGCTCGTTCGGATTGCTGTATATGTGTAGGAAAAACCCAGTATACGAGTATTATTCTGTTGAAATGTCTTTCGAACGGAAAAATTCCTTCCTTCAAGACGGGGGCCGAGAAGGTTCGAAGGCAAAGATCAGAGGGGTAGCTACTCGCCTGCGTCGTCCACGGCACAATTTACTTGTCATTTTAATCGCTTCATCTCCCTGCCCCTCGCATTTTGACCCACTTTCCGTCATTTTTTTGCGATATCCGATTTCGGATTCAAATTCAGAGGAATCAAACCTGTATATTGCCCGCAAAAACCGTCCCGAAAAAAGGTACCTTCATGGGGCATATTTTGATGAGCATAAAACGAAGTTTTTCGTCGTAATTTTCGAGAAAACGGGTCCTCTCTCTTTCATTTTTTTTTACGCTTTTCCCTATCCATTTTTCTCGATCCGACCGCACCGTCGTCTTCCTTGTCAAAAAACCTACGAAACCGGTATTTTTCCGGAATTTTCGACGGCCGTTTAGAGGGGTAGGGGAAACGGGGAAGTCGAAAAGAACGGTATTGAAACAGGCTCCCAACCCCTCCCACCCCCTCCCGCCATACAGCCCATGGTTCGGGTGGGATTAGAAGATTTTAAAATCGCTTATACACCCTTTCGGAAAATCCCAAGAAGATCCCCAATCGAAGACTCCCACCACCCAGCCGTTTGACCGTGCATAGCATGGACAGACAAACAAACAAACAGACGGAGTTTCATTCTTACAGAAAATAGAAATTGATCGTCTAAGGCTTAACCCACACTAACTTGAAAGATTCCATGAATATCAATCCATCAGTCTTGGATCAGTTACAGCATACCAATTTTAGTTTTGTACATGAGCAACAGTTAATACTTAACGAATCGTAATAAAATAATTATGACACTAGCCTGAGCCATACACAAGTATATCCAACTACTGCTCGAGTTTGAACGAAATAAAACAGATAGATCATAAGATAGCGATAATCTAGGAGCCAACCCGCACAATTCCTGAAAATTTCATCAAAATTGACTAAAACTTAAAACTTAAAATTGTGGGTGTGACATGAAGGACACAGACACACATCAGAAAGACAGACACGGAAACAAAATTCATCAGCAAGCTATGAAAAACAAAAAACAGGAGGAAATTTTGATTATTAAGGGAAAAATTGTATCGACTTCTTGAACAAACATAATATGTATAGCTTTCCAACCTTCGTAAGTAAGGAAGCAAAATCGAATTTTGGATGTAATCTATTTGTATCTAGTTTAAAAATATTCTAAAAATTCCACATGTCAAAATATTAGCACGTTTTGAAAGAGAGTGGCAAAATTATATTCTTTATCTAAAGGGAGGATAATCATACTAAACATGTTAATCTAAAATTAATCGATGAAACAATATTTTTGAAATGCTTTTAATGAGAAGCATACATAAAAACAAGATGAAAATACTTTAGTATGACTGTTGTAGGTCTATTTATTATTCAGGTTGAATGCGCAAGACGATTTGGTATAAGTACTAGTAAATTTTCCATCAGTAGATTGCATGCTAACCACAGAAAATAGCATGAGGACTCAGTTGATCAAGAGTATTATACTACATGATTTATCATTCGTAGGCAGATTTCGGAAGAAATCAGCAGATCAAGGTTCATCAAAAGCCGGAAATGATTTTCATTTGTAAGTAATATCAAATCTTTATTTTATTATTAATATTTATTTTACCTGACTGTTTAATTGCCTTGTGTTTCATTGTTGTTGGTTGCTCAGAAACGCAAACGGATTTATTGATTCGGAATCATCCAGGTCACGAATCAGTTTATGTGTGTGCAAACACTTATTTTCTATTTCAGAGAAAATGGTAAATAATCATTCAAACCCTTTTTATCTAAATTACATCACAATATTTGAAGACATTTTTCGTTATTATTTAAAAATTACGCAAGAGATAAATATATGTAAATTGCCCAATATGGGAGGAATGTTATCACGAATTTCACAGATTTCTTATTTTTATTTTCTGAGAATCTGGAGTTAGTTGCATAAAACGAGAATAATGTAATTTCCGCCTTTGACGAGTAGGTCAGTTCAGTAAGCTGTTAGTTTAAAATTGCTCCAATAAAAAAATGTTAAAGCATGCTGTTAGTAATTCTACCAAAACTTCACCCCATTCACCACTCTCAAAACATCATACAAATAATATAATTTAACCTGGGAATATCTATCGTCGTCTTCTTCGGAGTCATCCTATGGGGAAAAAAGAGAAAAAATTGTGAGAAAAATAATTTAACAGTGCATTTGTTGATTTCAAAACTGTGGATAGCATATAATGTAACAAAAGAAACAAACGTGGAATGAATGAGTGGGTTACCTGTCATTGATAGGTTTGATCAGGAATACCAATTCAGATATTTATAATCTTGTTTTTGAATGTAAAAAGAGAACTCTCTCTTTCAATCCCCCCCTATTTCTATGTATTGAGCTATAAAATAAAGAAACGGGGAACAAAATCTTTCAGATCATGAATTATTTATTAATATGCTGAATCCCGAATCAGTTGGTTTAGGTAACTAAAAATTACTTGTACTTTATTGTATAGCGTTGAATTGTCTTCTAAAATTGATTCAATGGTTCAAAGGAAGCATATCGAAAAAGTGACAACATGCCTAGGGGTTTGCATCAAAGATTGTCTTAAATTTGTACACTGCAAAACCGTTAGGCAATCAAGTGTCTTGAGTATCTGCTCGTAGTGTCAAAATATTTATATAAATTGAAACAATTTTGTGATTTTGTAACAAATAAAATAAAGGTACGAGTATATACGTACCTAAATGAAGTAAAAATAAACGAATTAATTTAAAAAAAAAAGAAGAAAAAAAAGTTTCTCAGTGAAAAATTGAGATTGAATTCTCCCTATTTGTCTTTTCAACGAAAAGAAAAGTGGACTGTCTCCCGACCTTCAGACACAAGAATCATCTAATAAGTAAGAGGGAATAAAGAGTTTCAATAATATAGATCCAGGTACTTCGAATTTCATTCTTTACTTGTGACAATTTTGGTGAAGACAGTCTTGTAAAAAGAGACCCAATATTCTTAATTTTTATAGTTTTATACGTTTTTACAGTTCAAAAGTCATCAATATTTTTTCCAACAAATAAATACTTAATCCTTTCAAAGTGATGTGGAATGACATTTACTTCAATTGTAGGATTCTGAAACTGATTGTTGTTATTTGGCAGAAAAATTAAAAGTGTGGTTATGATGCCCTTGTACAAATTACTTGAAGAACATGAAAGACATAACCGCACATTTTATCGTGCAGACGACACATTGTATGGATACCACGAAACACGAGTGCCATGGTGATGGATGCTTGTGTAATTGGAAGTAAATGTCTAAATTCTGGCTCTTCGTATATATTTTGAAGTTCATATCACGTTTTAGGTCAATGTCATAAAATGTTTTTGAGTAATTTAGCTGAAAGAAATGCGTGGGGGAATAAAATGTCAATCATCATTGCTCCTATTCTTATCATTTCAAACACCTAACTGAAGGGCCATAAATATTGAATGCATTGGCACTATGTTATATATTTTCGGAGTTTGAACCGTGCTGACATTTTAGTTTTGTTTGACACTAGTCTTTTTTTAGTACAAGAAATATTAAGATTAGAGGCAATATAAGCATGTTCGTCTTCATCAAATCAAGTTGTACGTTAAATATATATACAGTGAAATATTTGTTGATGTCGTAAGTAGAAGTTAATTTTATTCGAGACACATTGAAACAGATGTATACGTAACAACGTATACATTTTTGGGACCAGCGGTTTTTTTAGGGAAGTTTATCCATTCAAACTATTTAGGGAAGCACCATTTAAATTCAAACGATATATCTATGAAATAAGTAATTGAGTATCTAAGTGACTTTTTTGAGGGTTAAGTATGGCGGTGCTTAAAACCAAATCGATTCAGTTTGTTTTGATGTTGAATGCGGTTGATGCACACCTCATGCAGCTGAGTAATGAAAATGTCAACCTTAAACCGGACACGTTTCTTTTCTCGTTTCCGCTGTCTCGAGATGTCCTAAAAAATAAAGCAAAACTGGAAACTCAGAACCTTGGAAGATGGAGTAAACAGAATCGTGGTGATACTGAGGAAGTATTTACGTTTGAAACTTAGAGATGAGATTGCCTACTGCAAGATTAAATGTGAACATCAAAATATATAACTTTGATAAATTAAAAATCTTTTCACACTACCAATGGGGAGGATTGGGATATATTTACCATGTTTGTGATTGTGTGATTTCAAGATATTTTTTCTTCAACTTTTATAATCACTGAGATCAGCTAACGTTATCAACGTGAACTAGTTTAAATAATAGCCGTGTATTTTTCTTTTACCAATCAGTGATTCTAACCGTTCTATTCGGTTCATAAAATTCTTAGAAATACGTATAAAAACGAACTCAGTATAAAACATTATAAAATATTATCAATGAAACGTTATTGATTCCCCATGCTAATCATAATTTTCCGGCACTTCCATTTCGGTTTATCCGGCAATTCTTTTTACTTATTCTGAAACAATCCATAGTGGAAGGTTTGCGGTCTTGGTACCGCGGCGTTAAATTTGGAACTGCCGAATTCTCGAACTGTTCGAAAGCCGTACAACGAACAAAAATTTTGAAAGCCCTACTACTGAAGAGAGAACATTCGTATTCTTTTACCTATACATCCAAAAAACGTAAATTACGATGCTAAAATGGAATTTCATTTGTCGACGTACAGAAGCGATGAAAACTGCACAGCATCAATTACAATTTCTTTTCTTTTTTTTCTTGTTGAGAAATCAGTTAGTTACACATTTTACCCCCGGAATTCATCTAAATGTTGTTGGACGATTATTGCAACCTCGGTATCAAGAGAGCCAATTAACAATTAGCCAACATTCAACTAAATAGATAGGTACCTACTCTTACATACTAGTTAATATGCAAGTCGCATAGGTAGTGTTAGGTCGGTTAGTTCGTAATAATAAAAGTGATCTTAACCTGGGCTTTGGGAGCTATCGCGGCTGCTACTTCTATTAGCTCTTGTTGGTGTTGTCTCTAAAAACATAAAATATAAAATAAATATAAAACATTGAATGAACAGTGTAACGTATAAAATAAATGAAAAATCAGTAAACATAAAAATAAAGCGACAAAACAAAATTAAAATAATGAAAATATGTTATTATTATTTTTTTTTGAAACTCAGCGTTCTCTGTGTAGCAAACATACTTTTTTTCAGTACTGCTAGAAAATATACCTACGGAACGATCATAATCAATTATGTACAATGTAATCATGGCAGGGCACAGTTATATAAACACTGCTGCTTACGACTAAGTTTGTATGTCTCTCCCCAAAAAAACCTTCTTACTGTAATGAAATCTATTTGGCTAGAAGGCAGAAATCTTCTTGGTCTCGTTTGATTCCTGGCGTAAAATTGTTTTCGGCCAACTATAATTTGCAAACATTTGATTAACTAAGTTTTACCACTGAAATTCAGTTCTTCCTCAATTACGGATTTGTGTAGGTACCCAGACGACGTTGTTGGGGTTTCCCCCATTCAGGACGTCACGGGAGGTTAAGGGCATTTGAATATGTATTTGATCATTTCCTGGCCAGGAACTAGTTAATTATTTTGGGGAAAGCCGCATCGAAATCGGTCCAACCGTTTTGGAGTCCATAACAGACTCACAGACAAACATTCATTTATATACTTATATATCTCTATAGACTAACATCTGAATACTGTGTTGTTTTAACACCGTAGAGTATGTTTCTGTGGTCTCACCATGGAGTATGGAGATTGAAAAATAAAAGTTCTCCTTTATTCGTTGATCGTATCCAGTGATAAAGCAGGTTAGTAGCGTAATAGATAATGCGACACTTCTCAGTCCCCAAGCAAATGCATTAGCGCATCGGTGCCCCAAGGGAGCGTCTGGGGACCTATACTCTACTTGATCTACGTGAGTGACATACCAGTATCTCCTAACACAACTTCGGCCATGTTCGCCGATGATCACGCCATCTTATCTCGAGACCCATCTGGCACGGTGGCATCGATCAATATCCAAATTCACCTAGATGATATTCAACAATGGACGAAGGAATGGAGAATAGCCATCAATGACACCAAATCACTTGCTACCACATTCACCCTGAAAAAGAGTTTTCAGGCAAGCCCTTTGATCCTCAACAACAACCAAATCCCAAGCTCCAGAGAAGTCCGACACCTGGGTGTCTATCTACAACAACGCCTCACATATGATCACCACATAAGAGAATTGGTTAAGAGACTTCGTTCCAGAATGAATCTCCTCAAACCCATGCTTGGGCGAACATCACCTTTATCTTTGGAAACCAAGCGTTTATTATATATTACCTTAATAAGACCAATATGGCAATATGGCTGCTCTATCTGGGGTTTGGCCAGCAAGTCACAAATAAATTGGATCCAAACTCAGCAAAACAGAGTATTAAGAACAATAACCGACGCACCATGGTACGTGAGAAATGATAATATACACAAAGACCTTGGTGTACCATTGGTTTACGATGCAATCTAATCTACCATAAACCGACAACACGCCACTATATCCAACCTTCCATCTCCTGTTGTATTTCAAAATCTACTGTTATTGTGGGGAATCAAACAACCGAGACGCCTGAAAAGAAAGCGAGCACCCGACATATTGGACTCTAGAGAACAAAGTAGTATCTGACTGTTATTAATGATATAGTCTTGTTGGAATTAGAAATTATTTATATACTTAACTGATTATTATAATCTTAAGAAATTAAAACTTATTTGCTGGGACTGTCGCTGGACAGTAACCCTAACACACGTGCCACGGTACTGATGTACCAGTAATTATTTATCTGTAGCATCAGCCTAACACATGGTATTGTAATACTGAAAGTTGAATAAATAAAAAATAAAAAAAAAGCGTAATAGATATCTAATGTTAAGCATCAACTTCTGCATGATGCAGAAAAGATCGACTAATAACGGGAGGAAAATAAATTAGGCTAGGATAAGTCAATGAAATAAATTAAATCAAAACTGAGGATGTCGAAACGTATCGATTGAAACGTGTTTCGTTAAACGTGGAAAATGAATAATAAAGTTATTTATTCATAAAAACAGGGCTGGTAATGTAGGTTGGAGGGAAGCGCGGAGAACTCTGACATGGATGAGATGAAATGGGAGCGCTCATACAGTTGGTTGAAGAAACTCCCATCGCCCTCAAAGTTCACCAAGTTCCCGCTAGAATGAGCTGGCATCACTTCCCCACTAAAGACATTATTGACATGATTTTACGGGCGCTGGCGAGAGATTTTTACAACCACCTAATACAATGTACCTATTCATTTTTTTATGACTTCTTTATAATATTATTGATAAACCAATTGACTTGAAACTGGTGAGCATTAGCAACCTACCTACATCGCAAAGTAGGTAGGTAGAACCTAAGAAACAAATTAACACTTTCATAGTTTGCTTGAATGCCACCAGAACTAAACTAATAACTGACCTTAATGATAATGATTTTCCAGACGTACCTAAATAACTGTTCTATAGGTTTAGGAAATTAAAGGTCATACATTAAAATGAAGTAATGGTTCACCAGTAAAAGGAAAGGAACAAGGTGTACATAAGTAGGTACCTACTGGTTGCCGAGACGCAGTGCAATCGGTATCGAAACTTTCAAGTTATGCTGCAAAATTACCCGAGCAATATTTTATGGTACTACTGTCATTGGCTAATAATTTTCAGAAACATATAAATACATAAGACTACAAAACCTAGCCACACTTCGATTCGATGTTCTCTACTAATAGCACGTTGGCGAACAAACGAATCCTAAAAATACCTTCAAGGTATGTAGGAATTTAGTTTAAAAAAAAGTCGTTCAGTTCAAGCCCAATTTAAGGACAGATAAACCTTATATATAAGCTTCAAGTATTTTCTAAGTAATTTTTTTGTTGAATTATTCAACACTGTGCTTAAAATAGTGCTGCCCCTCAAACGCATTTCTTTAGAGATGCTTTTTTTTCTCGGAGAGGATGGGTTTTTATGTTGATTCTAAGGAGAGATATCGTCTGGTTTGACAAAAATATATAATGTGCGTTCGAACTTGTATGAACTGCATTTCGTATATAAGCATGCGCAGGATGACTAACGGAAAATTATACGTAAATCCTCAAGGTTACACCGAGTATGTCAATATTATCAGAGATGGAGCATGTCCCCTTCCATCTGGTAATTTAAACCGAACCCAACTGATGAAAACTTAGTAAGTTATTCATGAGGCAAGGCACCCAAAATGACGGACCCAAGAACTTCGCATTGGTATAGGCATTATTCAAATCTTCTGATTATCTAGGTACCGACTGAATATTCGCTTTATCAGTTAATCCCTTTTAAAATGGTTCTTGCTCAATGCAAATGAACCATTTATATGACGATGCAGCTCAATAAAAATTGAATGATTCTTTAAGCACAGAACAGTAAAATAGCAGAAAGAAGTAGTAAGTGTGTTATCAGAACGAAAATATGTACATACACCCCTTAATTTCGCTATAAGAATTTGAGATTTGGAAAAGAATTGCCAACGGTCTCTCTCTACTGGTCAAATGATCCACCGGTGTTTTTTCAGCTAATAAGAAACATCGTACTTATATATATATATATATATATATATATATATATATATATATATATATATATATATAAGTACGATGTTATATATATATAGATATATATATATATATATATATATATATATATACATATTATACGACTATACTACCTGAATTTATTAAAATATTGTGATCCTTTTCTTAGGTTGTTATAGAAATTCAATTTTTTTGTAGTGTTTTCGATCTTACTTAGCTCAACCCTAAACGGGGAAAATGACATTTCAATAGTTCTTAATGTGGTATTCAAAATAAAATCGAGGGTACCTTCCATAAACTGATGTTTGGAATCGATCTAAGTATGTCTTTTTTTTTTTCACACAGAATCAAATGGTTACAGATTTAGATTTACCAGACTCCGTTATAACCGAGCTCTACCGCGAAAAACAATTGAATTATGTCAGTTATCATGGATCATGTTTGTTCATTTGTTTGCTTTGAAACTTTTTACCATCCAACTGCACTCGGTAAATGATTTTAAACATGAGGAATTTCAGTGACCTCTTTAGTAATTAATTTATATCTCAGCCTTTATTTATTAAATTATCTTTATGACCTTAAATTTATTTACTGTCTATTTTCTTACGTTCGTGAGGATGCTTACATAACTCTAATTTTTTTTAATCCTTATGCTGTTGTATTAGAAACCTCTTGTGCTTGCCTGTATTGTAAATAAATGAATATATGAAACAAGCGTGAGCAAATAAACTAAAATCTTAGTAGTAAATGTGTAAAACTCGATTATAATAATGTCGGGGAGATCTGCAAGTGTTACCATTCGATTCATCGTAAAAAATACTAAGACATCGCCCTCAAACTCTTCAGGAAGTTCATTTTGATTTTGTTCAGCCTTTCTCCACTCTAAAATTCTGAACCTGATGGTGCAATAAAATGACTTGCTACTTCATATGACAGAGTCCCATTCAATCCATACCAGGTTGAGATGAAATGATTTACTTGCACTTTGTCTACTCTAAAATTCTGCATCTGATGATGCAATGAAATGACTTGCTACGTCATGTAACTGAGTCCCTTTCAATCCATTCCAGGTTGAGAGATGAAACGATTTACTTGCACTTTGTGGTAGGGTGGGATGGTGTGTGTGAAGGCGGATGATTATGCTTACCCTGTGCGCGGAGCTGGAAGTGTACTCAGTGAGGCTGAAAGTGTCGACGATCGAGTGAAACCGAACGAGCTTCTTGTGGTGAGCCGACCTCTTGATTGGGCAGAGGGAGCACATGTCCGGCGGCATTACATTACCGTCCGACCCCTCTGTACTCAACAACCAACAACAAAATGCGTTATAACAACATTTATTTCCTCAATATGTTTCAATATTGGCCTGCTTACACGTTCCGAGGCGATGAGATTGACTGGATCATTACAATTATTAAAGCCCAAGGTCTTCAATCACTCCCAAATGTTCCCACAATTATAATTCCTTGAGACATTTGAATAAGCGGAGTATGATAGATTTTCAGTATTTTCGTCTTTGTTCTTGGAAGAAGGAAATGATTATAACTACCATATTTGAATCATCAGAAGTGTGAAGTGTGTCCGCTGAGCATAGAAGGTATGTGTGAATTTCTTATAAACCTGAAATTAATGTTGAAGTATTAATGTTTCTTGTGCTATAAAATATATGCAAATGCGTATTAAGAAAATTTAATTATTGCATCTGAATTTCTTCTCTACTGAGATATGAGTTCTTACTGTTCTTTTTTAGTCATCAAGTTTCAAAACTATTCTTTGATTTTTGACATTTTATGTCTTTTGCTATGGCACATAAACTAAAAAAACGTCACGAAAAATTGCTCACGAAAACATTCTGATGATTTCCGCTTACAACCGAGTCGTTGCTAGGGAAATGGTACTTCATCGTTTTTCATCCAACAAAATTCGTTGACCATTCGTTCGAAAGCTCTCCATTTATCCAACCATATTATGTTAACTGCTGCGAACTGCGTGGCCAACAAGCTGAATTATGAGCATGGTTATTTGAATAATTGTGTACACTCATTCTCAATAATTGATATTGCAAACATGATTGCAACCGCTTGTTAATTTTTGATGATTTCATTGAGCTGGGGTTTCGATGATTTGATTCATAGCAGGTGATCCGAATATTGCGAGAACGGTTTGATTTTTGTAGCGGTGGTTAAATCATTTTAATAGGTAATTTCTATACTTTATACTCCAGGAAGCGTAATTTCGTATGTAGCCTCTTTAGGACATTTGCTTGACGATGCCCAGGGTCCGGATCACCTGAGTGGCTCTTTGAGATTGCATACGAGTCTGCAACTAAACACATAAAATGTTCCAATGTGTTGCAGACTCGTATGCAAGCGTTTCTTTTCTTTTGATTTATTTAACAACCTCAGTTTATATGGTCATCGTTTCCTGGACCGATTTGGAATGTAACAACGTATCTGCGAGCGAACAAACTGGGATACCAATTATCCAATACCAGAAGTACACGGAAAAGTTAAAAATGACTTTAATCAACTTCTACTTTCCTAGTTTCTGCTGAAAGCAACTAGAAAGGTACCTACACACCTAAAACCTAATGTAGTTCTCCCGAAGAATCTTTAGCTGAAGTCTTAGCTAGGTAAAAAACAGAAAAAAAAAAACAACCACAAAGGCGAACCTTGAGAAAAGGCAAAGAGCTGTAGTTCATGTTCACGCATGTGCATACACTACCATTAATCTATTTAAAGGGCGATGGAATCGGTAGGAGATTGTTCAGAGACTAACCCACTTAATCTTTGAAAATTTCATGAAATTCAGCATATTAGCCTTCAAGTGTCAACTAATAGTAGTTTCGCGCATGCGCAATAGTAATTACCTACTCAACCAGTCACGGCATGATTCCTAGAGTTTGAATGAAATAGTATCGACAGATGTTGAGAAATCGACGTTGTACAAATTTAGCGTTTGCGCGTTCGCACAGGCTATTATTAATCCAAGCCACCACTGATTTCACGAGATTCTAAGGTAACAGTCAAAAGCTAGAAAAAGCAATTGACATTTTGTTTTTCGATTAACTACTTGACGTAATTTGAGTGATAAAGTTACGTCACGTCAAAAAACTAGTAAAAGTTCCAGTCATGTAGCATGATCGTATGAGCGAATTTGCATAAACTACCTTTCTATCGTATTATAATATGTTAAATTGTATTAAAATTGTAGCAATTTCAGTAGAAAGAAATAGTTAAAACCCAATTGTATGGCAGAAAAAAACTCATTCATACTAAATAAAATTCGGCAATTCAAAAAAGATTTTGGACTTTTAGATTTTTTGTCGTTTTTATTGATTTTTTAGCAAACATTTAATGTAATTAATGTACGTTTTTCAGCATAATTATAAGCAAACATTTTTAAATGTTTTAGTTAATCGTTGAACATTTAATTTTGACTAAAACTCTGCTAAAAAAATATAAATTTAACGATTTTTGGCCGTTTTTTAGCAATTTTTTTTTTTTTTTTTTTTAAAGTACATTTTTCGAAATTCGACCAATTTAATGTACTCAAACAGTATTGGTTAACGAACTCATCCTTTCATTTGGAATGCTTGATTTTTTGGCCCAAGAGCGGTGTTTTTATATCAATCCTAAGGAGAGTTATTGTCTGGAATGACACATAGACACACCCAACACCCCACAACGACACCCACACACACACACACACACACACACACACACACACAAACACACACACACACACAGACACACACACACACACACACACACACACACACACACACACACACACACACACACACACACACACACACACACACACACACACACACACACACACACACACGCACACGCACACGCACACGCACACGCACACACGCACACACACACACACACACACACACACACACACACACACACACACACACACACACACACACACACACACATTTTTTTTTTTTTTACAAAACTCCCCTCAAGGGCACACCATTAAATTGAAAAATAAACAAATAAAATAAAAAAGTGAGGAGGACGCTCAGGTTTACCCGACGCCGGCTCTAGGGATAAGGGAAGTTGCAGGACGAGGAGGAAGAATGGGATGAAAGGAAGTGCCCCGATAGAATGACCACCAGTTCAAGTAAGAACCCCTCAGGACGCGGGTGGTGATACCACGGAGTACTCCTGCAGAGATGCCCAACTCGAGTAACTCCGTGGCGCTTTTCCCGCACCACACCCCGCGCCATGACAAGGTCGCAGCCATGACCTTGATGTTATTAGGTGCCACTCCTTTTAGCTCAGATATCGCCTGTCGCAGATCATTTCTATCATATTTACTTTTCTTAGCCCGCCAGGTCTGCTCCATGTCCACGCTGCCACTGACAACCTGGACATCCAGGATAATGGCAGACCCATCGGGCTTGACAGCAACGATATCCGGCTTCTTGCCCCGGTCACTCGGCATGTGATATAGTCTCTCTCTCTCAACAGCCCAACCGCTGGATGACAGAGCGCCTGCTATCGGCTTGGCAACCGCATCATGACGGAGAATGCGGCCACCGTGAGTACGAGGACACTGCTGCACTACATGATACAGGTTCTCATTTTTACCCCGACAGGCACGGCAAAGGGTATCCACTGTCCCGCGACTACTCCTCGAACACCTCACCGAGGTGGCCAATGTGGCCACCCGGACGGCATGAAAATGGCGGTAGTCGCGGGCCCCAATGCCCTCTGAAGCCCATTCCACCCACTGGGAAGAAATGGGGGATTCAGAGCACTGTCGGAGTTCTTTACCATCTACTGACTCATGCAGTGCAGCAGCGAACTCAGCAGATGAGCTGGGTTTGGGAGCAGTTGGTGTTGCTCGGTCGCACCACAACAACTGCTGCTTGACAAAGTCAAGGTCAGCAGCAGTGCGAGCGACCTCCCAGCTCGAGCCCCTAAGGGCGAGCAGGCGCTGGCGGCGTAAAGATGGTATACTAGCTGAGAGAGAGACAATACCGAGCCCACCGGCCTTGACCGGTGCATGGATATAGGCACTTGGGACACCAGGTGGAAAGCCTAGCCAAGAGCGCACAGCAGAGCGAACTTCACGATCTAACTCTAGCAGCCTCCCCGCAGTAAGCCTACCAAAGACTAGCCCATAGGTCAGCTTTGGCAGTAAGTACGTGCGAAGGAGGCGCAGCTTCTGGTGTGGCTTCAATGGAGCCTTGGTAATACGAGCTAGTGCCCCACCAAGGTCCACACGGCTTGCGGCAGTGGTGGCCACACCCATGAAGTCAACTCCAAGGTACCGCCAAACATCCAGCAAGGATCGGGTGGGGATGGGTGACTGTCCTATGACAAAACTCTCCTCATCCACCACCTTCACCTGATGCTGGCGACCCGACGGGACCAAGGAGACTGACCCACACTTATCTGGGTTAACCACCAAACCACACCTGGCTAGCTGCTCAGCAAAGGCATCGAGGGCGACCTGCAAGCCCTCACGGGTTTCGGCGAGTAGAATTACATCATCGGCAAAAGCCAGTGCACCTACTCGCACCCCAGGGGCGAGATCGAACCCTATTTCAGCTGGCAGCTTACCCAAGGCCGTGTCCACGACCAGGTTAAAGAGGAGTGGCGACAGAGGATCCCCCTGGCGTACCCCACGCCCAATGACAACATCCCCTGACATCTCACCTCGTGCCTCGAGGACCGTCACGCCTTCGTGGTACAGGCGAGCAACGTACTCAATTAAACGAGTAGGTGCCCCGACACCACGAAGACAATCGGTCAGGGCGAAATGGCTAACGGTGTCAAAGGCCTTAGCGACGTCCAGAGCGGCAAGATGGAGTTGCCGTTTCTTAATACGGGCCAGCGAAATGACAGTCTGGAGAACTGTAAGGTTCTCCGCTGTGCCATCCGCTGGCCGAAATGCTCTCTGGACGTCACCCATGACACGAGCAGCTTGGAGTCGAGATGCCAAAATCTTTTGGAAGTGGCGGAAGACTACAGACGATATAGATATCGGGCGGTAGCCTCCAGGCCCACTTAACCCTTTTTTTGGGATGAAAATTGTCCGGGCGCGGGCCAACGCTTTCGGGGGTCTTCCCGATAGAAGCAGCAGGTTGAGGATGAGCAGCTTAACTGTTTTTGGTGCTTTGTTCCACCGTCGGGCAGAAACACCATCAGGTCCAGCAGAGGTGGAGTTTTTGACACGGCACTTATGTGCCTCGTCATGAAGCACCGGTGTGCACATGATGCTGCGCAAGGAATCCCTGGTGGAAGCTGGGGGTACCACAGGCTCACCAGGGTTGTGGCTGGGAGCACTCAAGAGTGGCTCCCAATAGTCCACAAACTCCTGGAGAGGGGGCAGAACTTGCTCATCCCCAGCTCCCTCCAGCACCTCCGCAGCCACACGAGCCGGATGCTCCTCCACAACTTCTGGACCCGCTGGTATTCCCGCCTTCTTGCTTGTTTTGCTGCTCTGCGACCTCCACGAGACACCGAAGTAGGAGAAACCACTCCCTGATGCCTCGCCACGGTCGCTTCCTCAACCCGTGGGAATATCCTCCGTAAATAGGCTGCAACCTCGTCCTCCAAGCCTTCAGGCCTCTCAACACAGATCCTGCAGGCACACCAACAATATTGCCTACACACTTCACAAGTCTTCAAGAAGACCGGAGGTCCCGGGGGAGGATTGCTGAACGGCAGGCTGTTCCCCCACGCCTGTTGGAGATGCGGGAGAGGCCCCACACACACACAACTTATACACACACACGTTGTTGCAAAAATACATGACGTACCCCATATGTATATACATGTATAATATGTGAAAGAGCGCAAACTTCAGGAATTGTTTCAGAATGCCTATAAACGTATTTCAATGGAAGAATTATTCAAAAAATTTGATTAAAATTTTCCGAGCCATTGCAATAGCTTCATTTGCACAAGGCGGGAACTTGGAAGTGTAGAGGGGAAGAAGCGAGGTACACATTTGTCGACACCTGAAGATTAGAGGGTCCGAATTTACAAAGTTTAGCTAGCTTTGGATTTGTTTAAATGGTTAATCGTTATGAAAATTGAACATTGTAAAGTAGGGATCGAAATTACGTTAATGGTCAAACCATTTACTCAGTTACCGTAGTAATAAGACTTTCTGAGCAATCGCATATGGTCACAACAACTCATACTGTACGGGAACACATGTAATCATTCAACTGAAAGATCTTGTAACGCCTATGTAAAAATAATTTCATTCATTCATTCAACTGAGGAACTTGGGTTTAAAAACCCCGTGGCACAATAATGTAGGGTACATAGGGGCTTTTACACATTTGCCAATTCAGGTTTTAGGGCGCAGCGGGTGGTGTACGAGCTATCTGACAGGTCTCTCCTATAACAGTTACCTCTTTCTTCCACTTGCCAAGTTCAACCCTTTCCGACAGTAGCTCGCCCACTTGGCACGCGTGACCCAGTTGGTAAGCAACTCAACTCTACCTATCTCCACATCATGTGTTTGAGATGAACACGGCGAGTATAACTTTCTATACATCCAACCAAAATTTACACTAGAATAATTTGGAATTTAGTTTTGCTTTCACAACAACTAAAGGGATTAATGGAAAATTCTTTAATCGCCCTGAATCAATGTTTCTCAAAATCCTCGATTAAATTACCCTTGACACACGCTATCAACACAGATTTATACAAAAGTAAAAAATGTATGTCCTTACCTAAGAATGTTTGTCTAAATTGTCTGTAAAACAGTGAAAAGGATTGTTTTCTTCAGTCACGTCATAAAAATAAACTTTTTTGTTAGAATTTCTACTCTTTCTTTTCTATTTTCTTTATTTTTTTGTTGTTGTAAGTAGTAAAAGTTAACAGGGAAGCTTTTGATATTTATCTTTATAATAAACCTTTGTAATCGACCAAAGAATTGAACCCCGCCTCCCTCCTTCTCTCAAAATATAGTGGTTTACAAAAATACCTGCTAGATGAAAAAGAAAAAAAGTTCACCTATCGTAGTTATTACTAGTAAAGTATCCGTGACTGGATTTTGCTGTAGGCATTTACGTCTACGCATTAGACGATAACCAGAATCAGCTCAAAATACTTTTATGCAGAAATTATGAACCTTTATCTAATAATTGTTAGTTTTTTGTTGTTGTTTTATACAACAGTCTTTAACCAAATCTCAAGCAAAAAGAAGAAACACATTATGAGCCTTTGAAATGATCAGGATGTTCGCACTACGACTCGAGTGATAGTTATCTCGCCCTTTGTATGAGAATTCATCATGATCAGGGCAGACAAATCATAGATGACGAAAGCAATGAACCACAATGGCGAAGTTTGGGTTAGTTTTAATGTAAATAGTAAATGTCAAATTTCATAATATGATTATGGTATAAGATAATATCAATATAATATCATAATATTACGATACTTGATATATTATTATCCACTAATAGCTGAGCGTTGATAGTGCTTGTTTATCCATTCTGTTTAGGTAATTACTATCAGTGTATTAATAGGCACGTACGTGTTGAATTATCCAACTATGAATAGTTATCCAGCAGCACATTCGAAACTGACCTGAGTGAGTATTTTCCAGCAGAAACATTATATACTTCATACTAATCTTCATAATGGGCGTGGCTGTAGCTTCCACAGGTAGACGTGACGTCGAACGGCAAACTGTCGCATACACGCAATCATGTTGACGAATGCAATTACCCCAAGTCACGGATTAACGAAGGGTTAAAACCATCCCCCACCAATCTCTTGATCAATGAATATTCATGAAAACCTTCATACTGGATTCAGGTCACGAATGGCTTGACGCTCTTTGACTCTGAAGGTAGAGAGGTTGTCGTCACCCGCCACTTGGAGTTACTCGAGAGCTATCATATGGTGATGTACATTAGCCCCTAATTTAGATTTTGTAATACTTCCAAACTTTGGCTTGTGTTAAACTTTATTATTATTTCCTTTATTTTTGATATTTATTATGTTATTATAATATATTATATTGCTATTTCAATGTTGCACGTACAGGGTCACCTACGGAAAATGTTTTCTGCCTCTTTCAGATTCTACACAAGGCACGGCGCACAGTGGGGTAAATTACTTACATTCCGGGTCGAACCCTCAAAGTTCACTGAAAAGAGTTGTTATTCAGATAAATCATAAATCATCAGGTGGTTTCAGTACCTGAACAAACATGATCCCACTCGGTGCGGCGCACTGTGGGCCAGAAACTGATACTAGGTGGACAAAATGATTTTATGTGCCATTCTTATAGGACATGCCTCTATACCTAAAATAACTTTTTCGACCCAACAAATCAATTTAAGTAAATTTTTCTATTCTTTTCATCTTTGAAACTAGCCTGAATTTGTTTTCGTACGGAAGCAGAGTTGTAGAGGATTTTATCGCATAAGACCACCGCCAGCTTTTTAACTTTTTTCCTTGATTTTTGGCGATTTTTCGAAGTTTTCATGACATACCCACTTCCATAGAAATCCTCGACAAGGATGTAGGTAGGTCAAAAAAACTAAAATTGTTTGAAACTCATAAACGAGTTCTACTATCTGCTTTACAAGCAGATACCATGTTACATGGATATGTCTTTGATTGGGGATTTCATAACGGTTGTCCTCGAGAGTTGTAAACAAATCCTTTAACTTTAAACAAATCCCTGGGCCGCATGGCCGCATCCCGACTAATTCCAACAAAACAACGGTTTACTTTTAGAAATGTTGAGAAAACTGTGGAGAGAAGCCTCTACAATGAGTTGTTAACAGTCGACTGTTGTCAAGAGGATGAAAATGTTTCCTATGGAGTGGAGTAAGTGATGCTATTGCTTTACGTTAAGAATATTGTAACCGGCTTATTAAAATTGTTTATAGTCCAATCAACTTAATTTAGGATTGTAGCCAGGTACGTAAGGAGGGGGAAATTGGTAGCTTGAGATGTGAACAGTTATCACATAAATCAAGGGCTTTCCAACGAGTGGCGAACGATTTATGTGCGATGAAAACTGCGGAAGTTCCATTCCCCTAGCAACGGCTGGATTGTACGGGAAAAACACTGAAATTGTGACACAAATTTTGCATCACGGAAATTTTTGGTTGACCCCCCAGAGCAAAGACATATCCATGTCAAAACGCTGCAAAATAATACCTACACAATGGTTTATTATTTCTGTGTTCGATAGCCCTTCTACGCAGAACATTGGTATAAAATAATTAAACACCGTATGTAATAATATGATCAGAACATCATACTCGTATATTACATCGCGCATCGTACCTCCAAAAAGGGTCAACACCTTTACAGTTCCAAGACCCCGCAATTTTTCGCTTAACAGTAAATGTTAGAAAAAAAGGTCGATAGGTAAGGAAAGAGTATAGGTTCAGAGGCCGCTCTACTGATCAGTGCGCCTCCATACCTTGTGACGGTTTCCGAGGGGTCCCAAAGGAGCTCCATTTAAATAACAGCACCGTGAGTCGATTAGAAAAGAAATTAGCCTCAAAGGTTCCGAAGTTGATCTGAGTCCCTCCATACTTTGTAATTGTATTCCAGATCTCCAAAAAGGAGCAACATTTCAGGCTTCAGAATCAAAAGCCGAATAAAAACAATTTAGGCTCAGAGGCCACACAGATGATCAGTGTGCACTGGTATTAAATTCTTCATATTACAATGGAGGTAAATAAATAAATAATATATTTATGAGGTGTATTTCTAGACGATAACTCGTTTTGTTCCAACGCAGAGAAATCCTATTTAGTAAAAGACAGGTTGAGTTCGTTGGCCACCCCAATCGCATCAGAATTTCAGGTTCAAATTCAGAATTTAGTGGCCCAAAAACGCTTAAAAAAATCGTCGGTGTTTTGACAATTGGACCTGTGGGTTGTCACAATCGAAATATTATCAGGACTGAATCGATTGCAAAATCTCTAAGATTCACAAATAAGTGAAATAATCGATTTTCAGGTGAAAAATGTCCATAGTTAACAAAAATGTAGTTTTTTGAATTTCTGCGTGCCCTGAAATCTCCTCTGCAGTGATCACATGGTTATCCAAGCACGATTTTCTTGACATGGTTGGCCTCAATGATCAGAATCTAAGTGCCTAATTTAATTTAATCCACAACTTTCCACAACATTTTTTAATGTCCAAATTTGTTTTGACAACAATTCTGCTAAAAATTATATAATTAACGATTTTTGGCAGTTTTCGCGAATTTTTGTAGAAAATGAAGCAATTGCAATGGCTCAGAAAATTTTGGAAGGATGAGTTCGTAGGCTAGCACTTTTTCAACACATTAAAATGGTCAAATATCAAAAAATATGCTAAAGAAATCACTAAAAAAGCTGAAATTCGACCAAAAACGATCAAAAATCGTTGAAGTTATAATTGTTAGCGGAATTTAAATCAAAACAAAATGATCAACGACTAAATAGGACTAAACAAAAACGACTAAATGTTTGCATAAAATTAAGCCGAAAAAAATATCTACCTACTTAAATTTTATTAATGTTTGTGGAAAAATCTCTAAAAACTGCAAACAAAATGTGAAAATTCAAAATTTTTCTTGAATTGCCGAATTTTTTTAGTATGAGTTTTTTTTGCCATTAAAATAGTTTGTAACAATTTCTTCGGACTCGAATTTTTCAAATTTCAAACAATTTAATATATTATAAATAAGATGAGTAATTTAAGAAAATTCGCCCATACGGTCATGATGCATGACAGGAACTTTTAGCCATTTTCTGTGTGATTTGTTTTTTTGCGCCAAGTTGCATTTAAACATTTTCTGAATAGCAATAATTATCGAGTAAATAATAATGAACAAATAAAAATAAATAAATTTAAAAAAATTATAATTTGTTGGCAGTGAAGACATATTTACTTTTTGTTTGCCTTGGATAGATGTTCCAATCAGTTAAAACGGTCCATGGGTTTTTCCTTACGTACAAGGTGTGGTCTTATGCAAAAAGAGCTACTTGACCTGAATTATTGTGGACTACCATACACAGCATGTCGGCATCTTACACCATAGCGCTCTTTTGTCATAAATTTACTAGGTACATATGATAACGTCAATTCTAGTTTTCTGAATTATAACATGTATAATAAAAATTATAAGCGATCGTAATTTATCTGACATCGCCGTCAAAATTTGCATTTAAAACAAGCAAATAATTTATACAAAAATTATAATTTATATTAAATTTATACAATTTAATTCATTTATTGTTAACTTATTTTTGGGAATAGTAGAGTATTGATTTTGGGGAGAAGTAGAGATATTGATTTGTATATGCAGTGAGTTATATTATTGGTAATCCCCGAAAGAAATAGGTTTCTTCTATTTTGTAAAATCTAAGTGTCATTACATTAAAACCTATTAATTCATTCATTATTGGTAATCCCTGATCCTTGGTTCATGTCCTGCGTGCGATCCTGGCTTCCAGACCCATCACATATATATGAGTCAACTCGTATACTGATACGAATTTCCAGAACCAGCATTTTCCTGATAAAACACAGGTTGTTGCTCAACAAGTATAAAGACTCGTGAAACTGCGGCTGACTTCATTTATCATACATAGTGTACTAAAGCATTAATTGCCAGTGCAGAACCCCCTCAGGAGGTCATTATGAAATAACAGCCTCAGGTTGAAGTTAGTTGCTTCTCGAGTTTTAGTATTCACATGACCAGGTTCAACGACCTCTGTTCAAGCGTGATGGCTCAAAAATAAACCAAGCTCAAATCGCGTGCTTCCAACAAAATGACCAATAACTTAATTTCGGCAAAAGCACTCACAAAATATGGTTTGGAGACAGGAAAATCTCATTTCTGATCACAAATTGCTTTCGTTAGCACTCAAAATTAGAAGCTCTTAAGCCCTCGAGTATAACCATATTAATAGTACCATAGAATTTCCTAAACTCAATGCAGCCATAAAAATCAATAACTATGGAAAATCATAGCGTATTGATGAAGGACACACTAGCACAACCTTGAGATTACATTCAACCGTTATCATCAATAATTTCTGAAAAATGGCACTTACTTAGTTGGAATCAGGCTACGAGAGTTAGCTGTGTATAAGTGTAAAATCAACTGATAAAGTCAATCGATTAGTCTTTCTATAAACTTGAAGCCTGTATTTTCAGCCCTCTTCTGCTCTAATTGATTAGGAATCAACACTATTTCATAATTTATTTTTTAGGCAACCTATAATGGGATTTACGTACAACTTTGTTGTATTGATAACTTTTTTGTATTTATTTAGATAAATTAAATTAAATTTTGACTTAAGAATTTTGACTCTAGGCGCACTGTCCAACGAAGAGTGGTTCAATATCTGCGATTTTAAAAAGTTCAAATAATGACATCGGGAGGAAGGAGGTCCCGAGGGGAGCTGTGACATGGCAATTATTTAAATAGAATTAATCATCGAAGGAGAGCGTGGCTCGTGTCCAAATTCCCAGGATGGGATCTAGCATTATGTATTTAAAATCACAACACTTGTCTCTTTCCTGACCCATGCGCACACCCTATTATAAAGTATTTCCCGAATGAAATAAATAATAATTTTTTATTGGATTATATTTCAACTAAAGTTGTCCGATGTGTTTTAATAATTTATTTGGAATCATAGGAAATTGAATGCTATCAGGAGTGGAGACCGTGGTGATAAAAATCTTAAATTGCTCTCAAAAAATATCAAAGCACTTCATTCCATGTTGGATTATGTGATAAAGGGTCTAATAAATAAAGATGACTATTGTAGCACAATTATGATTATAAGGTGACCAAGTTTGCTAAATAAACGTGTATTTATCCCCCGCAGATAATCATTCATATAAATATGAACTACTAGTTTTTTTTTTCAAGTTCAAATTGATAACATTATTCCTGAATTAAGTCGAAAGTACGTTACATCCGGACCACCTCGCGGACAACTCTGCAACCACGAGAGAGCATTTTCGTGTCTTTTCGCTCAATGCTTTGGAATCTAGAAGTAAACTAGAATAAGTGAAACACAAAAGGAAAGCCTCTTTCTATCCGTAAATCACGGGCTTCCTTTGGTTACCACTTCTAAACCACCGTGGTGGGAATGACTAAACAACTAGCCAAACCTTATTATTTTGTTGTTTTATTTCTTACATTTTTTCAATGATAATGATGATTTTATTTTAGATATAATATACAATAGTGAAAATAATCGGTAAAATAAACTAGAACTTCAAGTTTCTCAAACAAATCTATCAAAGTTATAGGATTTTGGAGTAAGCAGACGTAGTTGAAGATGAATGGGAGATAAGTATTGTTTCTAATCATAAATCAGGCGCTATCGGGTTATAAAATTTTTTTGAATTGTTGAGTATGAGTAGTTTTTGATAGGTATACAAAAAAAAAAGTTCCAGTCATGCAGTATGATCGTATGAGCGAATTTTCGTAAACCATTGTACTATGTTAGGTACTAGGTTAGGCCTTGTTTTGAAAATTGAGGAATTATAGTGAAAATAAATTATTTTACCAATTTTATGCCAAAAACTTGTTCTAAATATTAATCTTCTACTCAAAAAGAGATTTCAGATTTTCACATTTTTCCTTAGTTTTTGCCAATTTTTTAAGTAAATTTTAAGTATCTTTTTCAGCTTAATGTTTTACTTAAATTTTTTAGTGTTCTATTTTATAGTTAATAAACTTTATTTGAACAACATACTGCTAAAAAATGTAAATTAACGATTTTTAGCCGTTTTTTTGCTATTTGTTGCTATTTTGATTTTAACAATTTTGGAGCCGTTGCAATAGCTTCATTTTCTACGAAAAGTTGGTAAAAGACCAAACCTAGCTCCCTGCCGTGCGAAGATATCATATTTTACATATCCAATCATGCCATGATGAACGTTTACCAGCATCCATCATCCATCTACATCCTCGAAGTGAATGAATTGAGTCTGTTATGGTTGACTGTGATCATTGGTTCAATATAGGTATGAGTTTTTTGTAACTTTAAGGTGTTCAACGAATCTCTACATTAAATAGCGACTTTCAGTAAAGGCGATGCACATTACATACCTAATAGGTACTCAATTCAATGGATACTATTGACCAACAGCATGACCCGTTGAAGCTGCCAAATTCCAATTTAATCTTTCCTACTTCGTATGTTGGGCCCGCAAATTCTACTCCAAGCCTTTCGGATATATGAGATTGTTGGCCGACAGTATATTTTTATGGGGCGTATCTAAAAGAGTGTTTAGGGGGAGCATTGAGTAGGCACCAAATATTTAACGAATACGTAGTATCATACCGGGATGAGTTTCACTTCACAATAGAGTGTCCATATTCGTTCAATTAACAACAATTAAATAGCATGGAGGAGTGTTTACGAGTTTACCCCCCACATCATTCTGATCTGTAAACCAATCAAGTCCATCCAACCAATATTTTTGTCCATCTTCGTCTCCTGAGAATTATTCTTGCAGATTCAGTATACACAGTATACACGATAATTATATATTACTAACAGGATTTGATATGCTTCAATTTAAAAAAAAAGTCTAATTGTAACTCCCCACAATTTTTGGCGTACAATACAAATTAAACAATTTTGTGCAAGTGCGTGCCCGTGAACGTTGAATATGAGCGACACACCCTTAGTGTGTTATTTAAAATGAGAACTCCGAATGCTAATTCGGAATCTTCTCGTATTTGAGTTTTCATGGAAAAATAACTCATTACTCGAATTTTTTATCGAGCAAAACGTGTACAATTTTACGGAAATGCGCAAAAAAATGCAAAATGTCGAGTTTGGGAAGGAATGTAATTGACATATGTCATCTATGATTTGGGGGTATTTATTCACGATGAATCACGTAGTGATGTTCATTGTTCAATATCCGTAATACCGACTTAGGAGAGAAAAAAAGGAAAAAAAAAAGAAACAAGCAGAAGTACAAGTTTTTCCACTAAATTCCTCAACAGCGGAATCCCAAAATCATGGATCTGGAAATTGAATGTTCAAAAACTTGGATGTTGCACATTTTGCGCGAATTTTAGCACTAAACAATTCAGACAGAGGGTAATTTTTCCATGAAAAGTCATGTCTATTCCAAAGCTGCAATACAAAATTTAGGTTCAAAATGACAAATTTAGTGTGCATTGCGCACATTTTGCGCATAATTACGTGTGCGGAAATGGCACACTTGGATTGTACGTCAAAAATTGCGAGGTGTTACAATATATTTTCTCTTTTTCATAAACACATAATAACAGAGTTAGGTAAGGGAGGGCGTAGTAAGTGGGTCACCTGGTTTATTCCTAACTCAAGGATGCAAAGTGTAAGATAGTGTCTCCTCACTGATTTCAACAGACTAGACTCTGATCTTCAAAAATGGTGCCCCTTGGAAATTCCTTGGCATTGTTGAGCTAGAATCAGAGTTCTTGCGATAAAAATTAAGTTTAATGGTGTATATTATGAGGACATAATCAACGGTAGAGTTCTTTCAAGTCTCGTCGTTTCATAAGGTTTTCACAGCGGTACGACATTGCATCATCTCTCGAAGATGGTCTTGACGCAAGTAGGGCACACGGGTCACTAGGAAAGTTATTAATTATCTCGTCAAGCCCCCTCCTGCCTCCTAACGCATCGCATCCACTTAACAAGAAGATTGAGATTATGAGATACTCTCACATCAGGTCACGTGGTACAGGGGTTGATCAATATGTGCAGACACTACTCGAATGCAGTGAACATACTTGTATGATTGAAAAAATCTCTGAATAAAACTATACTTGACGTGCATTTAGCTGGTGAGGTTGTTTTGATGGTTTAATCGGAACGGATAGAATGCTAACGGCATATTCTTAATATGCTGACGAGTTCGACATTAATCGTCGACTACCTTCATAATCACTGGCAGCTTCAACCTTTGCTGCTGTCTCATTGAGAAGGAATCCTGCCTCAAGTCATCGGCTATTCCAATAAGCCTTAGGACGTTCGGCATGAACAAAATGTTACATATTCGGGAAGGAAGGAGATTTCTAACCAAGGAGATAATATATCTGTGGTATACACCTTCACCCGTGGAAACCTGTCACCCTTACCTGGCCTGGGGGGTGTTCCCGCTCACCAATCCAGCACCTATAAAAGAGCCAAGTGGGCCACTCAAATATACAATTCTCAACTAAGACTCCACGCAATATTATTCCAAGATATCCTGCATCCTATCCGAAGCTATCATTATACTGGAAACTACCCGACGTGATCTCTGCGGCCTTTCGACGTCCATGACAACCCCCTGCGACGGAGTTGCTTTGAATCCTCGCTTAGAACAGATTTCTACCTTCTGTGAACTGTCCACCATTGCTGCAACCTCAACAGCGCTCTCCCACTGTGCGGCGCTGTCTTCTCTCTCCACTATTTTTTTTTTTTGCCAGTACTTGCAGTCAATCTCGCTATTTCCCCCACTACGCATTGCTCCCTTCTGTAGTGCCATTCACCCAGGGAACTCCATGGCCGCTTCCACCCCCCACCCCCCACTGAGCCTATAAAACGCCAAAGGCCACTTACTTCAACTTCAGAGCCTCCAGCCGTTCACTTCGGAGCTCTCAAGCATCTCTACGAAAGACAAGCGGACTTTCCGGCCTCCTCTCAAGCTTTCTGCCTTTTACGTAACCATCAGGACATCCAGAGGAAACGCCCTGAATGAACTGCTAATCTTCTCAGCCCAGCAGCCCGTTGAACATAGCAGTTTCAAGAGGTCTTCCGAAAATTCTCTGTCCAGCCGCCCGTTCAACTTAGCTGTCTCAAGAGGTCATTCCATCAAATTTCTTCCAAGTTTTTCAGACGGAAAAACTTTTTATCTCCGGATCTCCTCCCAAATCGGTTAAGAATTATTCCAAGTGTTTTTGGCCGATACACTTAGCAATTTTCGCTTCCGATTGGAAGAGTGAGTGGCTGGAGTTTTTCTCTCCTTCCCCTAGGGGTACCTGCTCCACTCTTGGCTGTTGAGATAGGTCTCCTAAAGCCTTCCCGCTGTGGGTTGACTGGATAATTACTCATTCAGGGGCAGAACGTATTCTGCCCCTAGCCAACCAGTCAGCTACACTAGTCAACGCTACTTCCACTGATAATGATGGATGATGGTCCATGCAGGATATCTCCGCAGGAGCACGACCTTCTTACTCCTCACAATCAGCCAAACCACAGGCATCTAATTTCACGCCTCCGGCTTTACAAAGATCAATCGGCTTCAATCCTCGCCTCCTCGACCATTTTCGAGTCGTATGGCTACTCTACCTCACTCTAGACTACGGTTTCGACGCAGATCGTACTTTGCCCCGCCTCCCTCACCCAGATACTATACTGTTGGTATCACTTTCGATGGGGTTCTGAGGCCCGTAATTGTCTACCACCTTGCGCCTGGACACGTAACCAGCCTTCGAAAAACATCCCTGCTTGGTTCAATTGACGGTAAAGCCCGTGCTTGATCACCAACTCCTTCAATCAACAGCCAAACTAAGCTGGTATCACTCCCGTTGGGCTTCCTCGACACAAAATTGCTGTTCACCTTGCGCCTGGCACATCCCTCATCTTTTGAGGACACGATTTCGCACACCCACCTTTCAGACGTCCTCAGGCGTCATTCCACCCTCTTTGATTCAAGAGCTCCATGACCCTCAGCTACGACACACACTTCGTACTTCTGCCTTCCAGATATCCTCGTTAGACTATCCGCCCTTCTATTTGCTTCAAAAGCCTGCACCTTGCAACCTAGGCCTGGTACCTAGGCTTGTAGCCTTCACCTGCAACACACCGGAATCTCTAAGCTACATAGAGCTCCGGCATCCTCTACTACACTCAACCATCGGCGCATCAACGCTTCGCCGGCTGTCACACCTAACAATAACTATGAGTACGTGACCAGATCCTACCAACGACACCTACACATCTTAGCTACCAACGAAGCGCTCCGGCTCTCGGCACCACCAAAACGACTGAAGTCGTCAATTCTCTGCTGATTCAATTGAGACATTTTGACATGGATATTTATCAACTGTCTTGGGTCATTTCGCATCTGTAGCCTGTATTTTGTCACCTGTCATGGTTCATTTCGCATCTGTCATTTGAAATATGTATTGAAAATCAAATAAAGATATCCATGCCATGATTTTTTTTTTTCGTGTTAGCGGTAAAAATTGACTTGTTCATATACAGGTTACTTAAGAAATTCGCCAAAAGTCGAATGTGAACCTGGAAAATTTACTTCGATTTTCGAGTCAACAGTAGCAGCTCTATAAAACGCCAATGATTTCTAAATTTCATTTTACTACTCATCTTAATAAAATAGTTTTAAAATTCGTATATCATTTAATAAGCGCCCTGACATTCGAATTTAACTAACATTTTATAAAGCAATTTTACTTATGTTAATAACCTATCTTTCGAATTTGTTTGTATAAGAACAACACTTGAATGGGCACAAACTGGATATTTGAACAATTATTTATTAATGCATCCATTGATGAATGGAAAAAATTGATTTCGGTTTACCTTGACTTTGACAATTAGCCCACACATGACTTTCTTCTGGAGTATCTACAAACATTTAAAAAAAAAAAAAAATAAAATAAAAAAAAAAAAAAACGGTTTGTTATTATTTTTAAGGATATTGAGATTTATTTATTTCATTTTTTAATTATTAAGATATTTCAACTTTCATTTTTCATTTCAATTCAACCTCCATTTTCATTAA
Source organism: Adelphocoris suturalis (assembly GCA_030762985.1). NCBI lineage: Eukaryota > Metazoa > Arthropoda > Insecta > Hemiptera > Miridae > Adelphocoris > Adelphocoris suturalis. The sequence continues at coordinate 36,328,393 of CM061046.1, forward strand.
TGGGAATATTCTGTAATTAGTATGAGACAATAGGTTCTTTATAAAAGCATTTTATAAAAATAGCATAGATGTCGTAGATATTGTCATTTGGTAATCCTGAACAACGTCCTCAACGCGTAGTTTCTGTGATCAATGAATGTAGACAGTTCTCCTCGAAATGGATCATTTTATTTTTACTTCCGAAAACATTCTATTGGTTGTGAGTTCTGAGGGACAGCACAACAAACGGGAAAGCGGAAACAAACATATGCATAAGTATAGCTGAAACGCGATTGAGTGAAACAGATTTGAGAAAAAATATGATTTATTTGGCGATGTAAACTTCAACGACAGCGTTTCCACTAATGTCTTCCCCTTGTCTTTTTGATCAATGGTAGGAGACGTTATACGTACTTCCACATTTACACAACTTTTCTTACCTTCCTGAAAAATAAAGGACGGAATACATAAGGCAGTGGTAGACTGGGGACGACCTGAAGGCACCCGAGGATCCAGCTGAGGGCCAAACAACCGTAAATCAACGCCAAGAATAAAAGACGATTTTTATCGCCACCATCTGTCCCTTTCTTTCTTTCTTTCTGTAAGAAGATATCTGCCTTCCATGGTGTAAAGGAGCTCCGCTGGTTCCAAGGCGAACTGCGTGGTGCCCCACCGACTGTTCGAATCGTATTTCAGTACGTCGAGTATTACCCCCGCGGTGTGGCGAAAAGGTCTTATCTGGAGTTTACGGGCTATTGAATAATTTATCGCCTTCAACAAGAAATTCTCTGAAGTTGGTTCAACGCGAATTAGTTTGTTCATTTCCGGAATAATTTCACATACATTTCGTTAAGTATTTTTTGAGGAAGTACTGCAAGTATACCTATCGTGTTGAATATCTTAAAAACTTGTTGCCCACTTCTGTGAAAACGGGTTTAATGTCCAAATGAAATCAATGTAATCTACAACGAATTCAACCCGCATCACTTTCAACCATTTCGAAGGGGCCCATTATGGTCAAGGTGGGGGGTGCTGACGTTTTCCCCCCACTGTGTTTATTGAATAACGTTTGTGGCTGCGAATAAAAATTGCAATTTGCAGAGTAAATTTGACTCCTGTGAAATAGAGAACGTTGAAAGAGTGTGTGTGAGTGCTCTGAACCAATAATACCTACCCTATATGGACGTTTTACCCTACATGGTCGGATCTCTTAGTACCGTAGTCTACTACTCTAATAGCTAGTCATACCGCAGCCCTATTGGCCGGATTGTATCGTAATCGATGGTGGTTACTGTAGCGCTAACTAACCAATTGCTTGACCTAATGGGCGCCGTGGCTCTTAGTATCTCCGGACCAGGTAGGCGCCACAGATATTTGTTACAAAGGTTATAAAAATATGAACAAGAACTGACTAACAAAAATTTGAACCATAGTGTATATATTACCGATGGAAAAAAGGGAGAATAATTGCAAACAGGAGGAGTTAGGGTTTGTAATAGTGTCAGTATTTGAGTCCTCCAGTTCTAACCCCATATAACAATCATATGTTTCCCACAGCCACATATTTCTCAATAATTTTGTATCATGTTAACCTTCTAATGTTCCAATAAACCACTTTCGAATCCTCTCTTGTTGTGACGAGTCGCTCATTATTACTTCCTTGATTCAATCATCAATAAGTGATCAATCTTAATATAACAGGGTTATTAAAAGAGAGGGCTGTTTGTGGTTAGAGTTTGAACAGTGGGAGTTTGTGCTAGAAGCAGGTCTCCGCTATTTTATAAAGCTTCTCTACCTAGGCAGTTGTTCTTATTTGGTGGTCTCACCCCCTACTCTAATGCTTGGCTCTTGCTAAGGCTCATCTGATGAATTAATTTCGTTTTGATACAAGTTGGGTACGACAAATAACACTGCACTCCCACGGAATGAACGGATTTCTACAGATTACAGAAGCCACATTAAAACAAAACTCATTCAAATGAAACCGTGTCCTTAAAATGAATAAACTCGTATTGCAGTTCTAACATAAACTGTCAATATAAGATGAAAAATCATAATTCGATTTAAAATACATCATTGGAAACTACGTGGGAAAACCAGTCACGCACAATATAGGTCAAATTTCGAAAAATGTACTTAAAAAAAAAAAAAAAAAAAAAAAAAGCTAAAGTCGTTAAATTGATATATTTTGGTAGAATATTGCTCAAATAAAGTTTTATAACTATAAAATAGAACATTAAAAAATTTATGTACAAAATTATGCTGAAAATGAACTTAAAAGGCATTAAAATTTGCTAAACAAAATCGATAAAAACTGCAAAAAAAGCTAAGAATTCAAAACCTCTATTTGAATAGGAGATTATTATTTCCTCATAAAATTAATAGATAACAATTTTCCAGCACTCAAAAAGCTCAAATTTCAAAACAATTTATTCGTCCCCCCCCCCCCCCCCCCTGAAAATTCGCTGAAACGGATGTAGCGCCCATCAAGTACGCACTGTGTAAAGCTATAATTCAAAACACCAACTGAAACCATTCAAGAATTAATATGAACCTCACCTACTCACTTACTGCTGACAGTGGGCTTTCAGCAACTTCCAGTAATGCCATAATAATATATTTCCTTCCGCTTCAAAACTATATTAGTTTTATGCACTGTTTTTTCAATAAAATCAGAAGAAACAAAGTGGCTGCTGAAGAACATAATCCATCAATTTATGTTATTGGTTTTGGTTTTTAAAAGTATGACTTTTCTTGCAGGGGTTCATATAGGTACCTGTTCACGCCCAAGCGTATTTTTGTTTTCCTCTTACCACTAGTAGATTCGCAAGAGCAATCTTAATCTATAATATTGTGTTATTCTATAATATGAAAGCACAGTGAAGTGCGAACTTTCTAAAGAAGTGTGGTAGTTTTGACCTTCGGCTGCAGCAAAGAAAGACTTCTGTTCCATCCTGCTTATCCCCCACCACTCGCAATCCTTGACCATGTTGGAATCGCCCCGCGATTCCATATTCCTCATCGCATAGGTTAAAGTTGCCATACCTGCTCCTCTCTTGTATGGGTCATCAACATCCCGAACAATTTCTTTTGATTCCTGCCGTCTGGGTCTCAGAATCCCTCTTCAAGTCTACGTCTATTCTGGACATCAACTACCAGAATTACTGCCCATTTCAACGTAAGTATAGGTACTAATCAAAATAATTTGGGTGTCACCAATTAGATACGTCTACTTGGTAAGACCCACATTATTTCACAACCCATGGAAAACCACGACATCTTGCTGCTTCTTCCCTTATCTAGAAAATATTTTCATGAATCCTTCGATACTAATCATTACAGACCTAAGAACACTCTTGGGATCATCGTTCTCGTCATTCTCATCACTTTCTTTCGTTCGTCCGCCCGTCTGTGTCTTGGTACTTGGCGACTGCGATTTCTACTACCTACCTTGATATTCATGGATTACGCACACGCGCGAGCTACCAGTCCATCAACGTTGTTGCGGTCAAAATCATCTCATTGGGTTTCAATTTTCTTCTATTTCTCTGGAAAAACTCAGTTATTTGTTGATAAACTCAGTTATTTGTTGAATAACTCCTTGATCCGTTTAATTTTCCTTCAATCTCAATAATAAAATATTAGTTTATACCTTGGGTAATATTGTTTTTTTATTCACTTTTTTGAATAAAAACCTCTGGTAGTCCAAACAATACCAATATAAAAAACCTTGAAATTATCAGTTTTTTATCGGTCTATCTTAATTTTACCTATTCTTACTGATAGAAAATAAGGTTTAACATAACTTTTTCACCACCGTAACATGTTTTTCTCCACTTTTTTTTTTTTTTTTCATCTCCTAAAGTTGGTATAAAACTTGCGTTGATTAGTTAGGGCTCCTTATTGATTTAACGACGTGGGTTTACAAGTAATTACTGTATTAATTTTCCATTAATGCAGAGGCACTGTATTTGATGCAGAGGTAAATTTCTGTTCATTATGAAATAGGTAGACTGGGCTTTAAAGGTCAGGGGGTGTGACTATTCAATTAACTGAAAAATTCGATTGAGTCGATTAATCAATAGATAACTAAGTACGATAAATAAAGCGTTAACTGTGTGGAAGTCCCCTTCCTGCACGTTGTACGATGTTTAATTCTAATGACTGCCTGGTCTCGCTCAAATGAAAAGTATCATTTGCAGAGAACTCAGGATTCTTTATGATTGTATTTGAACCAGGTTGAATTAAAACAGACCTCACCCTTTCTCATCAGCTCATTCAAAATGTACGGAAAATTTAATTCCGACCTGGGCGACAAATTCGTTTGGAGTGAGGAACACCGTAATATAATATCCGCCGCCCGCCTTAGTTTCCATGATTGTGACCATGAAATATTCAAATCAATGCCCTTTGAAAATAAATCCTCTCCTTGGACCGTCGGGAATATTTGGTACGGGACCTACTGGAGTTGGATGGAAATTCTCATGGAAGCAGACTCAAATGCTTTGAACTCTCATTCAATTACCTGAGGCCCTCTCCACCTAACTACATTATGAAGGACGACGGACTTTCCTCTTTTCATCAAAGATTGACTTAACTTTTAAGGCTTGCGGAAAATTCGGGTGCCTATTCACAACTTTATTTCTTTAGTTTCAACTTTGTTTCTTTAGTTTCAACACAGACGTAATCATAAATCATGAATCACACAACTACCATTTTATGGTTCCAAAACAAGACGGAATTCTTGACAGTTCCTCTATAAGGGTTTTTCACCTATACAAATCAATTTATTCTTAATATATCAAAAAACTGAGGAAATATAGAGTTAACGACCATTTTGGTTCATTGTTGACAATAATGAACCTTTGTAATTGACCAAGAAAACAAATTTTAACCCCCCTCCCCCCTCAAAATTTGTTGGTTTACGTTTCAAGATGCGGGAATTTCAAAAATCGAAAAAAATAGGCATTACGCCGCCGTCCAGAGCTTTTTTCCAAAACAACTTGATCAGATTTTATGAAATGAGGCTCAAATAGCATACATCGTCCGAGGAAATGCCAGTGACATCGACATCGATTTAGATCAACCTTAAACGGTAGTACTCAAGGTCTGAAATATTGTGAAATCAAGATCTCAAAAACTATTAAGGTAACAGTAATGTTTTTTGGGTCTTACCTATAGACATCATCCCAAAGCATTGAGTGAAACCACGACAGTCCACGAGCTGATGTAATTTAAATGGAAATCACTTTAGTAGGATTTCGACCAACCTCAGGCAGAAAATATCTAAATGGAAATGAGCAAAGGAACAAAAGACGACTCGAAATTTTGTAGAAATAATCTGTTACAAGAAGTGGGTGTTTTTATTGTGGAGACAGAACTGAAGCATAACGAGTTTATGAAGGGAATATAGAATTAGATTCAAGCGCAACCGCTGAGAGGGTGAAATTAGGAAAAGTGGTGATGAGGGGGATTTCAGATCAAAGAGTGCGTTAGCGTCGAGGCGGCAGGATTACCGATGTTTGTTGGCCCGGAGTGATGAGAAGCGAGACAACTTTTCTCTAAATGGAGGTCGCACCAGGTCGATAAGCCAGACACCAAAGTTATGTGGGAAGGGACCATTCACGCCTTCTACGGAACTCAGTCAATTTCCTCCCACCGCGTTCCTTCAGCAAGTAAAAAGCAAAATGAGAGCCGTAATTAATGAGATATCTCCTACTGCTTTGCGTGAGAGAAATTGAATGTAAACTCCATATCATATTTTAATGAAGGTGAAATGACTCCAGAAAAGTTAATGTGGAAAGCGAGGGGGGAGGGGGTAATTAGTCAACAGGGACCTGTTCCATCAACAATCAATTAAATTTTACTGTGATGAGCTGTATCTTTTATGAATATGGGCAATAAATAGTAGTGATCCAGTTGTATGACATTTTTAAATGTTATGTCATATGATTAACATTGTAATCTTATGAGATAATTTTTTAGTTTGGGGGAAATTTTGGCTGGTTTTTTGGACGTAATTCATTGAGTTCATGGCAAACAAACTCAATCTAAATATTAAACCTTTTTGGAATTGTACGATAAAAACTAAAAAGTTCTAGTCACTCAGCATGATCGTATGAGCAAATTTTCATGAATTAATGTATTATATTATGTTGCATTGTTATGAAATGTGAGCACTTTGAGTGCAAAGAAATTGTTTACTAAGATTATCATGACAAAGTAACTAGTTATAAATAATATTCTGTGGGACTTTCGTTCTCTTTCAAACTTCGTAAAAAAAGTGCTATGTTAAATACGACAAAATATTTTTAGTAATAATTTTTTGCCATTTTCAGCGAGTTGCAGTGCATATTTTGGATTCATTGTTAATTTGGGCAAATTTTAGTTTTCGAAAAGAGTTTTTTATTATTTCTTTCACGTCTATTAGCCAAACCAATTTCACCAAGTCTATCCATTCTTCCTTGACTCGTAGTGAAAGCATTGTATCAACTTTCGGGAGATGAGCATGTTTTCTCCACAATAAAAATGTGCAATCACATTATACGTCTTACATTCTACACAACTCTCTCTCTCTCTCTCTCTCTCTCTCTCTCTCTCTTTTTTTTTTTCTTCGTACCGTGTGTGATTTATACAATTTTCATCCGATTCAATGTAGGCACTTATGATAATAATTATTATATAATCCTGGATTTTCGGAAAAGGAACCTTGGCACGTACGTAATTTAGTCATTATCAAGATGACTGGAGCTCAACTGCCAGCGCCATCAAAACGGTAGGAAAGGATTTAAACTGATATCGATAGCTAGGGTGAGAGCCAACTCATATTATCCGTTACGGAGAGCTAGTGAGTGATGGGAAAATGGGGGAACGATTCAAGTAGTTCCTGCCACTGAGTGGTTCCAAGCAGGGCTGGCAACTCTCAGAGAGACCGGAGTATGACAGATGGCCATTATGTCAACTCGATTTTAGTTGTGGGTGGTGAGGAATGATGTCATTGAATGACCAGTTTGGCATTAGCGACGGACTGTTCCTCACGTTCGGCGTGATGGATATCTTTTCAATAATGTTAGTCGATGAACTTCAGAAGCTTTGAAAAATCGATGTCGCGTTGAACGAATTTTCAACTGGGTTCTTTGCTTCTTGTTCACTACTAAATCTACTCTGCTATTTATAGGTATTACAAAAGAAAAAAAAGTTTCAGAATGCCTTAAACTGTATGGATTTCAATAAACATATTTTTTAAACACAGCTCTTTTTTTTCTACAATATTTTCAATTTTGACAAATCTCGATATTGTTAAGAACTGGAATTGAATTTCTAAGAAAATTTTTTCCATCTTTCGTTTTTGGTGTGGAACGATTGGGCATCGGGTTTTTTTAGATTCGAGAATGTCAAAACGGTTATGTATGAGCTCCAGGAGGTTCTCTTCCTCCGGGTGGGAGAACACCGGTTCCCTATGCTTCTTCTTAGATTCCATAAATAAACATAAATAATTGCACAATCTCATCAACACAAAAAGCATAAACCGAATATGCATGTATTAGATTTTTAATTTAAAAAAAAAAGTACCACCAGTAGCACTTATGAGAATTGAATGTATGTTGAGGAAGTTGCACAAGCCCCGCACCAAAAATGTTCACCAAACATTCACACTTGGCTGTACCCTCAGTGCTCACACGTGTCCCACGCTGACGGCGACAACATTACCGTGCGAACCCCTGTTTCATTTTTCATTTGATTGATTTTGGCTATAAATATATTGATCATTATTATAAAGTCTGACATAAAGTTTTTTCCTTTTATGTGTTGAGGGTTGTAGCTCGCAGTTGAGATCGAATGCCTTGTCTGATTCGACCACCGTTTGTTGAGAATATCATGTTATAAGAAGGCGGGGCCCAGAGATAGATTGAGCGACCACGGACGACTGCTGGATGCCTTGTTGATTTCCCAGGATCGGGATGGAGGTTCATAGAAAAGGAAGGGCCTCGCACCGGGGGAAGGTGATGAATGGCGTTCGCGGGAGAACGGGGCACCACAGATTGCTGTTAGGGCAGGACAAGGGTGGCAGGGACACCCAGTTCACGCGTTCTTGCGGGTTATTGAGACCCAGATGGGAGGGGCGCTCGCTGCTTCTGAACGGTCATATCTCAAACCCTCCTGTCTGCGAATAACTCCCCTTGCCGAGCCCTGGCCATCCACAACGGCCAATGTTTTCAGCACCAGCGCTGCTGTATAGAGCTTCACCTCGAATGCTCGAAATAGTAGTTTAATATATCTCTGGAATGAGAGCGTGCTTTGTCAACAGAATGAAGTTATGGTGGGTATACCTATGCTCAAAGATGGCTAGCTGTACACGACATTCGAACCAAAGAACAGAACCAAAACAAATCGACATGATCTTGTAAGTTCCTTACATCAGGTCTATTCCTTGTCTACAGAATGCTAATTAGTAATGATCATTATCTTTAAAGCGTATTTGACGTGAAACATTGAGGTAGTAATTTGTTAAATAACATTCGAATTTAGGCATCACATAAATGAAGCGTCTCAAAGGAACCATAAATTATTAAGTATAGAATTACAATATGTTTGAAATGTTCGTTACCTCCAAGTAATACCTACTTACTCTCCTTTATACCTACTACTTTCTCGAGCCCTTCCTACTTGGAACAGGTTTCCATACTCAATTTTTGAGTAGATCGATTTCTAGTTTTCAAAACAATTTGATTCTCATGTACCCGATAGAATCGGAAATCAATTCAGTTATAACGATGTATTTTAAGAATATTAACAAGAGGTGTCAAGGTTTATTTTCTGAAAATACTATTTTTGTTGAGGAAAACGCTGTAAACTATAGCACAAAGGACATTATTCCTGTTTTAATACTTTTAATTTACGTATTAGGCTTACCTATGATGATCGCTGGTCTATTGCTTGGAAATTAAGCCAATGGAACATCATATTCTACTTATAACTAACTAAACGTGAGCACCCACTGGAAAAGATTCAATGAAAATTAAAGTTTATTACATGCTGTTTTGCCCTGAAGAAACAAATTCGGAAATCTACATTTTTTTCATTCAACTATAGGCACACACTATTTTATTATATTTTTTTAAATAATAGTTGTTATTTTATTTTATTTAGTTTATTGCATTTATTTCAGGTATAATATAGGCATATTCATTGTATATTAATATAAATTTATTTTAATTTTCTATTTTAAATGTCGTTATTCCATACATATATTCAATAGCGTAAGGTTTGTTACGTTCATTATGCATGTAACATGTACAAAACATCATCAACTTGGACAATTTTAAATAGTATAAAACGGTAATTTTTAACAGCAATTTTAAAATCGATATATTCAAAAATCGAATTTTCTTATCAATTTATCAGGACCAATTATTACTTATCAATTTTTCCATCACAATATCCACCCCTATTTCCTACAATTTATATTGATGGCTGTACTAAAGAGAAAAGTAATAGCAGCAATCAGAATGAATGTGTTTATCTTTAAAATAGGATTCGAATCCATTTAAACTGATGGAAGCGCGGTGGAAAGAGCAGGAAAGTATAGTTTTACAAAAATATAAATCTTTTTGTAATAGAGCACGATAAATTACTCATTGGTCACACTACACAACTGGAACTTTTTAATTTTTGAAATATGTCATTCGCCAACTTTTTCTAGAAACCAATTGACAGAAACTTAATTTGTCTGAGAACCGTGGATATAGAAATTCGTCTCAGGTCCGTGGATATAGAAATTCGTATCGTGAGCGTGGGATTCGTAGTTTGAGGCGTGAAATTTGAGGGGCCAACTACTTCAAGTTCTAACTCAGGTAAGTAGAAGAGTTATGGCACTAAATATCAAATTCACCTTCGACATCATCTATCAATCGAATTATCAATTCCTTATTGAATCCGGGTGCACTCGCCAAGTAGTTTATAAAGAAAAGAGTTTAAAAAGAAAATAGTTAGCTAAAATCTGATAGTTGCAACAATAGCAAATAGTCAAAAAATGAAGTTTGCTTTCTACCTATAGCCCATATTCTCGTGACGCCACTGCTAGAGTTGGTTTGTGTTTCCAAGAAAGACAGTCATGACAACACTATTTTACAAAAGAAGTTTGCCGTCTTACGTCAACGTGATACGTGGTTATAACAAAATTTGTCAACAGTTTTATTTTGCCAGAGTAATATTGTAGTAATATAAAGTTTCAATTCAACTAAATATAGTCTCAATAGTCTTCCTGCGCGATTATTCGTTGTAGCCAACGATGACGATCTAAAGGAGAATGCGTTTTTATTTGGACTACGTACTAACAATAATTGTAGTTAACCAGAGACCGGTAACAATAGAACATAATTCGTTTAAGCTTTGAGAAAGAATAAATTGAAAAATAACAAAGAAAAAATTATTGATAATTCCTCAGATGACTTCACTACGGTGTAAGTACGTAGCCACGGCGCAGGCAGTTTCATCAGCGTACAACAAGGTACTTCTATACGTTTGTGTGACTATAACCGAGGAAGCTTTACATGTTTTCCTGAATGAACAAAAGAATATATATTTTGATAGTTTGTCAAAGCAAACAAGTCAGGTCGTTGCTACGCCAAGAAACGAAACTACTTAGGTTGGTGGGTACCTACCTACCTACCAGATTCGTTGTTTGTTAAAGGAAATAAAGTTGGTAGATTGTTGCTCTGCTGACGAATACAACTGCCGATTAGCAAGTTTGTCGAATCTCGAATGAGTAAATACGCAGCAAGCAGTTAGGTGAACTAAAAACCCGCTGTAGGGTTTCTTTGAAATTCATTCCTATGAAGGACTATACTTCACAAAGACGGCATTGTCAGTGTAGTTATTATGTGATTTTTGTAGTTAGAGTTTTGGCATAATAAAAAGTACTGAACTAGGAACTAGGTTACTTGATAAGATAACTAGTTATGTAGGAATCCCGATAATTCAAAATGACTCCAATTCACATATTTTATTCGTCACCAAGACAATAGGTTTGATTACGCCTTGTCTCGACGAAAGGACGCGCTAGTGACGAAGTCTAGAGATATCACCTAAGTATGGGGTAGTGGAAGAATTATTTTCACTTTCTGGAGATGGACATTTTTTTCTCCAAATTCAAAATTGTTTGTCTGTCCTTGTAACACTCTTAACTTCTATTGTTACCATCCTATGTTGATGAAGTTTTGGGGAATATGTGGATCAGACTGCAGACGGTTCCAAATCCGAATCATAATAAAAAAATCAATACTTCACTCCATGCAAGCGTCCACTTAAATTCCCTAATTTTCTCGCGTTCTAGTATCCTGATCCCTCTCAAATTCGGAAGGTAGTTAGAAACAGGTGATTTAATCATTCCCTTCCAATTTCATCACTCAGAAATATATAGTTTCCACTACGCATGCGCAAACGTAAAATGACATGGGTATAAAAATCACATATGGACCTTATTTGGTCTCAAAACCTCGGCATCACTTTCGTCCAACCTTAAAGGGTATTTGTGGAAGATTGAACTAAAAAAGGATCTCGAAATTTTGAAATAAAACGGTAATTTTATCATTTAATAACGATTAACAGGACGTTTCCATTTGTTTTCGTCACGTCACGAGCGTCACGTCACAGTGTGATTTTCTATTGATTTTCACGTACAACCAATGCGTTACTAGGGAAGTGTAACTCCCTTATTTTTCATAGCAGGAAAATCGTTAGCCACTTTTTGGAATGCTCTCATTTTATCACAGCATCTCATAATCCCTAAGCCTCTGTAGTGCCAAGGAAAGCTGATTTATTACGCTCAGTTATAAACTAATATTGCTAAGTAACCATAATGTGTAAAATTAATCATTATTAAATGATCTGACTGTAGAACCGTAGGTCTACCGTCTGTTTTCTTTTCTTTTGATTTAAATGGAACTCAGTGTAATCAATAGAATGAAACCTCTCGAAGCATTGTGTAACCAACATTTTCTGCTTGAGAAGGGCTGAGTGTAGGTAGGGGGTTTCAGTCTTGGCGATTTCGGACTGAAACGGAACGACTTTATTTGGTTTTCTAGTTATTACTGTCTGTATCTGTCTTTTTACTGTAATACTTGACTACTTATAGACGGACTGATGGAGCGTTCATTTATTTATTAGTCATCATTACATGATGTAACAAACAGGTACATTCTACGAGTATATAGGTAAGTATTTAACATTCATCTGAGCAGAAGGACGATCTAACAGAAAAGTATATAAGCTTTATGTTTTAATTTAAGCTGTCTAATTGTAAGCACTAAGAAAAGAGCGGTTTGATTTTCTCCTTTTTCAATGGATTCAGGGTTAATGTCCTCATATGTTGAGATAACAGCAGAATCGCCCCTAAAAACAACAAGCCACTGACCGTTGAGGTACGCTTTCTGAAAGTATACTTAAAAGGGGAAGAATAGGATTATGTGCGTCTGGAGAGCCGTTTTCAAACCTGCTTGGGACAAGGAACTGTCAATTTGTGGGCAGCCATAGCCGATCGATACTTCGATAGCTATTAATCATTCAGTTCATAATACCAGAGCTTCACTTCCTTCCCCTTACGATGACAGATATAGGAGTACATATTTATAACGAACGGTGCCACCATAATCATACTTTCTCTTTGATCCTCAGTCGGGAAATAGATAGAAATATATAGAAAATAGAGAATGGAATAATATACGGCTTAAACGAACATTGCATACCTACACTATTTTATTACCTCGTGAGTTCATTGTTAATTACTTTTCAACGATATTGAAATAATACGAAGAGAAAATAGAATCTAATATTGAAGAACCTAACTTACTAACATAAATTAATAGTACGTACTATATGGACTCAACGGAAATGATTTTAACACATATGCTCAGCACTTAGAAAAATGATTGCTTCAGAGCCTACTAAAGTAACGGGAAAGTAATGATCACTTTGAGAAGACAACTATTTTGTTGTTGTTGTCAAAATAATTACTTGCTCTTCCATTGAACCAATCCATTTCACATCCGTCCGCAGATTCTGGAAATAAAAATAAATTTCCCGTTTGCACTTGGTTTTGAATGATAACTGGAATAAGGTTAAGCCGGACTTAACCTTTATTTCGGCCAGATAATCAACAGCTACTGCAAAAATCTAATATCATTGCCGCACAATCTTGTTGTTCTATACTGAGGGATAACGCGGGTCAGAATCTAAATGAATGGATTTCTTATTTTTCCGATAAGTGTCAGTTTTAGACATGGACAAAACTTAACGCTCCGTGACACAAATAGCATCAACAACTAGCATCGAATTTCTATGAAATTCCTCGGAGTTGTGCGCGACAGTCTTTACAATTTCTTCCATAAATTAGACAGTTTTCTAATGAATAATAGAAATAACATTATCAAAATAAATTAAGAGCCATGCGTTAGCTGCCATGCGGAAATCTGAAATGGCAACGAAAATACATCCAAAATAGATTATTATCTGATTTCCATAATTATTTGAGGTATTGCTTGGGTTGAGCATGAAAAAATCATCTCTCTCGTATAGCCAGTAGACAGGCTTGCACAAACTTTAAATTGTCAAAACATCTGTCTTACAATTCCCTAAGAAAAAAGGCATTTCTGTTTTTTATCCGTTGAAGGCTAAACAGTGGTTTTCCCCTTCGATTTGCCAGTAAAGTCTACGATGGCACTTCGGTTAGTAATGCAGGACAACATGGCCCCCTTAGGATCGTGCCACTTGCAGTGTCCTTTTGAGCATCTTGTTCAGTCATAAAAAAAAGACCTAAGTCATAAAAAAAGTGCTACAATACACCATTGTACCAAAGTAAACTTGCAAAAACCAACATAGTTTTCAAAATTGTTAAACCACATTTAGGTTTTCTGGTTAACGTGTTTTATTCTGAAGAAGTAGCAATGCTTAATAGAAACAACGGATCTATTCGTTATCGGTAATCGCTTTCCACATTTAAGGGAGTTACAAATCGCACTCCACGCACGCGGGCACGCAACAAGTTTGGAGGTTTTTGGACAACCGCCAATTACTTTAACTTTGAAAGGGGAAAAAAGAGTTTTCTGGAGCGAAACATGTCCGGTGGTCGTGCCATTTCTTTTTTTCCTCTTTGGACAATTCCCAATTTTTATATGGCATTGTTTCAACTTTCCGTTTGGCGTATATATGACTCTACATTTTATTTATGTTAGTAGCTCCATACATTCTTCATACACGTAATTATTCAAGTCGAGTATTTCTTCATATTTGATTAGTATTTACATAAGCTAAAATGATATTATAGCAGAATTCAGAAAATTTCATCATAATCTCTGTTATAATAAATATTAAGTTGGTTGACAAAAACTAAATATCGTGACAAAAACCAAATCACTAAGACTGAAACTTTGAAAAACTTGAAACTATAAAGTAGGTATACAAGTACTTCAAGAGACTACACTTCTTCCAGCTTAATTTCGCAGTTGTTTGTAATTTCAAATACCTTGATGCCTTCATTTCGGTGACGATGCACACATGGAGATGTTAGGGTGCCACGGTTTAACTGTCCCACACAACTATCAAATTCTCAAGCTGTTTACTAATCAACTCAACGTAAGCTGGCAGGTGCAAAATTTCATGGAAGGTAAACAAAGTATACTTGGATGAATCATGGTGATCGGACTGCACCCACCCAGATCTTAATATTTATTTAGAGAATGCGTCTATGATTATGCAAATAAGAATATGTTTTAGCCTCTTAATTTTTTCTGATTGGCTCTTTGTTGTTTCTCAGAATGCTGGTTTTCTGTATGCTAAACGGAAACGCTTAATGTCGTTTGGAGAACGTGATTGATCAGGAAAGAACCCATTATGTCAATTGTTTTTTCAATGACCGAAACAATCTCTCCATCAAGTCTTAACTTCGTAGGGTGAACAGGAGAGAACATAGCTTACTCAGCTGATCAGGAAAGAGCCCCACATTTCGACTCTTCCTCAATGACCCAAAGGGTCTTCCATCAAATCTCAAAGTCCTAGGGTGGACAGTAGAGAATTCAGCTCATTCAGCTGATCAGGAAAGTGCCCATCATAACCCAGAAAGGTTGCCTATCAAATTTCAACTTTCTAGGGCGAACAGGATAGCATTTAGTACATTGCAGTTACTATTTTACTGTATCTACTACTTGATAGTGCCAAACCATGTAGTGCTCTATTTTCTACAATCATAAATATTCTACCTTCAAACCCAAGTTCTTCCAAATAACCACAATCATAACAAAGATCACTTCCTCAACCAGGATACAAACAATGCTCGCTATTAATTTCACTAGCAGTGGGTGGTAATAGGTATATTGCACTACTTTCGTTCCCTTCTCGCGTAGCTCCCACGCATAACACTTTTCAGTAGTTAGGTCATAGCTGAAGCACGTTCATGCTGAAAAAAAAAGGAAAAAAAAGAAAAGTGTAAATTTATAAGACAGGTGCTCTGATCCTGAATGCCTGAACGAGGTTAGAGCAATACGCTGAAAAAACTCCTAACACCCGAACGTCTTGAGTTTGGGCCAGTTGATAGTGAACCATTTCAGGTCGTCGAGATTCCGACGCGTTTGGGATAAAGTTTGGCATGTGTTTAGAGGAATTATTTTAGTTTTGATAAGCTCTGACGGATGAGTAGTCCGGTAACCTGTTAGGAAATTTAATGTAAGTAATACAGTGTTTCGCTCATCCCATACGCCGCGACTTTTCCCCGTCAACGCGTAGAACAGTGTCTACCTCTTTGCATTATTTTTACAGGTCCGTAGGTGTATGCAATTAACCCTAATTTGGATTATAATTTTTATTTGGCTTATGATATAATGAGATGGGAAAAAGGCATGAATGACTGCAGTTGTGACGCTAATGTCAACGATTGTCTTGCATTTGAGGGTGAGTAGTAAAAGTTAGACCACTTTGTTAGTACTGCTGCCTACTTTATTAGGGTGGTAGGTGATAGATCAGTGAACTATGACTCAATTCAATTTTTCAGAATTATCTTGACCAATCGCTCTTTCTCTAGTTTTAGTGGTTGACTTCAATAACTAATCTTTTACCACTGACACTGGCATTGATGAATCCTTCCACAGTCATTCAATAAAACTATGCCTACCCACTTGTTATGGCTGAGTTATGATCCATCAGATATTACTTATTGTTGCTCGTATTGAATTGTGGCAGTCATAATTCAAAACCATTAGTGTCACATAAAACACCAATCTGTACCATTATTATCAACGTAATTTCTTTAAAGCCGTGATAGTTGCCTGGTCGAATTGTTAGTAATAGAAGAACAGCGTCTTATTACAGATCTTGAACGAAATTAAGAGTCCCAATTTTATTTGGCACTAATTTAATATTTTAGTGACCAGGATTCGCAGAAGCCATTCAACACGAACTAACGAAGAAATTAACACTACCTACTGAGATTGTGACTTAGATATTACGATAGCCCACCATTTCCCATCAAGGTCATTCCAGGGAAGCTAAATGAATATAGTGGGAATCAAGTTTCCTCGTGGAAGCCTCTCCTACAATGATTTCAGGCAAAAGCACCGGGAGATAAGGAGGATAAAGGTCCGAAGTTGGCCTCCTTGGGGATTGTAGCTTTCAATGGTTCGGTTCGCTTCGCACAATAGCTCTTGTAGGTCAGGCGGTGGGCGGGAGTCATTATGGCCCACAACCCTCCCACTGCCTGTACACTGAACAGCTCCAGCAACGAAGCGCTTTTGAAGATCCAAACCCCCTTTTCGATTACTCTAATCAGAGCAATATCGCACCCCTTATCGCCTGTTCGAACGCAATCTACAGTCCTGTCTACCGTCGCTCTCATCCGGGTTCCGATGATGAGATGAAGGTTCAAATTCAACGATTATTTATAGGGTTCGATGAGATCAAATTCTATCACGATATGTGGTAGATATCAAATTCTTCAGTGTAATACGCATTCTAATATATATGCTGTTCAACAAAATTATGGATTGGTCATGAAAATCATCCATCACTCTTCCTTAAGTGTCCTGCACATCGCAAAGCCACATGTACACACAGGCACATTCATTTATTTTATTTTTCTACGAAACTTTCCTCAGAGGCTGAGGAGATCACCATAAAAAAAAAAAAAAAAAAAAAAATATATATATATATATATATATATATATGATTAAATTAAAATAAATAATAATAAATAAATAAAAATAAATAAATAAAAAACTAAATGAAAAATTGGGGAGGGCGCCCAGGTTTACCCGACGCCGGTCTTTTGGATCATGCAAGATCTGGAAGGAGGAGACGAGGGATGGAAGAAAGTGCCCCGAAAAAACGACACGTGTGGTGATAACACGAAGCAATCCTATCGAAACACACACACATACACACTGGTACGCAAACACATACACATTCAAGACAAACAGGTTTCTTTTGATTTATTCATTATTGATTGATTGGTTTCAGGTTGGGATTATTCAGGTCAATCCAGGTCAATTTTACATAGGTAGCACTAATGAAAAAAAAAAAAAGTCCCCCGAATCGGCAGCATAGCTTTCTTACTCATTAGAACACAAATGTTGATCCAAAATCGATCAAATTAATAAAAATAACATGAACTTTTTTTAATAGAATTAATGGATTTCAAAATCGTGAGTCGGATTGAAAGTCATAAAAATATCTTTAACTACTCATTATTGTCTGTACCTGCATAAAATCTTACATTTGATCTGAAGAAGATTCAATAAATTTGTGAGGTACCTTCATGCAGCTGAATTTACAGTCTCTTGAAAAGTGATAAAATCTGACTTAATTGTCTCTCAAAATGAATTTTACGCCCCTCTGTGTGCAATTACCACAGCTGATTCAATTGCAATCAAACGTACCCATAAGAAATAAACTTCAGACCATTTGCTAATTTAATAAAATTATCTGTGTCTAAATCAAAATTCCTAGCACTATTGGATCGACGATAGTATAAAAATGGTGCTGTTCGGTGGTGGGAAATTAATCCTTATTTTTGACATTTCCATGTCTTAAATATGGCTCCCCTCGGTGGGAAATTATTACAATTTGCGTCACACAAAGCGTAACGGAAAAGTGGAAAATCTGAAATGCTTCTGATCTGATGTTTGAAAGTTACGTTTACTTCAGACCTCTAGGTGATTTCTAAAAAAATGCACCACATAACATAAGTACGATGACATAGGTACTTCAATAGTAACACCAATAATCTAGGATTTTTGTTTTTTTGTCTTGCTATAATCTTCCTTGGTAACGACGTGAGGGAACATAACGACAACGTATACTAGATTATTTACCTATATTAGAGAGTTCCTAATAGATTCGTCAGTCTCAATACGGTGAGCGGTAACGAGAAAAATGTACCGCACCATAAAGTAACGTCAAGTCTTTAACGGATTTAGGCGTAACGCTAAATCCATGGACGGAAGAAATCCAGCTAGCCGATAAGTCAACAACACCAGGGAAGATGATGATGGATGTTGTGCAAATCATGGAAATCTCTCCTGGTGTTGCAGATTTATCGGCGATTTATCTTATACTCATGTTACACGCGTATCATTAAGGAAGTTATAATCCAAAACAAACAAAATTCCTGAGTAACAAACATGATAATGTCTCCACATGTATTATATAAGTATGCACTGGTATGTTTTAGTTTAAATACTGTTGTGAACATTTATTTCATTTATAGATAGTTGTAAATTTTCTCGTATTCCTTCCTTTTTTCTTCTTTCAATTTTTTTCCAACATTCTAGAAGCGGAAGAGAGGTGCCGCCATCTAATCAGGTTTGCCTGGTAGTATGGGGAAAAATCTTACACTACGAATTGGGAAAGCAGATTAAAAAAACTCATTTAAAAAATGATAAATAAGTTCCATGCGCAGAGCAATATTGATATGCATATTCCTTATGTCCCCTTAAATAAGATTTTCTACAACTTATAATTTTTGTTCAAATTTTAGGTGATGTTCATTTTTTGCACCAATGATTTCGAACTGCAGGTACTTAGCTATCTATTCATTCCTATTACGATAATGGTAGAACACGTATTATCTACGGTCAGAAGATTGATCAATAGAGAGTTTCTAAACGGTAAGTCAATTGGAACAAGGTCCTTGGGGATTTTATCATCTGGGGCGAGCCACAGCGGATGGTAACCTGATCAAGTCAAGAGGGTCGAATTAGTGTTTCATCTTAGAGTGAAGCTACTTATCTTCAAGTAACGCTGAACCACCAAGGGGATTTTCCCGCCTATCCCGTGTGTTCAATTTCGAGCATTTCTAAGTTTCCTAGTTCTTTTCTTATTCTCGAAAAGGTTTCGCGATTTCGAGATATCATGAACAAGAAAATGAATACCTATGTCATAAATCATGAATACCTAAAAGAAATGAATATCACTGTTATCGTTGTGTAAGGTTACTTTGCGATAGAGAGGAATAGATGAGATAGGTTGGTTCGGGATAAAGCGTCTTATGTTTAGGTGAAATAAATTTATCTTATGAGGCGTCTCATCTACCCGCACATACGCAGTAGTGTTTTCCGTTCACGATTAGGCGCCTCATCTCTATCTCCCTATCGCTTTAGGAACTCTCTAATAACCGCCAATTTAATAATTGCTATCTATCATTAGAGAATGACTAAAGACGCTCAACTTTAAGAAAATTAAATACACAACTTGATAGAACAAGAAAATCGTGAAGTTGAAATATTGGTGCTCATGTTATTATATTTTCAATTCTGTGATTTATAATGTGGGTTGGTGCCTAATTAAAAAATCAAAACCTCAAAACAATTATTTTTTGGTTCTATGGATTTATTAAGACTCAAATTCGTGAAGAGTTGGGAAAGTAGCGATGTATAAATTAAAACAAGATTATTAGCACTAGTAATAGTGTAGTTATTTCAAAAACTTTTATAAAATGCATTCATGTAGATATCAAACTAGATAGGCAGGAATAATTCGAATCAGTAAATTGCTACACGGCAACTTGGGTTTTTGTTACAAAAATCACGATCTATAGGTGTAGAAATACTAACTTAAAGTTTATGTCCGACATTTAAAGAGAGGACCGTATACAAATGAAAGGAAAGAGAGGATGCACAAGTAATGGCTAATATAATAGATGGAGTTTCTTCCTATAAAATAATGTGACGAGAATACCAATGTTCACGATTTCGGATACCTATTTATATAGCTTCCTAGAGTAGATTGACAAAAGGAAGCTGAACCTTGATGTAGGTAGATCCTCTAGGAGTCACAGATGAGTTTATAGGATAGCAACCAACGATTGGACGTACAGAACCGGACGTTTCGAATTTAGTCGTTTAAATGTGTCAGCAAACTTTGGAGGCCCCCCGCCGCACAGCGGAGCGGGTGTAAGGGAGAGTTGGACATTGGGGGAAAAAAAATTGTGAACATCCAATATATTGTGACTTACATGCATTCTGCAGGTCGTCCCCCAATATTTTCCACTTCGCATAGTTAGCTCGTACGATTCATAGGCCATAACCGAATATTAAATATGACCATGTAGTTTGAGGTCTAATCACAAAAATGATTTTATTTTTAAGTTCGGGCAACTAAGTATTCGTTGTTCATCAATATGACTTCAAGTTCCAAATCTTTAGTTCCAAATGACTTGAAATTACAAAAATTCTGGCTCAATTATTTGTTTGTCTATTATTGTTTGCCTAGATGGAAAGGAAATCCTTAGAAATAACACCCTTTCTTTCTATGTACACATGGAAGCTTATATTTCGTAGTCCGTAAGAAAATTATTTACACTTTATACAAATTAAACTTTTGAATTGCACAGTATGATGGTTGGAATTACATAGTTACACGGTGAAGTTATACCTATTATGGCTCGGAAAGGTAAAATATCACTTACTTAGAAAATGTATTCTTCATACCACAACACTACACATGTAACGCCACTTCAAAAATTGTCCTAGAGAAGCGGAACTAAGAGAAAACTATTAGGGGGTCCAATAGGAACTCACAATGCACATCAATAGAACGTAGGATTTGGCAATTGAAGAAGGAAAAACGCTGGAGAGTTCGTTGGACACTTAGACTAGGAGTGTTCTACAAAGGCCAGATTATAATGAATAGAGTTATAGAAAATTTACAGTGAAAGCCAACGTCTAAGTTAAATAGGTACCGAACGGGTTTTGGGTTTGGGTTTTTAACCTAAGATCTGGGGGGTTAGCAGCTTACCGTCTTTCAATAACTTTGGAATGGTTCCTAAGCCAGAATGAATAGTGCACTTAAAAATGAAGGCGTACGTATCAGAAACGGGAATTTTGGCTGGGTTCAAAACTCTGGTTAGAACGAATTTCGTAGATCGCTTAAAATCGCGCAACAAAAAAACTGAAACCATGACTTCACAAAGGATTTGAACTATGAAATACTGATATCCGATCTTCCCAAGGTGGACACAATTGAAATTATTCTCCACTAAAAATATTTGGGAAGTCGAGAAACGTTTCTGGAGATTTTAAAAACGCCAAAAGAAGGCATTTAATGCCTCTATTTAGAACCCTAAATGAAATTTCCAAGGAATGTGCGGGTTAGGCTGTAAATGGACCACTATTAATTCCATACTTCTCAAATCATTACTTAATTTGCGCATTTGCAAACGTAAATTCCTTCAAGCATACTTTTTTTACGCCCCAGTCGTCCAATCACATTCGAATTCGGTGTATAGTTGGGGGACAATGGTTTAATTAGTCCATGTTAATTTCAACATGATCGCATCAATATTAGCTCCTGCGCATGCGCAAAAATGTAGTCCGAGGAACAAGGTCTAGTTTTTATCAGATTTTGATTACATTTTCTGGGAATTTGTGTGTTAGGCTGTAGATTGTACCCTACCAATTTCATTTTTCTTAAATCATTACCCCATTCTGAGCGTAAATTACTTCAAGTCATTTTCCCGTTTTTTTAAACATCTTCACTGTGAAGCGTATAATTGCGGGGTCTTGGAACTGTAAAAGTGTGAAACCTTCTCAGAGGCACGATGCGCCATGTTCTGATCATACATTACATAAGGGGTTTAATAATTATAGACCATTTATCTGCGTTGAATGGGCTATCTAACACAGAAATAATAAACCATTGTGTAATAATTTGCAGCGTTTTACAAAGGGATCACTTGATGTTTTCTATTTTTCAGATGTGAGCGTAGCGGGCATCCAAGTCACTGATTGTAGACGAGCTTACACTAGTTTCTACTTGTTACAGAGATCAGTAATCGCTACGCTCGCATCTCAAATATGTGTGACATCAAGTAGTCAATCTATTCGTAAAAATTCAGATTATTTGGACGCGGAGGGACGATGAAGGAAAAGATCGTTGGTAAAACAGCCCTTCCAAATTTGGCTGACACAACTCATCAGATCAGACATTTGCCGCTCTTCCGGTGAAAACCAGACATTTGCCTTCCAGAGTGACTTTCAAATTTTGGCCGGGCAGCTTGGCAAAAAACCGGACGCCTGGCTACCTCGCGTCCAACCGCAGACACCTAAACTTTTTGTAAGCCGAAAATTTCAGTTTTTTCCGCGTTCACCCTAATGTTTGTTATAGGGGTCGGTCCGATAGTATTCGCCTCACACGTCGTAAATGCGCCGTACCATACAATTAAGGGGATGACAAAAGTTTTGATAAACTCGATTTCATGGAATGAGAACTCTATTGGAATTATAGCATCTGATACGATCAGACTGTTTTCGAAATCTCGATTTGTTAATAGTATAGCCTTCAAATTTTATCTTTTAGAATTGATCGAAATTGAAGCGGAGGTTCTAAGACAACTAGTTCCTTTGTGTGATTTTCGACTCATGTTATATAAACTTTGGTTCAGCAGATGCAGAGAAAAGCACTGGACGTAAGGATTCTTTAAAGTTCGATTTTGGGATTTTACGCTTCTTGAAACGTGAACCAACAAATTTTGGAAGGGGAGAGTGAGGGTTTGATTTTTTTTTCTCGATCGATTACTAAGGTTCGTCTTTCAAGTGATAAACAAAAATCGATATATTATTTTAGTCTTATGTTTGAGTTTTATATATAGTTGCAGTTGTGGGATGTTTTGATTCCATGCTTTATTCATCATAATTTGTGAGACAATTCATTAGTTAGGCGAATGAAAGGGCAATATTCCATTTTTTCAGTAAAGATAGAGAAAAACAATGAAACATGATTGGAGTAGAAACCTAATAGTTGATAGTGAAAAACCGTGATGGAAGAATAAACAACATGTTTTTCCTTAGTCAACTTACTACAGATACGAGGGTGAAATCTGGAAAGATGAAAACAACTCTCTGTACACGAAATTGTGGTATAAGTGGGTAGGTAGGTAGGTAAGTGTTTTGTTGACGGCGTTCTCCTCCTTCGTTTCTCAAATTAGGGGCTCTTTGGAGAAAATGGCCTTTATTAACCTTCTTTCTAGTTTCACCGTAGATGCCACTTCTCATTCACTGCAGTGATGATGTCGTCCATTATTCAAAGCTTAGGACCCCGCTATCTCCTCCACAAGAATTTATCTTGTGGAATCTAATGGAGGGAAATAGACTCGCCTTTTGTCCTCGCTCTTTAACGCCCCCTTCCAGCTCTTTATGAGCACGTCGCAAAATGACTATCTCCTCTTCTTATATCCCCCTCTCTATTTTTTCCATTTTTTCTGGAAGAATATAGAAGAATTTTCACGAGGAGAATAATGGGAGAAATGTTCTATTCACAATACCACACTTCTTCGAAACGGTTATGAAAAAAACCGCTTCATCCGAATAATCATGACATTATATTTATTATGATAATATTATGTTCCTTTTCGTCCTCACTTAAGGTATATAACATGACATTACATATTATAACCAGCGAAGTAGGTTACCGAAACGATGCTACCTGAAAGAAAATCTTTACTTTTACAACACCCGAAGGTTGAAAGCAAATTCATGAAATCGGCCTGTATTGTCTCTTGCTATCCGTGTACACAGTTAGGTTGAAATTGGTCATTGATATTTAAAGTTTCTTTCTTTGAGTTAACCATCAAAGGATAACTCAACTTACAGTGCATTACCATAAACTACGTAAATCTTGCAACTGTGTATAAATCTCAGACCAGGTAAAATTCGTTACCTACCCGGGAATTAAACTCGAGATCCCATGCTCAACCAAAAGGCTTCAAATTACACCTTAGACCAATTCGGCCACAGAAGATGCCATACAGCCATCAGGCAGCAGATCGGTCGTGCAGTAGTAAAATATCAAGATATCAGACCAGTTCAGATCAGAGAGTAGGGTTTACAATTTCAGGTTTATAATTCATGGAACTTCTCTTCAATTGTCAAGGTCGCCAGCTTTTATCAAACTAAGTTAAAATCACTCTGATGAAGTTGGGAAACCCTATTTCAACGCGGAAAACGGATTTTAATGAAGAACGGCGTCGATTTTCAAGAAAAATAAAGAATCGAACAGTTAAATCAATTTCGAAGGTTATGATCGTAAATAAATAAAGTTTTTGTTCGTTTTTTATGATGACCTAACCGTCAACATCGATCATCATTGTAACTGATTATTTTTAAAGGAAACAGACAAAGACAATCTAAAATATAATTTTAAGGATTATTTTTAAAGGAAATAGACAAAGACAATCTAAAATGTTGCCTTGATTTCTACAAATAGTACTTAACTTAAGCTCGTTGGTGAACCATGGATTCATTTCACTTCATCAAATCTAAGAGAGGCAACATTCCAAGTATGGAAAAGTGGTAACGCCGTTGAAGATTTATTTGGGGAAATTCTAAATCTCAAAAATGTATAGTGTTGATTATCCAAGACGTTTAAAACTCCCCCGTTCGATTCGAAATAAAATTGGTTGGTCATAGGGCTTTCATTTTATTATAATATAATTCCATTGTTCAGATAGTATATAGTACAGTCATTTCGGGCAAGCGCGACGGGTTGCGCAAGTTTTTCACCGAAAATTTCTTTCTGACTTGAGATTGTTTCCATGTTCAAGGACAGGTATAAGAGGAATCGGGATATATTGGGAGATCTATTTCTCACGTAACAATGTGCCTCGAGACGCTCAGTGAAAAGCTCTTTGGGGAGATCTCAAATCACTTTTCACGAAGATCACGAGCTCCTTCGAGAACAAGTAGACCTCCGCTTGTGTGAAGTTGCCACTTAGCTAGCACACAAGCCCGAAGGGAAACAACATAAGTTTTATCGTTAGAAGGCCAAGGCTGATCTGCGAAGGACCTGGTTCGCTATCGATCTACACTTAACTCCGTGCACAACCTGAATCTCGTAAAGTAATTAACTCATTATAATTATTTTTGAGCTCTTAAACGAAACAAAAAGTCTTCAAAGGATTGAAATATTATAAAGTTCGTTCTTTTGCAAAAGAATTTTGCATTTCAAAAGAAAAGCTGAGTTCGTTGCACAGCACTTTTTGAGTATATATTCAATTGCTCAAATCTCAAAAACTGAGCTTAAAAATATCTCAAAAATATCTCAAAAATCTCAAAAACTGAGCTTAAAAAAAAAAAAAAAAATTTGACGACGCGCTAAGAGTAGAATGTGGGTGGGTCCTATAACACACACACACACACACACACACACACACACACACACACACACACACACACACACACACACACACACACACCCAGCAATGTTGTTTGCAGTAATGACGGATAGTCGGGTGTGGATATGCTCCCGGACCATGGAAACTTCTTGCTTTCCATTTCGGAATTAAATAGTCGAATACTGGAACAGGGGCTTCAAGGAGGTTGAAAGCTAAGCTTTAAATTGACACGTGAACATATTGGCACGGATGGTAACGAGGAGGCTGATGGGAGGGCTAAGGAACTTGCTGAAAGAGAAGATATTCCAGTGAGATTTTCACTGGTGCCCAGATCAAAGGTGAAAGCTGTCTGAGAGCCGGCAGTGTTAAAGAATGGGAGGGAATTCGGCAAGGGACTACAAATGGATCCAGTACTAGTGCGTTCTTCCCAACTGTAGACTTCAGATTAACCTGCCCCTCTGTTGGAGGCTGACACTGCTGCTGAGTGGTCAGGAGAATTGCAGCATAGCTTCTGTCTTCAGGGTAGTCCAATATGCTCTTGCTGCATTAATCAAAAGAACTGGAATCATATACCTTCTGTTTGAATGCACAAAGTTTGACCAACAGCGAGCCCGTCATCAGCAAAGATGTATGCTTTAAGGAACTCCGTGGCCAGTGAACTTCAATGTTATAATTCGAAAGAAAAGAAAAAACTGGCTAACATACTTGAATTCAGTAGAATAGTTTTTATTTTGAACTGATATGAAGTTATAAGTGGGCAATAATCAAAACAAGTTGAATTTTTATCAATATTATTTGATTTAAAATATTGCATTATTTATATTTACGTTATAGTCCGTAATTGAGTCAATGACTTTATTATTAAAAATGAAAATAAAGAAAAATAACAGATATTGTATGCACATATGCATAAAATACTTATCTATCGTATTAGAATGCCTCGAAAAGGATTTATATGAAGAAAGTTTTCGAATATTTTATTTAAAAAAAATTTTGGAGCCATTGTAATTGCATTATTTTTCTCTCGAAAATTAGCTAATAACTGCAATGGAATTATTAAAATCTCAACACTTTTCAAAACTGAACAATATTGTATAGAAAAAGATTTTTGCTATAAAATATAGTTATTATTAATTTATATGCACACAATTTGTTCAAATTTCAAAATTAAAACATAAATTTAATGCGGGGAATCGCGAAAAGTTTCTCATACAATGATTCACTATTGAAAATAATTAACCCAAAAGTTACTCGAATTCGTATTCAAGGAAATTAATTTTTGAGTCAAGTTTCTTAACAAAAATAGGTTAGCCATTGGTTAGGCTCAATGATTTTTTATGCAACAAACATTTCTCCGGAAAAAATGGACTGCCAATTCTCATCTAAATGTAAAGAGCAGGTAACTAATTGGGAGCCTATTCTATTAATAGTTAATTTTTAACCTTTTAATAGTTTTTTAATACCTAATTGTTGGAAATTGTTTTGCCTTTTTTGGTTTTTTTTTAGTCAGTTTTTTAACACAAAGTTTCCTAACCCTCAAACTTGTGGCCCAGAACATTTTCTAAATTAAAACCTATTATTTACATTTTTACCGTGTTCAGCACCCCTAAAAAGCGTGGTAATAGTCAATACACATATAAAAAAAGGAGAATATATATATATATATATATATATATATATATATATATATATATATATATATATATATATATATATATATATATATATATATATATATATATATATATATATATATATATATATATATAATGGAATAAATAAGATCCGAGGATTCAACATTTTCTTTCCCAGTGTTCAGCACCTCAAAAATATATATAATATATATTATATAAAATTGATAGGAATGAGATTTACCGATAGTTAGGTTTTCAATATCGCCCCAATGTGATGGATTCCTTACGAAAAAAAATTGGTCCAGAGTTGAAATCTGAAGACTGGTCACCATGGCACGATAGAAATTAAAACTTCTTGATCAGCATGCTTATGTCTATACTTCCCAGTTTACTATATAAATCTCGTTATGAAACCCGTGAGACATACATTATGCCGTTATAAACGAAAGCACAAAGCAATCATCTATGGAATAACTCCATTTTAAACGTTAAAATATTGGTGAAAATATTGTGAAGCATCGCGCCCACCATACGTTTCGGTTATAATTTGTACAAGATAATAGTCCTACGTAAAGTGAACGACCTGAGTGACGTTAATGGCAACGCCCACTTAATTGGTCAAGATAATTAACGATTTGTGGTGCATGTGAATACTTGGGGGAAAAAAAGTTATGGTCCTGTTTGAATAACTTACTGAACGTACAGGGAGGTTAGAACACTGTTAAACTGACTCAGCGGCCAGAAATGGAATAACCCACAAGCTATGTAAACAACAACAGCAAACTATCTATATCACTTTGTGATCCATCCTAATATCAGATAAGAGTTCAGTAATGGGAATAACTGTCATACTTCGCTATCACCGTTAGTAAAATAGGTAAAATATGGTTCACCCAGGTGTGGGAAATGGCTGTGACCTTTCTTAAGTCAGAAAACCGAACGCAATTTCGTGATGGGGTTTGTATACAGAAATAAACCAATGTAATCTGAAGTAAACTTTGAGGAATCAGCGAGTGAACTTGATGGTGGGCTGGACTGATGAAATTGTGAATTTATTGAGAGTTTCGTAAGTATTGGGTTTAACTCTGTATTTAGTAATTTTATATAGGGCTTGGTAGAATCTCATCACCTTGGAACATTTCAACAGGAGGTAATATTTAACGTGATGTCAACGTTACCTGTTGCTGACGGGTCGAGGATCCGCGCACGTGGGTCCCAGGCGCTCTAGGCGCCGAGGGTTCGGGGAGGGACGAACGAGCGGGATAACAAACGAAAGAGAGGGGGGCCCGTTCAACACTGAGCCCCATTGGGGGCAAAGCCCTCTCCGCCCCCTCGCGGCTGCCGCCGCCCCCACGGAGCCGGGAGGTACCGGGGGCGTCCGCTAGAGGTCTCTAAAGTCACCTTTTCGCTCAATACTGCTTCACCTACCGCAATCTTAGTTCCGAACCCCGCGCCGCCCCACGACGCCCCCGACCCCCCCGCGACACCACCGGCGTGGCGCCCTCCCTGCCGCCCCCGGCGCTTCCGACTATCACAACACGGTCATAAATCAGTTTGGTAGGTAGGTACCTACTGCCTCTGGTATCCAAATAATACACCGGCATCGTGGCAAACGTGATGGATAACCGCTCAACTTTGCCGACATCAACATAAATTTCGACCTAAAACAATGGACCCGATTATAAATTTAATATCCGGCGCTATAAATAAAAAAGCTTACGTGGAAGGAAAAATAGCTTTAGAAACATGCACATTATGAAGAAATTTAATACTTCTAAACTCTCGGAACGCATTATAGAATCTTTTCAATTTCCTGAAACAAATACCTAACGGTCCAACACACAACAAAGATGAAATTAAAAGAATAACTTCACGAGAATCACAATCACATTTAAGGATGAAGCGATCGTAGAACCGACTCAATCATGCTGGGGAGAAGATCCTATACACAAGGGGAGCTACTTTACGTGGTGAAGTTCTACATAACCAGATAAAATTGAAGCAAGCCATGCGCTTATTTGTAAATCGTAAGTGAATGTATTTCAGAAAATGTAACTATTGGTATTGGAGAGGGGAAATGGGACTACGTCTTTCAACACCGGGGACAAGAGCCATTTTGTAATAACCTGCATTATCCAAGTTGCTCGTGAAGGCTCCTTCGGGTCTCATGTCACTTCTTACTGCTCTTATACTCCCATGAATTTCCTTCTTGTTCCGAACCCATTTTTCAAAAATAATGATATTCATTATTGTGAAAGTGGAAGTAATGGTATTCACTATTTAGAGTGTCATTCTCAATTATATCTGAACATGGAATGAAGACTTGAATGTAAATTTAAGCCAAAAAATCAGGCATCACAGAAGAAAAGATTCATTCAAAATCAGTACATTTAGTACTCAAAATAATATATGTACCTATGTGGTATGAGTTCGAAATATTAGTTAAAAACGCTAGTAATGGCGGGGAAAAAATCATACATGTTTAACAGCACAATATCAACTAGAAATAGTATTTTGTACTTATACCATGAATTTGACAGTTTGACGGACACACGCACAAAAATGTGCTAAAAGTTTTGGAGTTTGGGAACAGAATATTATGGATTTTATGGTCGGTTTTATGATTTTGGGGTCATTGTTTGGGGTATAAAACATACCGAGTGAAAGATAGATATAGAGTTAGAGAGAGTGGCAATGAGAGAGAATTATGTCTGGAAAGGTAACAGCAAAGCAGATTTGGGTATGTACCGAAAAGTTTGTTTTGGTTACGATAATGCGTTATTTCGTAATATTTCTGTAGCTTCCGAGCTTACCTGTGAGTATCAAAATGGAATTGGGGGGGAATCGCTAAAATTCCCTTTCTTTTACTTTCGTGTTGTGAGACCGCTCATCTTTGTAGTTGACAGAACTACATGAACCTACAGTCTGATTTTGATGAATTTCATGGATTATGCGGGTTGGGAGCTTGATGGTTCCCTTACAGTTTTATCGCTGCCGAATCAATGGTACCCATCGACTGCCCAAGTGCGCATATTCAAACTTGACCAAATGAGTTTATATTTGATTTCAATGGAATCTTCAGGAATAGAACCGATCAAACAACGATCTATGTCTACGATGTAGATGATCTATTTCGGTTTACAAAGTTTGAGCGTCAAGCGGTAATTTTCCAATTTTCTCTAGATTCAGATGAAATGTTATGGATACGGGGTCGAGATTGCCACCACTGACGCTACCATGCTACCATATAATGCTACCATGGGAGTTATACCCATACCGTTACCATATCACCAAACTTCAACTACCTATTCAAGCATTTCATGGATACGAGGAAGGAAGCCAAACCTATCTTGACAGAAATATTTTACATGAAGGATCTCCGATATCAACAAATTATTCTATTTGAACGCAGAAGCATCAGAAATCCCATTGCTGCGTGAACAGTTTCAAGTGGGAGTATCGAAACTTATGCGACGTGATCTCGATACTTTCAAGCCCTTATCTTTGAGACGGAATTGGATGAGGTTCAAGAGAAATCAGCTCGAACTTTCGAGGGTGAACGACTGTGATTTAGAGGGCACTGGTGGTTCGAGGACTTGAACCTGGATGGAACGGAAAAGGATGGGAACACTTGAGATGTCTCAGCTGAAGAGCTCGGAAAGACCCATATATTGTTTTCTCTCACATACCCACTTTTCCCTTCTTTCGTCCGCAGAGTTGTCTTTCCTACATTCTAAACCTTTAGTTTCGATTGAAAATGCTTGGAAGAATGTACACGTACAATCGCTATAAAACATTAGATAGCCCTTCCACGCGAACCACTGTTTATTTATAAACGAAGTCCAACATTTCAAATATACCTGCATATACGTAGGCATTTATCGAGAGAAAGTTGAATAAATTAATAAAAACGTCTAAATTTAGCAAGTCCTTTGAACGTAACGGAAGTTGATTTCTAAAAACTAAGTACATCAGAATTTGAATAGTTATATCAACACAGGTGCAAGCTACCACCAAGTGAATATTAATGAGGTAAAATAATAGACCTACCAACGCTTCACAAGTCCATCTAAAGGTGTCAGAAGTTATAATAACTTGATTTCGTGAAGTTTGTATTCCTTTGAAATTATATCAGCTGATACGATTGTCGTTTATAAGGTGATTTTTACCATGTTCATTTCAGGTCTCATTCACCCTCATGTTCCCGTACTCTATCCCTGCTAAAGTTCCAGCCTTTAAGAAGAGAGAAAGGATGAACGTACAGCAATCTGTGTGGGCTCATTACGGTTCATTGAAATGGTGCCCATCAATATGAAACAGAAAATCACTACTTTTATTTCAAAACTTTCAGGATTTTGAAGATTAAATATTCCATCCATTTTTCAGCCCTTTGGGGCCTATCGAAAGTGATACCCACGACTCATTTCCAGCTAAGCCCCATGTGTGATTTTTAACCCAAGTTTCATGTATTTTGATCCAGTAGTTTCGAAGAGAAAAGCTCCGAATGGTGGACAAACTTTTTCATGCGGTTTATTGATTTTAGGCATTTTGAGACGTAATCAACAAATTTTGAGGTGTAGTTGATCTTTGTTTCTTGGTCAATTGATTGCTAAGATTCATTACATGAAATCATAAACCAAAATGACCGGCCTTTGACTTATTGAAATCTTTGATGAAATATGTCGAAAGATTTTATTTTTTTTGTCATTGATGTTATTGATGATCGTTAAAATGTTCTATGGCACACGTTAAAAAATTGTTTCTAACCACGCAGTTGGTCAGGGTGGTTCCACACGCAGTGATTCTATTTTTCCTGTTCTATGGAGGTATCGTTTCAAAGTTCGGAAACATAGGTTGATTGCGAAAGAAATTATTGGCATAAGAGTAGTTTCGCATTTTGCAATTCCCTTTCACCAGTCCTGGATAGGCCAATATGGTGTTTGTAGTCTTAGGCCAATTATTTATCTAATTATTCAGCTATTATTCTCATCGAAATGAGAGAGAAATTAGAACATGTTGGATTCGAAAGAAATGAGCCTTTAAACTAATTCAGCTGATAAAAGCGGATCGTTACTCCGCCATTCAAACCTCTCATTTCTATAAATTTTATTTTGTAAATACAGCCAATGATTAAATTTGGCAATAAATTAGTCTTAGAGCTCAGTCAAAATAACCAGTTCATAATTTTACCTATCAGTCTCAATGAAAGTTAACCCATTCAATCCAGTATGGATGTATTCAAAAGAAATTACCTCTCAACTCACCAGCTGTTCAGAAGTTTTCTCTACCTGGCAAATGATTGGGACATGAAATTAGTTCCAATTAAAATTTCAACGTATGAAGTTGAATAAGGCAGTAGTTGGATGCAGTCCATACTCAACAATTACGACCAAGATGTATCTTGTAATTTTTAGGAAGCATATCCAATGAGTGGTCTCATTTTCAATTTTAGTTTTTCTGTATATAGGTTGGATCGGAAAAAACACTGCAAATTATTACACAAAGGTTTATTATTTCTGTATTAGACAGACCTTCTACGCAGAAAACTGGCCGTAATTATTAAGCCCCGCTTATAGTATAACGATTTACTATCGAAACTTGGGGCTTCGCGCTTCCAATTGGGTCCACTGCATTACAGCACCAGTACCCCATAATTTTACGCTTTATAGTAAAGTTGAGGAACAAAATGATCCATGATTAAGTCATCATCCCATCAATTAGAAGAGTGGCATACACTACATATTGTTTTGAAACTATGTTTCTCCCGTGCACACTATTTACAATTAATGTATTTCAGTAGGTTGATTAGAGAAAATAGCCGTTCAACGTCGGGCGTTGCAGGTGGTTTTGAACGATTCTTCGGGATTATATTTGACATTGACAGGCAAAGGTATCAAAGGTACACATCGACATCGATCGTGGCTCCCACGAATCGAAATTAATGAGATAAAATAAGACATCTAAGATTCACTGATCATCTGTAGGTAACAAAAGTTACGATAAACTCAATAATACGAACCGTTGCGGCGCGGCCACCTTCAGCTCTCGGGTCCGTCATGTTATTCATTGATCTACGGATTCACCTGTGATGACATCATTAAAAGCGCATAATCTTATCGCGTCTGGATGGAAATCCGAAAGTTTTTTCGACGACGTTTTCAACTCTAGCCCTCATAGAAACCGAACGGTTCATCCTACAGCGTTGCGGATAGTTTTAATCGATTCTTTGGAATTAGATTTATCATTGACAAGGAAAAAATCATCACTGTTACCTTGAAAGTTTTCGAGATCTCGATTTTCGAATATGTTTGCCCTTAATTACTACCCTTTAGGGTTGATCAAAAATGATGCCGATGTTACTGGCACATCCCCGACCGATAAATGATTTTTAAGCCAAATTTCTTGAAGTTGGTCCAATACTTTTTGAGAAAAGCTTCGGACCGTTTACGGCGGATGGACGGATTTTTTTTTTAAATTTGATTTTTACATTTTACGCATCTTGAAACGTGAACCAACGAATTTTGAGTGGGGGTAAAACATTTTTTCCTTGGTCGATTACTATGGTTCATTATTGAAAATAATAAACCAAAATTAAAATCCTCTTATAAATATTTTACTTCGGGTGCAGAGCGGTTTTGTGTTTTGGCATTGTTACGTACTGCTTCTACAATAATTCCGTTTGGAAGTTCATTTTCTATGGTGAAACATCAGCTCTTCAGAACAGAAATTCAACAGTTGAGAGAAGCCCGATTGGA
Source organism: Adelphocoris suturalis (assembly GCA_030762985.1). Lineage (NCBI taxonomy): Eukaryota > Metazoa > Arthropoda > Insecta > Hemiptera > Miridae > Adelphocoris > Adelphocoris suturalis. Next base: position 36,362,412 of record CM061046.1, read on the forward strand.
AATAATCGGGAGCTGAATAGGAAAGAAGTTAGTTGAAACGCCACTCAGCAAACAACATATTTCATTGTTACCCAACAATCATGGACGCTTCACTTAGCACAATAGTTTTGCAAGTACATCCACTGGAATATAATTAAGACTCAAAACTCATTTGACTTCAGTTATCGTTCTCAGTCCCAGTTCAATGGGCTTGCCTAACCCACACAAAGAGCGGTCTACTAGTGCTCATTCTCTTCATCGAACGGAAACCCAATCAAATGAAACTAAAGCATTACTCTCAAATTCAAAGTTCAAAAACTTTGAATGCATGAGTAATGATTTGAAATGAATGTGTAATGAATGTTTTAAACCTTGAGTTTTGTAAAACCACTTTCACAATTCGGAAACGAAAACTAAGTCCATTCTAATAATTGTTTGTACACCATTAATCAAACGGAAAATTAGTTCACGTATTTATAAGAGCTGGGCAGAAAGTCAGTTCAGGTACCTAAGTAGAGTCCCAGTCAGAGTGAACAGTAGTTCGTAGAGCGTCTGAGGAGTCGCCTTCGGTCTATTGAACGACACATTCCAGCGCCTCTTCCTACACCCACGTTGAAAAACCATCAGAATAGCTAGGGAGTTTTAAACTGTTTCACGAGCTGCTTTTTGTTTAATCCAACTACCATTCTAACGACTTTGAGGAAATTCATCTTTAAGTGGATACAAACCCACAGATATTAGGTATATACAATTAATTATCTTTCAAGACGATCTGGGAGCATCAAAATACAGTTCCCATTTCAACTGGAAACTCATCCATGAAAATGCATAGAAACGTGTAGACGAGCTTAGAACCAGTAAACTAAGCTCATATACCTCTAATAGAATATTTCGTTGAATCTATTTGGAAGCAATTGTTTGAAACTGGGATGAGAAGGTATGCTATGACCCGCACGACCGTTCTGTCGTGACAGAAAGGAATACCCAGTGCGCCGTGTGTGACAAAGATTGGTAAAATGAGCCTAATTATTGCACCTGCTGATCGGTAATAAGTAATAAGAGGAAGAGTCAGGTAGTATCCCAAGTTTTTATCACATTATCCCATCTAGGCGATAACGCATTTGATGACCAGCATCACTCACTCTTTTGACATAATTTTCTCGTTGACTCGTTGACAGTGGGGTTGAGTCGTTTATGCCTCCGCACCAAATGCTCTAATGGAGGCTTTTAAGAGGGCACTCACTTTTATCCCATTTCGGGCAAAAGAAGGGTAGCACGCATCAAGAACGCCGACAACATTCTTCAGACTGCCGGCACCATTTACGGTATAACCATTCTGTTAGGTGTTAAGATAATGCATGAAATTGAAAATAATAGCAACTTGAGACCGTGATCAGTAGTGCTCGAATTCATATGTAATAAAACTTTTCAACATTGCTAAAGGTCAGGGAAATGATTTATTTTCTTGTTTTTAATTAATATAGATGGAGGGCAGTGGAGAGAAAATTCATCAAAAATCCGACCCCTCATATTTACTTCGTCGCAGATGAATGATTTGAAATGATCTACGACCCGAAATCATCAAAACTAGTTATTAATTTATGTCCAACTAATCTGTTCAAAACAATGCTAAAAAAATAAACCTAAATTTTATTCAAATTTGCTTCAAAATCAACAGTGCAAAACAGCTGAAAATCCTAAATCTCTTTATGAATAGCAGATTATTACTTCGTATACCTACGTTTTTTGCCATACAATTAATAGCTAACATTTTACTTGTGCTCAAAAAGCTCAAATTTCAAAACAATTTAACATTATACAGTACGATACTTTACGGAAATTCGCTCATGCGATCATGCTGCATAGCTGGAACTTTTTAATATGAGTTTGATAAGTACTGTCCCAAAGCGAAATTCCATATTTGATTATCGAGCAGGCATGACCATAATATAGATCATATTTTTTCCACCAGTGTTCCGCATCGTAATCACACCGTCAACACAAATAGGGACCTACATAAAATCGTAGCAGTTACTCTAAGATCGGTTGGGGCCCACAAAGAATTAGTTCTATTGCCAGTTCCACAATAGTGGGGAGGGTGGCTGAGGTAGAATTAACTCTGAGTCGGGAGTTATCCCCCGAAAACAGCATGGAGATCTTCCATGGTTGATCAGGACTTTAGAGATGTACGTTGTTCCGCTACTAGTTTCAAACTGACGTATCCAATGGCCAAGTGCCTCACCCATATAAGTATTTACACATATATAAGTAGTAGTCACCCATTACCACTTCTTCTAATACCATTTTTAATAAAAATCCCTGCTTTAGAGGGTAATGTGCCCATTGCCCCTGCCCACTCTACTAGCCTAAATATAGACCCCATCCTGATAATCTTGATACGATTTTCACTCTTCTACGATGAGCAATTCTTTTGCTATATAATTTCAGTTTCAAATAGTTACTACGTCGTAGCCTTCCTTTCACTTGGGTCTGACTTTCCCGTCCACTGTGTCATAAATATTAATAAACTATTTGAAATTTTGAAATATCATAGAAAAGGAACTACTCTTTGGAAAAGAGTGCAGTTCGTGTCAGGATTCTCAGGATAAATCTACTTTCGTTTGAAAATAAAATTAAAATAGATTATGTGCGCATACCACGTTATTACACAAAAGTTGATTATTTATGAACTGTATTGAATTTATTTCTCAATTGATTGTATAACTCATGGGTAATCACCAATGAATTTCTAGTTGTCAGGCGAAAATCGTAATTTTAGACTCTGCTAAAATTAACCTGTAAACGAGGCGTTTGAAAATAAACTCGGGTATGCATTTTGACTGAGTGACCGAGTAAAAGGTTCAACAAGGCCGACGGGCTTCGAATTTACGTCTCGGCATGCTAACGGATTTAGATCGAACTTGACGAGGGTCATTTCTCCCGCGAACGAACCCCCCCCCCCCCCCCCCACGCCATTACCACCATAGCGAGAGAATTCTTGGCCAACTCCCAGATGTCCGAGACGGCGATCTCTAGTCGAGGGTGAATGACAAATTATTACCGTCAACTTGGCACCTCTGGATCCCTTGACAATATTTCACCTTTGAATGGGGGGGTCTTGTGAATAAAAAAGGTTATGAACAGAACAACAAGAAAATACGAAATATACTGCCTCTACTTGAAGTGGTCATTTTAAGGGTCTAAGTATCAACACCTTTTACTATATTTTCGTGGGATTTTGCTTCTTCTACTACCGTGGGCGAGTAAGACCAAACTGAGCGGAAAGAATTTTTATACCCACAGAACACAGAAACGAGTAGAAGCGGCATCCGCCGCGAAGCAAGTGATGCCAACTACACCCGCTCCATGACACCCAGCTCCCAATCCGCGTATCTTGAAATCACCCACTCTTCACGGCTTTCTTGTAGTATTTCTTTCGTTGTAGCCTTACGTTTCTGTTAAAAGTAGCTATCGGCGTTAATTTTGTGTGTAGTGGACTACCTGTAAGTGTGAGTGTGGTAATAATTTTACAAAATATCTTGCTGTTTAGCTGTTTTTGGATGTGGAGCGAGCAAGACAATAAATCATTTAGGTTTCCAAGGTTCATTTTTTTGATCTATTTCTCCGACGATTGTTCTACCTCACACATGCTTTAAGAGCAATAGCCTATTTAAATCCATAATAAATCTGTATGATATAAAGGTTATTTCAAAAATTCAGAAAATCATGGTATGATGTTTGTATGGTATAAAGGTTGTTTCAGAAATATATTTTAAAGATACAAACAGTAGGACTACTGCAATAGATCAAACCTTGGCTAGACGATTTGATTTCTTCCAACATGTAAGTGAATTCCTTCTTTTATTTTATATATTTATAAATTTTTTCATCTTATGCATCACATTTTTTATCGTTCTGATTCTTGGTCGACAAAATTGTTCATAGTACAAAATATAATTTAGGTTATAGTTAGACATTTTCGTTTAGGTTATTTGAACATTTTCATGTTGAAAGGTATTTTGTTTAGCGTTATTGTGATCTACAATATTTCATTTGATTTGTGCTTGTTTTTTATGAGAGTTTGGCACCTATTTAATTTAAGTACACAATCAAGTAGTTAAAATTTGTTATAAATAAATTTCCGCTAATAAATTAATTTTGAGATATCATTGATTAAACAAAAAGTGTTTTAAAAATATTAATGATCCGGAAATTCTTGGCATAAAAATCCGCTTTGGAGAGTTCTCAAATGATTCCCAAATTGATATACGTACATTTATACATTCCAGACAATATCTGATTGTCTAATAGAGATTAAAACATGTTACTAACGTACAACACATATAACTAATTCATACATCACAGGGACGTCCCTATGTCTTGTTCGTATAAGCATCATGGAATATGAACGGCTATTATAATGTAAAAACGAACAAGGATAAATTCTTGGCAATAAGTTGAAAAGGTAATGATTTATCCGTATCCCCTCCCCCCCATCAATCCATCGATCGAGTATCACCGCCTAAGGGGTCGTGCTTGCTCAAATGTGATAATCTTTTAACGTGCATACTTATACGTTCGTACTTTTAGTACGAAGCTTCCAACAATCTACGAAGCTTCCATGCTACGCTGCATCTTAATTCACTTGATATTTACTCCAACCATAGGAACCTGCTATGGAATTTTTGGAGATTAAAACATTTCAGTGATCTATTACATCCATGTTACGGGTACGAGGAAGCGATGTGACATACCAAACTTTGCAAAGGTTGTCTCGTTAATGTAATTTTTAAATAGTTATATCTATTTTGATCCCAGTACTAAACAACATTATTTTATTCTATTTTCGTAGTGATAGAAATGTGGAATCATTTATCTTGTAATAAGTTAAGATATCCCGTTTTCGTCAATCGAACAAATGAATAAAACCACACATTATTTGTTCGAAATTACAGCAATGAAATTGACAATGGCAGCCATTTTGTAGACCAATCAATACCAAGGAAATACAATATTATAATAGTTTATGCAATGTTCGCTAATAGAGTTCGTGCATTCAATTTTGATACCACCAGCTCCAGAAAAATACTCTTGATAAGTCGAACGCTTTATATAATACTCTGATTCATCCTTATCGAGCTAGAAGTATTTTCACCTCAATGAGTCGAACAGAGTTGATAAGGCCCCTCCGCCAAACCGTAAATACGCCAAACCGCAAGAAGGCGTCTGGTGGAAACTTCCACTTCTATGAATTGACTCCGACGGTATCGAATCTATACTCCAAAATCGCTGCGAAATAAATCAAGAAACCATCCTTTTACTTGCCAATGTTTCTTTAGGGTCCATCTGAAACTCCATGTCCATTCCGATAAGCGCAAAACTTTCCTGCAGGATTTTGGTCAATATTATCATTAGAACATCAGGTATTCATGCGATACATGTGGTTTACATTTGAATAATGCGACTTTTTGCTTGATCAATTACAACGAACTGATACAATCTGAAACATTCCACGCTCATTCCGAGATTTTGCGCCCACAGATTAGTGTGACCATCTTACGAATTACCGATTTCTACCGATTGACTGCATGCTGACACACTGAAACTCCTAGACACGTGTGGGTTGAAACACAGTAGTGCGTTATCACAATAATTTACACATTTACTTGACTTTCAGAAGAGTCCATTGTCACTAACAAGTTGAGTACTGGGGGCGAGCACTTTCGATGTAAAGACATCATCATCAGGACGTCGAAACAGTAGCAGAAAGTCTTACCCCGGGTACTCGTCTTGCTTGTGACGAGGGACTACTCCAAAACGTATGTAAATGATAACTTTACTATTACTACTAGTGAAAATTATCCTTTAGATTTAATAAAAGTGGTTGTTAGTAGGGCTGGTTGCTTACTCTTATTCCCGCTTACATGCTGGTAGCCTAGCGAGTAGCTGTACCTACATAAACACAGTGGCGCCTAGTTGGCCGCTTGTCGGCGTAATAATTACGCAGAGTGAAGGATCTTGACAATAATTAGTACCCCGCATGCGTTAGTTGAACCATCCCCGCGAACTGCTATGTTGGCAATTATGCTCGTTTAGACTGATCATCAGGTACTATGCGTGCCGGTAAGGACTACCTAATGCTTTAATTCTACTTAGCGGTAAGCAAGCAACCTACCAGCTAGGCTTCCATTCAGGCCCCACTGTATTTTTACCTTATGTAATGGAAAGTACTGCTTTTAAGAGTAATTCTTGCTCAGATTTTCGATACTTGTTAAACACGGTCCATTTATATGTTACCATTGCAGTAGTAATTATTTTTATATCAAGTCACTTTCACTTTTGTTCTATTGAAATAAATCTCAGAGAAATCATTAAGGCCTGTCCTTGTAGACCTACGTACAGGCTCACGTCATTAACCGAAAAATAAGATTAAATACATTACATTCTGTAATTACTGTTACTATACTTCCCCTTAGACAAAATTTTTATGACAGGGACCGCAAAGGTATATTCTAACAGCACAACAAAGTTTTCGTGGGTGTAATAAAAGTTTGATTGAATCAGACTAACCTTGTTAGTTAGGAGGGGGGAGTGGTTGAGCTGAACTGGCTCCGGTAGGATCCTTGGGGAACGGTCATCATCGTTAGCCGCAGGTACGTCCGTTGCCTCGTCCTCCTGGTATCGGCCCTTCTGAAACAAATAATAAACCAAGTCAGATCGATAAAACAACTTGACGAGCAGCTGTACCTACTTCATCAATGAACCCTGGAATTCTCAATGATCCCCACGAATTATTGATGGCAACAAGAAGCCAAGACAGCGAAATCTGGCCACGAGCTTAACAATCCACACTTTCATAGCCATAGCCTTTTTTCACCCAATGGCTCCTGCAAAAGAGTGAAGGGTAGATAATAGGCAATAATAATTATTCCATCCTGAATAACACGCTCTTATTTACTAATTTTAGAAAGCAATCATTAGCAAATCATCTCGCGGAATAGATCAGGGCTGCAGCGAGGCATTCGTATTCGGCAGATTCCGCATGCTCCATAACTTTAGGAGATGCCTCAAATCTGGTACCCACAAAATATTTCTCGTTGAATACGATAGAAAATTAATGTATAAAAATATAAAATAAAATATATATATATATATATATATATATATATATATATATATATATATATATATATATATATATATATATATATATTTATATAGTACCTATATAGTAATAACTCAAATAATATTTAATAAAGAAAAAATCAATTATCTAATGAAAAAACTGCAAATTATCACACATAGGTTTATTTATTTCTGTATATTAGATAGCCCTTCAACGCAGATCATTGGTCTATAATCATCAAGTGGCAACGTTGATTAAAAACAAATTTAAAGACAGAAAAGTCTTGTTATAATTATTAAGCCCCATATATACTACCTGTATAATTAACACTTGGAGCTTCGCGCCTTCCAAAAGGGTTTAAACAACTTTACAGGACCCCAAAATTGTATGCTTTTTAGTAAATGTCGGAACATGCAGAAAAAATGTCTTGGAAAAATAACAGAAAAAAAGGTAGGTACTTAGGTCGAAACTGAAAGAAATTAGAGGATTAACAGCTGATAAGTGCACCTCCGTACCTCGTAATATTGTTGTGATGTTGTTCCGAAGATGCTCCATCTAAATTTCAGCGCCACAATTTGCACTTTAATTGCATTTTTTTTATTTGTTATAAATCGTTTATTTTTTCAGCATCGTTTTGAAGCAAGGAAATATAGCATCGTAATGTCGTACAACAAAGTGTGTTCCTAACTTCTAATTTTATATTTCTTGGAAATAGACGACTTAGCTTATATTTTTCATAGTCGTTATGATCACATTGATATGTCATTCGTAGCTTGTAGGCTACTGCCACAAAGACATGTGCTGGAAAATTACTACTTAATGTCACAGTAGATTTGCTTGTTTTAAAGCACCAAATACTAGGTATGTATTTGCTTACGGATATGAAATGTATAGCGTTATATTTTTGTGATAACGGAACCATAGATGGGGTGTTTGAACGTCTTCACTCTCACTCTATTGGGCCTCTCGTCCAATAGTGCGGAAAGCTGCGAACTGCGAAGCAGCGAATTCTTGCTAAAGCCGTTCGCCCGGAATCGAGCTATTGCCTATCGTCCATTGCGGCAGTATTCGTCCAAATTTGCAAAGTCGATATGACTCGGAACGGTTTTTATGATGATTTTGATGAAAATTTTTTGCTCTGGAGTTATAACCTTTGATACACCGGCAATTCACAGGAGATATCGAGAATGGCGGAAAATGAGGGTCAATCACAATTTATTCAGTCAAAACCTTCTTCCACAATATTGTTATTGCATATTCCCCATTTGAGCAAGAAAAATTTACTTTTCACATCCATCATTTTCCCTTTCTTCGCTCCCATTTGAAGTTAGATTGAATCCCCTCGCAATTCGTTCTGTTTTGACGAACGAGATAGGCCCAGTATGAACGAGGTCTTTGACCGATTCACATATTGGGGTCGTTCGAGTGTTTCCGGACGAATTTGGAAGAACCAATTTTGCAAATTTCCACTTCCAGTGGACGAGAAAATACCTTAAAGTGCTTGTAAACATAAAGGAGAAAATCCAAGGGCGATAGAAAATCAAAGACTTCTTCCTATTCCTATTAAACATTATTAGCATTCATATCACAGTACATCAAGATTAATAGGTTAAATTACCTGAGAGAATTAACTCACTTTATGAGGCCAACAAGGACAGGCAGCAGGACAAGTTGAGGTTGCTGGTAAGTTGAATTTGTCTTCTTGCTTTCCGCGTCTTTTCCGCACTTTTCTCGGTACCGAGTACATATAGTTCGAAAACCGACGTCGCGAATGTCTCACGATCGACACCCAGTCAATCATCGTAATTTTAGAGCGGGGTTAAGTGTAATTTACGTTATTTCGTCATTAAGAAACGAATATAGAAATGGAGTTTTTCAAGATTTAATACTCATGGCACTGCGTATTCTTTGGATCTCTGAAGTTCATAGTTCAAACACACGTGGACATCTGCGGATATCAAAAAAATTGTAAAGTTACAGTAAATTTAGACTTTACAGTCGTTAGGCATGGTGGGAGGTGAGATCGGATGATCGAATAGCGATTCGCATGGTCTTATTTGATTCTTAGAAAAAAAAAAAAAAAATCAACGATAAAAAATAAAATAAAATTTAAAAAAAATTTAAAAATCACTTAGGTACCACCAATACATGAGCAGGAAAAAACTGAATAGGTTTCAATCGGAATTCATTGAAGTTCTGCCTACTTTTGCATTCAAAAGCCGCTTTGTGATTCACAGCGTGCTGTTGAGCGCAAACAGTTGATCGTGAATTGTTCCACACCGAATCACACGATTCATTGATGTGAATCCTTTCAAAATAATTCGGTAAAAAAAAAAATCTTTCCTTTAATCCATTTATGTCAAACTTTTTTTTTTTTTTAAATAGAAATGTATTTTCAACATTTTGCAGTACCTAAGATACTTTCGTTTCCTCTAGAGGCTGATGGGAAGTGATGCGACATTTCAGTCGCATCCCCGGCAAATACGTGAGGTTTGAGCCAAACGTTGTGAAATGAAATTAATTGTGACATTACATAAGGTAATAGCGGTATTCCACCGCTCACCTCACTTCATCATCTATCAATATTGTATCAGTGGTCTGCAGCTAAATCGCTTGGAGCAAGCGAAGGACCTTGGTGTCTTGTTTGACCCAACACTAACGTTCTCAACACAATTATTGACTCTGTTGAGCAATGAGTGATCTAGGTTATCTCAAGAGAAACACCACCGAGTTTGCTAGTATACCGGCACCAATACCACTGTACTTCATGATTGTTAGGCCAATAATGGAGTACCTATTGCTCATGCGTATGGACACTATACTGCCAGATTTACAAGTAGCGGTTTCCATCAAGTTCAGCAGAGGTTCATGAAATAAATGGGCTATATAAAATGCGCATACTACAGGGCTTTAGGCTTAAAAACAGTGGACTCGCCTTGATAAGCGTCGCCTTGTGTCCGACATGTCTTATCTATTCAATTTGCTGATCAACCTACATGTTCCAGCTTTTCACATCCAAAATCAAACCATTTTCCATATTCAATTCTCCACGACAAATTGCCTTAATGAAAAAACCTCTCAATAGAATCCTTCGACATGCCAACCATCTACTCCAACAAAACACAACTTTGGACTTTTTCCTGGCTCAGCCATCTCAAACCTTCAGCTCTAAAATATCCCGTCCATCCACACCACCACCTACCACCATCCACCCTCCTCCCTGAAATCTTTTTCCACATCACCAGCATTAGCCTTAGTTAAGTGATGTATTTGTTAGTATTTTTTACCTGATAGATATTATTTCTTTTCTTCTGAAGTGTTGTTTCCTCATCAAGAGATTAATTTTTCGTGAACGATAATGTAATAAATAAATAAACAAATAAATTGTTTTCGAGGGAATGCATCGGGTGGCGGATTGCGTTCGACATCGGTACCTACGCATCGGAGATATTTCTCAAAATATTTGTATTCGGTGTTTGTAGTCCACGTTTTTTGAAACCTAAACCAATTAAGTTTGAGGGGGAACAGGGAGAATTTTTTGTTGGTCGTACCAATGAAAATTCTGTACCAATGAAAATCCTTATATGACCTACAGGCAATATATAACAAGTGAATTTCAATTCTAATATATTGTCATCTGTTTTGGTTTTAGGAATCAAAGTTGAAAAAAAAAAAAATTAATTAAGAAAAATAATGAAATTAAAAAATCCTAGTCTATTGAACAACATCTGTTATTTTATTCATAGCCATGTTGACGGTCCTTCAAACTAGACTTGAAGTTGAGGGAAAGTTAAATTTTTGTTAACTGTTTTAGTATTTACGTATCATGAAACAGAAACCGACAAATTACGCTTCCATGTTCTAGTTAGGTTCTAAGGGGCCTTGTGATCTCTCATGAAAAAAATAAGTACCTATTCGAGAATTAAGATTGTCGCCCATATTTCATGCTTTAGAACCTCCTGAATAATTTTGGTGTCTTATCTGGCTAGTTATCTATCTACCTGAAACGGGCCAATTTATAGAAGCTTAAAAATTAATTTCCATGACAATATCACGTCCATTATCTCCACAGACGGGTTTCATACGGGTTTCATCATAACCGTATCAGCAGTAACCAATGTGCATGTACAAATATAAAATCTTTGTTACAATAATATACAGTTTACAATCTACAGTTTTCATCCGATCTTGTAAAATTTGTCATAGCTTATGCAGGTTTGGGTTTTCTATGAATTTCATTAGTGCCGGCTCGAAAGTAGCCAGCACGCTCAAAGCACGCTCAGCACGCTCTGTTTTACTTTCACGGTAGATACTAACTAAAAGTCATATTTTCAAAATTTCTTCATAAATTATGTTCCAGCATTTCAGCAATATAGCATTCTAATATCAGTGATTTCCAGATCAACTTCCACCGAGACCCACTAGTTTTTCGAGACCCGCGACCCACCATTTTATATACGTAAGTAGGTGTAGTGTAGTATAGTGTATTATTATTACCTAGTTGTTTGGTAGTTACTAAGACTGTGACAATAAAATTCATTCTTTGCCAATCTAATCGTGAGAACGTTGTTATAATTCGTAAATATTATACTGACGACGAGGATGCCTATAAGACGGAAGAAGTCTAGAGAAGTAAATGAGGATGAGGGAGGTCACGATCGCAAGTGGAGAATTCAGGATATGATGGCAAAATTTACTCACCCTGCATACGAGAAAGAAGATGATTGGCTTCAATACATCGGAAGATTTGAGAGAGTCTGCAAGGTGAAAGGCTTGTGGGAAGAGGAGGAAGATGACGAAGTACTTGGCAATGCAAGGAGAGATCTTTTACTTGCGTACGTTGGTGTTGAGCCTTTAAGAAAGCTGGAAAATGAGGTAAGGCCACAAAGTGTTGATGACTTAACGTATGAACAGGTGAAAGAACGATTCAAGGTACTGTACAAACCAAAAGGTACTATTTTTGGAGCTCGAATGGACTTTGAGAGAATGAATCGAAAAACGGGAGAATCCATATCAGATTTTGTTACTAGAATGAATGAACTTAGTGTAGGGTGTAATTATGAAACATCGGTAATAGATGAAAGACTCCGTGATAAATTTGTCGCAGCTGTGGATAATGAAAAAGTGGAGCTGGAGGTGCGTATGAGGTGGCCCGATGGAATAAAAACAACTGGAGAGAAGGTGACCTTCAAGGAAGTACTTACTGTGGCCAGGACGATTGAAACTGCGGCTTTAGAGGTGGCCAAGAGGAACCCACAGTGTCTTGCAGTTGGAAAGGCGGCTTGGAAGAAAGAACAAAGAACGAAGAATGAAGACAATAAGGATCAACGATCAAGTGGCAGAGTGCGTGCAGAAAACAGTTTTGGTGAATATGAATGCTGTGGTTACAGGCACCAGCCAAGAAAATGTCCGGCATATAACAGTTGTTGTGCCAAATGTGGGATAAAGGGGCACTGGGCGCGAAAGTGTTTGAAGAAGTCTACGAAGAAGGTGACAAATATAGACCATGACAGTGATAACACATCTGATGATACTGAGGAGTGTGGTGGGGTGTTGCGCCATATCAATAAGGTAGGGTCTGTGAGGGCAACCATTGATGTGATGATCAATAAGACAAAAGTTCGGATGGAATTTGACTCAGCAGCTGGGGTATCCACAATTACGAAGGAGATATGGAAAATGATAGGCTCACCAGACCTGCTACCCACTAAGGGGTTGAGTGGATATGGGAAAAATCCACTGAGAACTTTAGGAGAGGCAAAAGTTTTGGTGACCGTTAAAAGCAGAGAGAAACTATTGGACGTAGTCGTGGTAGAAGAAAATGACACGCCACTCTTTGGATTGCCATGGATATTGGCGTTTGGGTTTCCTCTACCATCAGAAGTTGTACTAAGGAAAGTGACCAGCATGCATAACAAGAAACAAGATGAATTGAAAGCGGATATAGAATTGTCTAGGGAAATAAAGAGGTTAATGAACAAGTATGCAGTGCTTTTTGATGGTATGCTAGGCAAAATTAAGGGGAGAAAAGCAGTGATACATTTGAAGGAGGACGCAAGGCCCGTGGCTTTTGCTGCAAGGAGAGTTCCATTCCCACTAAAAGTGCCCGTGGAACAGGAAATTCACAGATTGGTATCCGAGGGAATTATTGAGAAAGTAGACCCCACTAAGATACCTATTGAATGGGCCACCCCCACGGTAAATGTGGATAAAGGAAATGGAAAAATCCGAATTTGTGGCGATTTCCGAGTAACTGTGAACAAAAATATGATTCCTGATTTGCATATGATGCCTACATTTGATGACCATATGGCAAGGCTAAGGGAGGGTAAAGAGTTCTCAGTTATTGATCTGAAAGATGCCTACTTGCAATACGAGGTAGATGAAAGCTCAAGAAACATGTTAATAATTTCCACCCATGTGGGTTATTATAGGTATGTTCGATTACCGTTCGGATTAGCTTCAAGCCCTGCAATTTTTCAAAGAGTGATGGAAGAGATTTTGGAAGGAATCCCAAACATAAGCATAAATATGGACGACATCATAATTACGGGACCTGACAGGAGAACCCACATAAAACACTTAGAAATGACATTGGAGCGGTTGAAAGAAGCAGGAATGAAGTTAAAGGAGGAGAAGTGTAAATTTTTGCAAAAATCGGTAATTTACCTAGGGCATAGAATAGATGAGATAGGAGTGCACCCGATGGAAGAAAAAGTTGAAGCACTGAGATAAGCTCCAACTCCAAGTAACAAGAAAGAATTACGATCATTCTTGGGAGCAATCAACTTTTATGAAAAATTTTGGCCCAACCTACACAGTGTCTGTGCACCCCTTCATAAACTAACAGGGTTGAATACAAAATGGAAATGGTCATTCAACGAAGAAAATATATTCAAGCAGGTAAAAGAGCTGCTGTGTGATACAAAGACGTTGGCCCGGTATGATCCTTCCAAACCAGTCTTGATACGGGCAGATGCTTCGGAGAAAGGACTTGGAGCAGTCCTTTTGCACAAGTTTCCTGGAGGGGAGGAACGACCGGTGGCGTATGCGTCGAGAAAATTGAGAGCAGCAGAAGAATACTATGCAGTGATTGACAGGGAGGCATTGGCTCTAGTATTTGCGGTAGGGAAATTCCACCAATATATCTGTGGAACTCATTTCACCCTCATAACAGATCACCGGCCACTGGAAAGAATTTTCGGAACCAATCGTGAACTGAATAAGGTGGCGAACAACCGTCTAGTACGTTGGGCTCTCTTATTGGGGAGATACGATTATGAAGTGAGATACGAAAAAGGTACTGAGAATGCATGCGCAGATGCTTTGTCCAGATTACCCATGAATAGTCAGGAACAAACATCGATGGAGAAAGATGAACTGAAGAAAGTTTATGAAGTCAAGAGAATTTCTTTCATTGCAACAGGTAGAGAGGTAAAATCAAGGACTGCAGAGGATCCGTTACTGGGGAAGGTGGAGCGCTGGCTCACAGGGCAAGAAGAAGCACCACGGGTGGAGGGCATAAAGCCGTACTTGTTAAGAAGAACTGAACAGCCAAGCGTGGATGGAGTGGTGTTGTGGCAAAATCGGGTGGTCCTCCCACAGTCTCTAAGAGAAAAAACGTTGAAGTTTTTACATGAGGGTCATCCAGGAATGAGTGCAATGAAAAGTGTGGCTCGGTATTATGTGTGGTGGCCTGGTATGGATTTGGATATTGAAAAGCACGTGCAATGCTGCAGTGCATGTCAGGAGAACAGGCCAAACGTATCAGAAGTACCTCTTTACCCCTGGAACTTGCCAATGATGCCCTGGGAGAGATTGCACGTTGATTTTGCTGAACTGGATGGACAGTATTGGTTCGTGTGTATAGATGCCTTTTCAAAATGGGCTGAGGTTGAAATAATGAAATCAGCCACTTCAGCAAAGGTAATACATTCGTTTGAAGAATGGTTTTCACGGTATGGATACCCTAAACAAGTTGTTTCCGACAATGGTCCCCAGTTTCGTTCCCAACAGCTGAAGGACTATTTTGAAGAAAAAGGAATACGATTTATTAACTCCACTCCGTATCATCCAAAGACGAATGGGGCCACGGAAAGGTTAATTCGTACATTAAAGGAAAGATATAAAGCTTGCAAGAAAGATGGAGGAATGCCTAAAGAGGTGCTACAAAGAGTTCTTTTTGCATATAGAGGGAGCCCTCATTCAAGCACCAAGAGCTCACCAGCGGAACTATTTTTGGGGAGAAAAATTCCATCGACTCTTGCATGGCTTAAGCCAGATATCAGAGCAAAAATGGAGGAAACAATTTGGAAGCAAAAGTCATACCATGACAAAAGGGCAGTTTCTCGTGAGTTTGAGTTGGGGGATGAGGTATGGGTGAAGGAAGAGCGAGACAAAGGATGGAGACCAGGAACGATATTCCGAAGAACCGGAGAACATTCATATGAGGTTGAATCTGGGGGATGTACATTGAAAAAACATGCAGACCAGCTTCGAAGACGAGAAGGAGCAGTTCAGGACATGTGAAGGGGGGAGTAATGTAGTGTAGTATAGTGTATTATTATTACCTAGTTGTTTGGTAGTTACTAAGACTGTGACAATAAAATTCATTCTTTGCCAATCTAATCGTGAGAACGTTGTTATAATTCGTAAATATTATAGTAGGTACCTATCAAAATGCACACTTCGCTCATTCACCCTCTTTTGCTCATAGAAGCTACTAGTTAATTAGAATACATAATCCGCGATCAAACATATTGGTAGTAATGCATGAGCCCCTATGTATGTTTTGCATTTGATTTTGGAAAGAATGGCGGATAGATTATGTTCTACTGGATGTACCCCTTCCATTATAACCTAACATGCACATGCGATACGCAAACCCCCCCCCCCCCCTCCTCCTTTACCCGTCTCACATCCACGATAATGTATCTGCGAAATCTAATGATGGAAGATTCACGGAAATGGATTGAAAATATCACGAAACATCGGTATTGAACCCCATCCCCCTCTCCCAACCACTGTGACATTTTAATTTATCTACTGAGAATGGATCCAGGGAGTGACCAAATACTTCGAACAAAATAGGAAAATAATGAAATCCAAGATTTTCCGCGCATCAAAACCAAGAGATCATGATTTATCGGAAATACCTCCTCCATTTACGCCACCGATAATAAATTCGAGACTTTCAAGATTCGTTACGTAACTAGACTAAATTCCTAATTGAAAAAAAAAAAAAAAAAAAACTGTCAAGAATTGTAGTTTTGAACAACGCCTACAAGGATAGGCTATAAAACCCCTCCAGCCCTCATACGGATGCCTAATCCGAAATTTCCATCGTTTGTTGAACATCTAGATTACAACTGGGATCGAACAAAAACAATCACAAAGTTCCAGTCATGCAGCATGATCGTATGAGGGAATTTTTGTAAATGATCATATTATATTATGTTACATTGTTTTGAAAATTAAGCACTTTGAGGGACAAGAAATTGTACAACCAATTTTATGGCAAAAAACTCGTTCTGAATAAAAGTCTGCGATTCAAAAAGAGATTTTTTAGCACATTTTAACAAAATTTAAGTAAATTTTTCAGCATAATTTTGTACATAAATTTTTTAATATTATATTTTATAGTTACTAAAATTTATTTGAGCAATATTCTGCTAAACAAAATATAAATTAAACGATTTTTAGCCGTTTTTTGCTATTTTTAGTGATTTTTTTCAGCATTTTTTTTTAATTGCTCAAAACATGCTGGCCAACGAGCTCGTCTTTTGGTTTGAGCTTGATTTTTTGGCGCAAGAACGGAATTTGTATCTCAATCCTAAGTCTAAGGAAGTTATTGTCGGGAAGGAACACACACACACACACACACACACACGAAAAATGTTAAACTCTAGGTTTCGTTTCAGAATGTCTCAAAACGGATTTCAATAAAGAAATTTTTCGAAAATTTTGATTTTAAAATTTTTTGAACCATTGCAATAGCTTCATTTCCTACGAAAATTTGCTAAAAATCGGTTAAGGATCTGCTATTACTACCTCCTCCCCCTCTCCGATGGCAAATCAAAAATTCCCAAGGATTTTTGAACAACTAGACGAAAATCGGGATCGAACAAAAGAAATATCATGAAAATCGGTTGTGAATTGTAGCTTGGGCAGCGGATTAAAGGTTCGGATATTATCCCCCCCACTCTCCCTGCTGTTGACAATCTTGTGCATTTACCCGTAAAATTTCCCTCCTGATCCCTTTACGCGACCGACCAAAGGGTTCCAACCCACCAGTTGAAATCCACTATTCTAAATCGTGTCAGAATCATGGTAGAGCCACGACTCTGCTTTGCTCATTCAAGTTCGATGTTTTCTCTCTTCAAAAATTCATTATTGAAAATAACCAACCAACAAAGGTAATCTTTTACGTCATTTCAAACTGGTGGGTGTTATTTCCGAAACATATGATAGTGAATTTCGCCTTATAAGTCAAGTGAGAAGATGTGGGCGTGAAAAGCAGTCGTTGAGGATGAACGAGGTTACAGACAGTGAACGGTGAAATGGGCGGTCTACTCCACCGTCTATGTTTATCGCCGGGTCGATCGTCGAACTCAGATAAACTACGCTTAATTTCTTTTCTCTTCTCTCTCATCTATATAAGCAGCTCGTTTTTTGTTCTCAACAAGGTTTTTCATTAGTTAGATCTATTTTAGGAGAAAGACTTATGACTGCCGCTATGCCAAGCAAGTTTCTCAACAAACTTTATTCTTTACTTTGAGTTTACAATTTACAAGTACATGAAAGAAAAGGAATGAATTAAGAAAATGCATAAATAAGAAACAATAGGTCTTCGTTTGTTTTTTCATTGTGGAGTTGAGTCATTGAACTATTTACTTGATTCAGAGCTCAATACAGTTCTAGGTAAAAATTGATCGATTCTGCAACTGGTTGTAAAGTTCTTGCATCTAATCATTCAATTGAACATATATCCAGCCTAAATAATGAAATATGAAATGGAGACATTGGGTTGAGTACGAAGGAAGAGGCTGAAAATGAAGCAATGAGGGAAATTTTTAGATTCTAAGAAGATGACGATAATTCGTTCTTCATCCTAGTAACTATCCGAGAGATTGCTAGAGGAAAGATGCTGAAATTTGAAATGAATTTCCATGTGGTCTGCTGTTTGAGATAGTGAATGAAAATGTTAAAATTTGAACTGAGGCGGTAAAATTAAGTGAGCGGCGTTGATGAAGGAAAAGTTGAATAGCAGAAATTGACATACCATAGGTGATCCCTGATCTCGTTAAAAAGCAGGGAGGACACAATCGCGAATTAGCGAGCAATACTACGTTACAGAAGGAAAATTTTAGGTGAGCTCATTCAAAACTGAGTCGGTCCCAATGGAGGACGATGAATGTTTTACAGTAAGAGAAATGAGTGACTTTCGGCAATGTTTGTACGGAGAATGAAGGAAAAGTCTTCCGCCGTTGCCTAAATCTACGAGTATAACTCACGACTAAACTCAGTTCAAACAACATGAAAGGGAGAGTTTTTGCTTGTCAATTGTAACGGTACCCGTTACTAC
Organism: Adelphocoris suturalis; assembly: GCA_030762985.1. Classification (NCBI taxonomy): domain Eukaryota; kingdom Metazoa; phylum Arthropoda; class Insecta; order Hemiptera; family Miridae; genus Adelphocoris; species Adelphocoris suturalis. The sequence goes on from CM061046.1 coordinate 36,381,101, forward strand.
CGCCCCTATGGCGCTACTCCCACAACCCTCGAGGGCTTGTCATTCTCATTTGCGTTACAATATCGAGTTAAAACCATCCAATTCCCACCTTGTTTCCAAGCTCTATAACTGGCCTCCCTTTCCATGATTAAGTTGACTGGGCCAGCCTTGATCGAGCCAGCGTATTAAAAATCCTTTTTCTCCCACTCATTTAGTTCTAATTCAACTTTTTTAGGTATTAAATATCTCCTCAACTGTACCAAATTTTATTTAGATCTATTACAAGTGGTAAGTTCAAAATAATATTCTTGTTTTTATTTTCCCTCTCCAACACGATTACTTACATAAGATCACCAAATACCCAAACTTGGTAATCTGTTTTTATATAGTTTTTTCTTCTCTTACCTCCAAGCCCTTACATTTAACTAAGACATGATTATCTTCATCATTATTTTGAGCAGACATTAGGTAGAGCCTATCTATCATTTGCTATTTCGGATACAAAATCTCTCTCCTCTTGATCAGCATATATTTTTTTTCCTACCTCTTTCTTTAGATTATAGTTCTAGAACTATCCCAGTGGAAGCTGACCCTCTAATAGCTTAAGGAAAGATATTCCCTCCCCATAGAGTGAAAATAATTGAAATCTGAGTAAAACTTGTGTTGTTCCTTTCCACACAAATAATACGCAATTGGGCAACTCATTACACAATGATGATAGTTTCGATCTGTTTTCAACTCAGGCGAATTTGTTTCCTGCTAATTAATCTTCGTTCACAGAACATTTACTTCTTGCGCCACATTTTTTCTCAGATGTTTAATATATGTTGCATTGACAACGGCCATTTCATACCTGCTGTATTTTCCACCATAGCAAATAAATGAAATGTTGGTACTTCGACAAACAATGGAAAACTTCAGGGAAGGATTCGTATCTAGGCTAGATTCCCTAAAAGTATCATTTGCATTTTGTGCATAACATAATCTTTGGTTATGAGTGTGGCTGTATTTTATCAAAGCTGCTAAGCAGCAAATAAGATTCTAATGAATAAATATATTAAATATGTTATTGATCATTTCACATTTATCATATTTCTTTGTAATGCGAAACAGTTTTAATATTGTGTGACCTGTTGGGTCATGTTAACAATCTATTGGAGGAAAAACTCAAACCCTTTATTCGGTGAGCAAAAAATGGAGCACCCACAGTTGTTCCATAAAATGAGAACCCTCAAATTTTTGTTTTTCGTAGTTATACAAAAATTGTGCTCTCAGTTTTCTGGAATACAAATAATCACCTAGCAGGATCGAACAAATACTCTAAGATGACCCTCTATCAGTAGGTTTTTTCCTTATTGAAACAAACACCTTGGCACACTAGAAGCTCGTGTGATTAATATTTAGATGCCTTGAAATTAATACTTTTGGACCTAGTTGGGGTAAACTGAGAGCGTGACAAAATGCAGCTTTAACCTCATAAAATCCAAATGAAATGTATAAAACTGAGGAAGGTCCACTTCACAGTGGTAAAAATGGGTACTTTATTTGAACGTTCAAATGGTATGACGGAGATTTCACCTCAAGATAATTTAAAGTAAGATTGACAGTAATGCTGCACATTGTAGAGGAATATAATGAAGTTCGGTTGACGATAACGAAAGGAACAACAGTTACCGGTTCTGGCGCAGAGTGTTATCATGATCAAAGTCTTGTGATGAGTTCGGTAAGATTCACAGTGCTTTTCGTATTGGGAAAAAGTTTTAAAACACCGATCATCGAATTTCAATGAAGAAAAAAAAAAAAAAATCTATAAATAGATAGATATCTAGTTCCTGAGGTTGTGTGGAAAGGTATCCAGTCTGAATGAGCCATATTCAACTGCATTCAACGGCTAAGCAAAAGGTTAGAGCTAATGTAAACAAAACGTTCCAGACTCAACATCGGTAATGAACAACCTATTTAGTTAGAGTGCCGACCCCCCCCCCCCCCCCCTGCTAAGGATTTAGAATAATCCTCTCTACCATGCTTTCAATCAGCAAAGTTATGTGATTTACTGCGGTTATTTACATTCCTCCGATAAGTCAGTGCGTTCGTAGGATTGTAGTGTTACAAAAGTACTAAATTTAATTTTATTGGCCAAGTTTGAAATAGAATTCCTCAAAAATATTAAAAGTGTAGTTTTCCGAATTTGTGCACGTTCATTCATTTTCGAACCTTCAACTATTTCTTGTTACAATAGCGTTGGTAATTTTTGATACTAGCCGCAATTTATTCATTCAAAAAGAAATAAGAATCTTAATTTCTTCAGTTAAAATCCCCACAAATCTTTTGAGAAAAATAAAAATGGACACGGGGAAATCGGCGACTGTAAAAAGGGACATATTCGTGATCTACTCAGCAGCTTGAATATCGTTATAGATGATGAGGCCAAGATAAAAAACGCTACAAATTATTACACAAAGGTTTATTATTTCTGCATTGGCCAGTTCTTCTACGCAAAACGCTATCTCAAATAATCTTTTAGCGGAATATATTTAATGTACGGTACCTAAATGTAGTTACATTTAGCAGACGTAGTCGCCTACCAAGAAGAAATAAAATAAATAAAATAAAACAACTACACTTCAAAAGTCCTTCTGTATTAAACAAGGTAAATAACGAACTTTTTGTTTTCTGCCAACTGAAAATTATTAATGAGGTAAAATAAATCACCTACTCACGCTTCACAAGTCCATATATTATAGGTGACAGAAGTTATAATAAATTCGATTTTTCGAAGAGAGAATTCAATTGGAATTATATCAGCTGACGATCATCGAGGTCTTAAAGGCAATTTTTATTATGGTTCACCAGTTGCGATTCACTCCCGTATTGACGTTCTTTCCTCCTGTCAATGTTCTAGCCCTTAGGAGACAAAACAGATGAACATACTGCCATCTGGATGGTTTCATTCGACTCTTTGGGGTGATAACTATAAATTATACCCAAAAACATTACTCTTACCTTCAAAGTTTTCAAGATCTTGATTTATTATTATTCCAGATCATAAATTCAACCCTTTAGAGTTGATCAACAGTGATATCTACCAATGGGACTGGCAAATCTCCGGCTGATGCTTTAAATTTTAAGCCAAATTTCATAAAGAGAGAGTGACAATACATTTTGAGTGGTGCATTGTTTCACCGTTCAACTACTGAGAAATTAGGAACGCCCTTGTTCACCAGACACACGACCAGACTTACTGGCATCCTCCTTATCGTTTCTCATAGGTGTCATACACTTCAAGTTGATTGATAACTTCCACGCTTCAAACAGCGCCTGTCTTGTATCCATTATCCAATTTTTTTGTTATTCTCTTTATGTCCACAATAATAAAGGTAGTGCGGATGTGCGGTTATCAGAATTTTCCTTCCTCGATTAATCAAGGTTGAGATACTCCAGTAACTGCAACTAAAATTATGGAGAACGGGACGTTTAACTCCTTTACACCTACCTCAATAGGTCACGAGATTGACGCACTCTTCTGGTTGAGGCTGGAACCGTCATAATAATTCTCTACTCTCGCAAGGTATTATTTTGAAAAATCTATTTACTGTGTGTAATGAGAGTTCATATACAACAGGGCTTCAATGTTTCCTTGACTTCCATTCACATTATGAATTCCATTCATTCATTCATTCATTAGTTGGCCAAATGACAAGTAGTTAAAGGGAAACGTCCAAGAACACTCTTTGAACCGTAGAAACTTGGCTCCAACAACCGCTTCTTAATGTGACAATGGAATACAATGGCGCCCTTTGTTAATCAAAACTGAGAAGAAGACCAACACCGAGGTGGAGACATCTCTCTCAGACGGATTTAGAACTTCTATAATGAAAGAACAGTGGGGCCCAAGAGGTTGGTTTTTCCAAAGAGTAAGTGGAGTGTGCAGTGGAAGCGAAATGTCGAAGGGGACCCTAAAAAACAACGAACTGCCGGCCGTTCAATCGCGTTAGAAAAGCTAGAAATACCGCGGGGGTCTCGTGTTGGGCTCTGAGATAGGAATATCTGGACGGCAATAGCAAGACCCTGACCTCTATCTCGAAGATGTATCTCATCTTAGAACCTCAATTGATGTACTAACTAGATTTGGAAACATATACATAGATGTTAATTATACATATATATGTGGATTATATATGTACACACCTCAAAAGAATTAAGGGATCATTTTTCCTTGTAGACTTCGATGACCCTAGTTCAATCGGACAAATTCACATTATTTCACACGATTAGGTAGGTACCTAATGGAAATGGGATGCACCCTGTTCCTTTTTTTTCAAACACTGAGAAAGTCCAGCGATATCAAGCTCCGACTTGAGGAAAAACAGAATGGAATCTGAGCATTTTTCTCAACAAAACTAAACTCACTCCCTCTTAATTTTTTCTAGATATCGACAAAAAACTTGGAGAGCGTTACAAAGTTTTGAGCAAATAAAAATCAGAAAAAAAAAAATACAACAATTTTTCCGAATACCCTAAGGTAGTAATTGGATAACTAGGAAACAATTTTTCTATATCTTGTCTAGTGAAGCCTCAATCCAAAGATTTTTTAGTGCTGAACACGATGTTGAAGCCAGAATTGCGATCTCTTATTCAGTTCTCGGATTAGAGCAGATGACCATGAAGAAGAGCGATTCATTCTTTTTTGACTCATATCGGAGCTTGAAATCGCTAGCCGTTCTCAGAGTTTGAGATAAAAAAAAAAGAACAGGGTGCATCCCATATCCACTAGGTACCTAATCATGAGATACAATGTGAACTTTGTCCGACTGGTCTGGGGTCTTTGGCGTCTACAAGGAAAAGTGATTCCTTAATTATTTTGAGGTGTGTATGTTAATTTTAAATATAGTCAACATCAAGTTTATCATAAAATAAAATTTTTAACGTTCAAGCATACCGTACCTAATGATTTAAAATACTAAACGTCTAAGCAAGGTCTATTGACGGTAGATAAACACTAATCCTTTTATTGTCTTATTCAACTGAAGTTTTCGAGGAATCAACTCAATAATTGACGCGTATGAACAATTATTGCCTCATGCATGTCTCCCTCAAAAATCTTTTGTCACGGATGCCATTTTTCGATGCTCCGATTAGGACTTATTTGTAGTCACGGGTGTACCCCAGATACAACAGCGAAACCCTTGCGGCTCTCAAAATCAATTTTCAGAAGGTTTTGATTCTGTTAGAGATAGAAAGGGAATATGCATTCCAATTATTCAAGCTATAGCCCATAAAATGCATAGAAGGACTGTAAGTACGGACATGTTAAGCTTGGTTTAATAATCTGAAGTTTTACAGATTACATGTCACCGAAGGAAAAGAGAATCTCAATCCTAGACCAAGGATCCTTTAAAAAGGAAAGAAAAGTTGCACCCACTCAATCTTGCATTATATATCTCTAATCCAAAGTTAACCCGATCCCAATCCCGCATACAACAATGGGCAGAGAATTGACGAATTGGAATAACGAAACTAAGTCTCGGTACACTTCGGCTTCACAAACAATAGAACTGACTATGCACCGAGTTATCTGAAGGAAAGTTTTTCCTTATAATAACGAAGTTAAATACTTCGGTATGATGCCAAGCTCTGGTGGAGAGCCCATGTTAAGATAAAGAAGGAAGAACTCCAACATAAATTCAGAAAAATTCATTGGCTAATGGGGAGACGCTTGAAGTTGTCGATCATCCAGAACAAGCTTAGACCGTATAACCAGGTACCTGTCTGGAACGGTATAGCCTGTCTCGACCTATGGAGTCCAGCTCTGGGGTTTTACGGCTCAACCAAATCAAGACATCATTAAACGATTCCAGAATAATATACTACGAAATATTGTCAATTCACCATGGTACTTTCGAAATGCACGTCTCCATCACGAACTTCAGGTCGAATCATTAAAGGAAGCTATAAGGCGACAAGCTGTGAGTCACCTCCATCGTCTAAAACATCACGTCAACGAGGAAGCTGCCCGTCTTATTGACGTCAGTTATATCATAAAACACTCAATCTTAAACCACTTAATCTTACGTATCTACTTGTGAATTAGTGAAGTGAAGCATCTACCATAATGGACGAAACTAAGTGATGCAACTTAGTTTTGAGTACCTATAAATATATTTTCAAAATGATATTGTTAATAAGCTATCACTTGGTGCAATAAAAAAATAGATCAGTCCTCACATAGTGAGCCAGATGTTAAGCTCATTTTCTTTTAAGTTGACTAGTGTTTCTTATATAATATAAGGAAAGTTTATCAGCTTCGCAGGATAAATATCATAGAAATTTGCGTTAAAAGCTCACTCAGCTGATTAGGCAAGTTAAAATCTTAATCTAACTGCCTCACAGAGGTTCCATTTCAAATTTCAGCGTCGGAGGGTAAATTGCATAGAAAATAACGCTCAGAACTCTATCAGCTCTTTGGGGTGGTTCAGCAATGGAAATAATATTGTACCTGTCTCACAGAGGCTCCGTTCCAAATTTCATCTTCGTAGGATAGATATCATAGAAATTAGCGTTAAGAGCTCACTCAGCTGGTTGGAGGGGGGGGGGGGGGGGTTCGGTAAGTAAAAATCCAATTCTGCCTGTCTCACAGTGGTTCCGTTTCAAATTTCAGCTTCATAGGATAAATAGCATATAAATTAGCGTTAAGAGCTCACTCTGCTGGTTGGGGTGGTTTGGTAAGTCAAAATACAATTCTACCTGACTCACAAAGGTTCCGTTTCAAATTTCAGCTTCATAGGATAAATAGCATAGAGATTAGAGCTAAGACCTAACTTAGCTGATTGGGGTGGTTCGGTAAGTTAAAATCCTATTTTAACAGTCTCAAAGATGTTCCGTTCCAAATTTCAGCGTCGTAGGGTAAATTGCAAAAAAAAAAAAAAAAAAAAAAAAAACAGCGTTAAGAGATCAATCAGCTGATGGGGGGGGGGGGGGGGGGTCGAAAAGTGAAAATAATTTTCTACCTGTCCCAAAGAGGATCCGCTCCAAATTTCAGATTCGTAGGATAGCATATAATTTTAAATGACTAACTATCATTTTGCGACCATTCTTGTCAAAGTCGGTCCAACCGTTCATGTGTGAAAGCTCTTTCACGAGGATACTCATACATAAACAGACAAAGTGAATACAATACAGTTTTTATTAATTTAGAAAAGGCGCTGAAAAAAAAAATCAATCCTCAATCCATACAAGCATCTCTGAAATCATGTTGCGTGAGTTTCAAATTTACATGTCTCACAAAACGTATCCCCTATAAGTGTAAACTACGTCAAAAGTTTCTGAGTACTATGAAGTAGATCCTTCGTGACTCTTTAGATTAAAGACCGCCACCCTCCGGCGGCTTAATAGCTCGAAATTTCCAAGTTAATTAAAATAATAATTCAACTTTATCACACTCAAGTGCCAGTGATGCTTCAAAAAATTAAATAACGTTGCGCGGTTCACTCCTCCTTTCGTGCCGTGAGAAAGTCACGAATGATTCAACTTTTCAAATGCCTCTCCGTATTAAATTACGACAGAATGGTAAATAACGTTTCCTCTTCTAACTCAAGTGAGAAATGTTGTTTTATTGATTCACTTCAAGAATTATCTTTTTAAGGGAGTTCAGTACAAAAAAGTAATAATTATAATTAAAAATAAATAAATAGAATAAACGAATAAATAGATTAAAAAAATATATATGATAAAAAATAAATAAAACGCTTGTTTTTCAGATGTACATAAATCTTTACGTAATTCTGAAGAGTTTGGTATAATTCACTCAATTACTGCATCAACGGAAGAAGCGGTAAATGGCTAGAAAAGTGAGCAAAAATCCTAAAACGCTGCTAATTATTGCCCAAAATTTTATTATTTCTGTGTTAGGTAGCCCTTCTACGCAAATCATTGGTCTATAATATTTTAAACCCCGTATATAATATATGATCAGAACTTGGCGCATCATGCCTCCCAAAAGGGTTCACACCTTTACAGTTCTAGAACCCAGCAATTTAACGGCTTTACAAAAAAAAAAAAAAAAAAAAAAAAAAAAAAAAAAAAAAAAAAAAAAAAAAAAAAAAAAACCAGATCGATCGGTTTAGAGGCACTAGCTGATCAGTCCGCCTCCGTAACTCATAATTGTTCTCGAGGCGTTTAGAAGGAGCTACATCTAAATAACAGAACAGTGAGTCGGTTTGGAAAGAAGAGCCTCAGAGATTCGAAGCTGATCTGAGTTCCTCCATACTTCGTAATTGTACTCCAGAACTCCAGTAAAGAGCTAAATTTCAGGTTTTATTACCATGAGTCGATTGAGAAATAAATTAAACTCAGAGGCCCCACAGCTAATCAGTGTTCACTGATATTGAATGCTTCATATTACATGGGAGGTCCATTTCAAATTGCAGATCCGTAGGTTCACATTAATATGACTGCGTAGATACAGGCACCAGTAGAGGGAAAATCGATTCAATTTATTAAAACATCTACATTTTAATAGTCCTCCTGATCTCACTATAACAATATTCAAGCATGTATGTACCTGCCAACTGACAATAGCATGTATGTATAGATAATTGAAATGGTTTTAATAATCATGAACAACTCCATAGCGGAATATAGTCAATCAAGATGTAGGTAATGTAAAACGTCAAAATCGTCATTTAGGTAATGGGAAAATAATTCATGGAGTAATTTACGTTAGTGCATGCGCAGGATGGAGTAATGATTTTAGGAAAATTAAATTTATAGGGAACAATGTTCAGCCTAACCTGCACACACCCAGGAAATGTCATCAAAATCTTATATAAACAATAAATTAACCTTGATCCTAGAATCACGCTTTCGCACAAGCGCAGGAACTACTAATGATGCAATCATGTTGAAATTAATAGGGAATAATTACAACATCGTCCCCAAACCAAGCACCACATTCAAGCGAAAAAATGAGGCTTGAAGTAGATTAGAGAAGTATGAAATTGATTGAGGACCATTTCCAGCCTAACCCCTACATTCCCCGAGGATTTCACAAAAATTGGATGGATGCTGTTGTACTTAGTCTCGTTAAAAGGAATACACATTAGCGCATGTGCAGTAACTACTAACGATAGGATTATGTTGAAATGACCACGAAATGCTCAAATTAATCTTTCCCACCTATATTTCAAATTTGAGCAACATCGGACGACGAGGGCGTGAGAAAATGATGCGTGATGGAATTCAAGTTGGCACATGCGCTGAGTGAAGCATTGATTTTGGAGCAACGAAACTGATAGGGGACCATTTACACCCTAACCCGCACATTTCATGAACATTTAAACAAAAAAGCGACATCCTGTCGGAGTTCCAGAATTTATTTTTATCCTGATTTCAATACTTTCCTTCTGATACTTCAGGTTAAGGAAGAAAAGTAATAAGAACACTCGCATGAAGGTTACCACCAGCGGGTATTAAATGGATCCGTATAGCAGATATCGGGGAATTGTCGCTACCTAAAAATAAGTGAAAGCAAGCGGAGAGACCTTAGCATCTATAAGCTTGTAGACAGCCAATCGATTGGTTCTCAGTACTGATTCAATATTTGTGGAGATCTAAAGAGGGTTGACCTATTCCCAGATCGGACAAGCTCACCTGGCAAACTGAAACTGGCGGCTTCTTTAGGAATTGATTTCTTGACTTGACATGATAAATTCACAATTTAACGTATGACATGCGTACAAATACGAAGATCGCAGTTTGGCACACCAAGTTTATAATAACGGGGAACCGTGATCAATAAATGTCTGCCATGTCGACAAATAATGAAATAATTTAATAAAATGGTAAAATAAATGAATTAATAAAATAAAACATTGCTAGTTCTTATATGAAATTTGTGATTTGCATTGAGATAAAAATGATTTATATTCTTAAATTAACAGATCTAAGTATTGTGCATGAATTATACGTATCGTTGATCCGCCCGTGACTAAATTAATATGATAATTATCTGGGGTCAAATCGTATTATTATTATTTTCTTTAAATTTATTTGAAGGTAAACTGCAGGAGTTAGGACAATCGTATGTAGCCGTTCTCGTGTTGTATTTCTTGTCTTGTGAAACAAAATGGGGTACTGATAAGCGATCAAGGTGTCGGTGTCAACAGAACGTAGAGTAGCTCTCGAATTAATTAAAGATTATGAAGGAATTATTCCTTCATACACAATCTACTCATCCCGTCAACTCATTAAAAACAGTATATTCTTGTTTTTGTTGATACGATTTGGAAACCCTTTTCCATTTATGTTAAAACCTTTTCCACATAGATTAAGACCTGAGTAAAAAAGTCAAATATAAGAGAAAAAGTCTAAATGAATTCGGTAATCCTATACAGTGGTGTTACGTAAATGTGTATGTGCTTACTGCATATCCCCAATCACTCCGCTATTTAAAATCGTTACATTGCTTTTTGTCGGTATTAGTTAAGAGTTTTTTGAGTATTCGTTTAGACCGGAGTTGGGCGTATTTGTTACCATAATTACGATTACAATAATAGGGTGTTAGAGTTGTGATTATATTTACGATTACCTATAATAACAGAACCTAGAGATATGATTACGATTTCAATTATACGATTAAATTCGTAATTTTTAGTTTTTCTGTGATTATATTCTTAATCACAACTTTTTTTGCGATTACGACAAGTTATCACAAGGATTTAATGTGATTTTGGCCGTGACAACCGACTTTCCCTTTCAATAAGCCCCTTACCGCAGATTTTTCCCTCTACTTACAGTCATAATCAAAATTCTTCCTGTGATTACAGCCGTAATCTTAATTTATCCTCTGAATACAATCCTAATAACAAACAAATGTAATCACAGGAAATAAGATTACAGCTGCAATCACCTAAAAAACTAAGATTAAGGCTGTAACCACAGGGAAAATTACATTATGGCTGCAATTAAAGGGAAACATATGCAGTAACGGGCTTACTTTATAGTGAACATCAGTTTTTACACATCATATTAAAGAAGTTGAGATTACAGTCGTAATCGCAGAACAAGTTGTGGACGAATACTATCACAAAAACACTGTGATTACGAATGTAATCATAATCGTAGTAATAGGTGTAATCGTAATCATATCTCCAGGTTCTGTGATTATAATTGTAATTGTAATCACAACTCTAAAACCCTATGATTGTAATTTAATCGTAGTTATGGTTACAATTACGCCCAATTCTGGTTTAGACCAATTGATGGACTGCACAAAAGCCATTTAGTAAAACAACCGTACCCTGTAGAATTAATTATTATTATGACTATAATACCGACCACTACATTCGCAACAAACACTCGAATCCCAACCAGATTAATTAATTAGTTATCGGTTACGTTATATTCCTTTACAAAATCACGAATGAAGTTCTTTTGGCAAACCAGTTTGTCAACTCATCGATGTCAGGTAATTACATTACTAGCTGTGTTTGACCTCTTGTTAGCGGGATATGCATTAAATATATTGGCGTCTCATTTTAAGTTTTTCGAGGATAACACGGTTCAATTTGAAAGAGTAGAGAGCAATTGGTTTTCAGAATTGTGTAGGTGAACGTATCTCACGTAAAGGAAAATAGTTATTCGTACGTTCGGCCACTCGAACTTATACATGGGGATGTACATGCATGTAAATTTGTACAGATTGATTGTACAGATGTACATGTACGGTCCACATGTACATGCAGATATACCTATTTGGATGAACACAACACCGTCACAGTAGGTGACAAGTAATTTGGTTTTTGTGCACTCGCGAGTTGGGTTTAAAAGCAACGCACTGGCGTCATCAACGAGAGGGAGGTGAAAGTTCATTTGCGGGAACGAAGCCTACATTTAATTAATGAGGGAACTTCAGGCTTGAGGGCGGGGGAAAACACCTGACGAAAAATAACAAAAACAAACAACGCGAATCCACGGGGTGTGGGGGGGACACGTGTCCGAATGGGAAGTCCGCGAACTGACTGAGGGATTTTCAAAGGGCATCGGTAGACAAGAGGGGAGGGGGCGTTTTGGTAACCAGTGGCAACGCAGGAAGAGGGGTGGAAGACCCCCCACCAACCCGCCGACGCCGCCCCATCCGAAACACTTTTGAAGAGAAGCAAAAGTGGAGTGGGACGGGTGCGAAGGGGGAGGGTTTCAATGGAGGAGGTGGGGAAGTTAGTCGAGTGGAGGCGGCAGGATGAAAGCCCCTTCCCTTCCCTTCCGATACATCTCATCATGAGATGATGGTCGGGTATGGGGGAGAGGGGTCTCCCACTAATTGACAACCTGGTTGTCCTGACACGGGTGGGTGAGTCTAGTGGGGTCAGGCGGTCTGTGGGGCGCGCCTAATATTTTCATCTCTCACCCTCCTCGCAACGCCCCCTCAACGCCGATCTAATTAATCAACCCCTCAAGAGACTCAAATTCATCGTCTGAAGCTATTATAAACGATAAATAATTCAAACAAGAATAACAATGTATAGCTATACCATTTTGAAAGGAATTTCAAGATTTCTCAAAACGATTTTGACATTTTTCTAATATAATTAAACATTTTCTAAATAGAGCTCGGAGTTATGAGTAGAGAGATCAGATATTAATTAAATAATTTCAAAAAATGAAAATAAAATCCGTCTTTCCCCTTCACTCCATACGGAGCATTTCTATTGCTTCTGGATGGTCAAGATATTGCGGCATCACTTTTGATCAACACTAGACAACACATCTATAATGAACATAAAAAAATCAGGATCTTCAAAGCTTCCGAAATGAGAGTTTGATTAAATTTGTTCGACCGCAGATTTAATTTCTTTCTAGCGATATGATAGCATCATCGTCACTACTTCCAATCAAACCTAAAGGGTAGCATTTAAAGGCTGGAATAATAAAAAGTCGAGATCTCGAAAATATTGAAGGTGGCTATTGAGTTTTTTTTTTTTTTTAACGAATTTTCGAAATAAATGAACTATTGCAATGGCTCGGAAAATTTTAAAATCAACATTTTTGAAAAATCTCTTAATTGAAATCCGTTTTGAGGGCATCCTGAAACGAATCTTAGAGTTTAACGCTTTTCCATATATATATATGTACTTCCATACGATAACTCTCCTTAGGATTGGGATAAAAGTTCCGTTCTTTCGCCAAAAAATCAAGCTTCATGAATGAAAGGCTGAGTTCGTTGGCCAGCACTTTTTGAGCACATTAAATTGGACGAATTTCAAAAAATGTACTAAAAAAATCACTAAAAATGGCTATAAACGGCAGAAATTGTTAAATTAATATTTTTTGATAGAATATTGCTCAAATAAGGTTTATTAACTATAAAATAGAACATTCAAAAATTTATGTACAAAATTATGCTGAAAAATGTACTTAAAATTCATTAAAATTTGCTGAATAATCGATAAAAACTACATAATGCTAATTATTCGGAACCTCTATTTGAATAGGAGATAATTATTTAAAATACTTTTTGCCATAAAATTAATAGACGACAATTTCCTAGCACTCAAAAACCTCAAATTTCAAAACAAATCAACATTATACAATACGGTAATTTACGAAAATTCGCTCATACTATCATGCTGCATTATGGTTTCTACTATCAACCCTGTACTTATGGTTTTTTAATCAAAACTTGGACCAGCAAAAACACCTTTCGAGATTGTTTCACTTGACGCGACAGGAGGATTTGCAGGGAACCGTTCTTCAAAAAGGTACCTTCATTTGTTAGTCGATAATTTTACAAGAAACGCGTTTATCTCTACTTCCAAAAACCAGACATCAAGTGACTTTGTGAAACTACTCAAGAAGGTACATGACAAGCATACACACTTCTTACGGACCAGTACTCTGGAATTAATTCTGCAGAATTTAAGAATTTCCTGAAAAAAGAGAAGATCAACCTCATATTCACTTCAGTCAATAACCCTCCCTCAAATGGATTGAACGAAAGATTTAATCAGATACTAGTAAACAGAATTCGCTGCGAAATAAATGAAACTCAGAGAAGAGCATGGTCGAAGGTAGCAGATGAATGTGTTCAGGAGTACATTCCACGGATCACTCAGTGACCTCATTTATTAGTCCAGAATACTTATCATTTGGAAATACCAGCCCTATAATTCCAACACATCTCGAACCAAAAACCGATCTTATACGAGATCTAGAAATAGCCTATGAAAATACAGTTAAAAATCGTGCTTATAAAAAACAATTGATCGACAAGAAAATAAAACATCATGATTTCAAAGAAGGGGATTTTGTTTACGTAGACCATGCTTCAAAGATAAATAGGAACAAATTAAAAGAGATAAGAATTGGACCTTTGAAGATAATCAAGAAAATATCAAACTCCATCTTTGAGCTGGATACAGGACACAGGAAGAAGGAGTCAAACATGTATCACGTCTCCAAGTTGGTGCCTCTCCCCGTAGGTGAGGGGATGTAAAACTCCAGTTTTATACAAACAACATCTGTGCTCGCGGCATCACCATGGAAGCGTGAAACATTCAAATAATTCGTTCCTCAATTAATATTAATTTGTCCTATTGTTCTTCAAGAATTTATTTCGCTGCAGTGCTGGATTACCCAATAGGCCAGACTAGGCCATGGCCTAGGGCCCCCGACAAACAAGGGCCCCCATGAAAATCTAAAATAATTTTTTTTTTGCAATTTATTTTTCAATTTAAATCAAATTTTCTCATATTTTTTAAAACTTTATCGATTAAAATACGTTTTTATGTTTAAAATGTCGTTTTTATACAAATCAATTCATTGAATCTATTTTCATCGTTAATACAAATATATTTTTAAACATAAAATATTTAAATTTTGTATAGATACATATTTTTAATTGTTTATTCCTTTTCAAGATTCGAATTTCAAATCACGCGCTAAAAAACTGAAACATCGTTTGCAAGCTCGAGCTTGTTAATGTAAACAAAAGCGATTCATTACACGAAAGCAGTGGCGTAGTTTGCGGAGGGGCAGGGTGGGCAAAGCCCCTCCATTAATTACAGAGGACGCAGAAGTTCGAGCTATGCGGATACAATCAAAATTAATAATTTTACGCTTCCAACTTCAGTACCTAACACCTTCAATTAAAGAATGTAATTAGTAAAACACAACTACTATTGTTACTATACGATTCTGGTTGCCTGGCGACTTGAGACGCTCTTAGAAATACAGAAATTTTTATTAGGTTCGTTTGTGTAGGGGCAAAATGGCATGGACAGCCCCATGGAGCGTAGTAAAATCACCTAGTCAACGAAACGGAAATGTGGATACTACAAACTAAAATCAAGTCGTTCCCCACTTCCTTCTGGGGCCAGCCCATATGCGATTTTCCCCTAGAAAAATATCCATTGTTCAGTATCCAACAAATTCTCCTACGAACTTCCCCTACTTTTCACTGCCTACTTGACCTAGCTTGGTTGTTGTCCGTTTTATTCTATTAATTTTTTATTGTTGGTATATCTATGTATACCAACAATACCATGGTACTTTGTATACATGGTAACAATGGTATCTTTGTATTATACCATTTACGAATTAAATCACAGTTAAAATACTCGTAAAGATAAAAATTGAAGTTTTCTGTGGTTATTGAATCAGTTCAATAGAAAAGATTAAAACAATCTATTGTAGCAGTAGGAGGTATTTCTATTCTAACCTAGCATAATGCTGGTTTGAGTTTGTTTTGTTTACATTTTGTTGTTTGTCATTCTCGGTTTCATGCCCCGTTTTTTATTCCGCGTACATATCTTTATATATAATTCCGAACGGTCTTTGAAATTGTGAAGAACTTCGCGGTCCGATTCTAGTGTTAGACCGCTCATTCGAATCAGCACGGCCCCAAGTTTGTTGCAAAAGTGTCGCCGTTCGTCAAGTCTGATGTCCATTGAGTCAGATATTCTTCGGCAAATTGATTTTGAAGACATCATCAACGAGTTTAATGATCGAAAATGTAGAAAAAAGACTTTTTGAAGATAAACGTCGTGGTTATCTTCATAAAAGATCTCCAAAAATTACTTTATAAGTTACTATATTGTTAATTATTTATAAACAAACAATAAATCATATTTAACAAAAAAAATGTTATTTTCTTTGTTATATTGTGTTTGGATCCTTTATATAACATAAATGAGTTGTTGAAAGTCTACAAATGTTTAAATAATGATCAATTTTGTCAATTAATAAAAAAGGGGGCCCCAAAAATTTGAATGGCCTAGGGCCCTCGAAAGGCTTAATCCGGCAGTGTTTTGCTGAAAGGAAGCTTGTTCGTTTCGATTCGTTTTCAGGTATTCAATCAAAAACTCTCATCTAATTGACTTTATTCATAATATTATCATGATTATTAATTAATAAACGTTTGCAGAACGCATCGCACCTGCTTTCTTTAACTTCCACGCTATATATATATGTATATATATATATATATATATATATATATATATATATATATATATATATATATATATATATATATATATATATATATATATATATATATATATATATATATATATATATATATATATATATATATATATATATATATGTATACATGAAAAAGTGTTAAACTATAGGATTCGTTTCAGAATGGCTCAAAACGGATTTCAATGGAGAAAATTTTCAAAAATTTTGATTTTAAAATTTTCTGATCCATTGCAATAGTTTCATTTTCCTCGAAAATTTGCTAAAACACCTTCTAAACCACGACAGTTGTACTAAGTTTGAACTATACAGTGTGGTGTGTGAGAGAGAGAGAGAGAGAGAGAGAGAGAGAGAGAGAAAAAAAAATTACCAATTATTAACATACATAGCACAAAAAAATCAAAACTTTCTAGAAGGTGCATAGAGGCAATATTAAATAGGAACACTAAGTTTTGATGATATAACTACCGGGTTCGATAAAATTATATATGAGTGATCTGCGTAGAAGGGTTATTTAATACAGAAATAATGAACCTTTGCGTAATAATTTTCAGCGTTCAACATCCAAAATTATTTAGCTTTTTTGAGATATACTAGAATTTATCGTTTTAGAGTTTTGGATACTTGGACTGAAGGGCTTTACTCATAGTGAGCATCTACGTTTTTATTTATTTGTTTTCGTTTTTATTAGGGCGGAAATTTGTTTTTATTATAACCTGATGAAGGGAACGTAAATACTATTATAGAAAACGCTTGCGATTCGGTGTTTCAATAAAGTATTTGCAATTCTTTGCCTCTAGATTTAATTCGTGGAAAATACAGAATGAGATTTGAGGTAGTATGACAGGAGTCGAGAGGGTACCTAATATTAAACTGAAAGCCCTGTATGTCCCTCGTGCTGAAGCCTTTTCTCCGACTCTATACGATCTGCTTTTCTATCCCATCTCACCGTCTCTGTCCCGGGAACCCACACGAGGCTCGCAAGGAAAGATAATGAGGGAGGCTCTGCGTTCCTCGACTGCCAGAACAAGACGCAATCAACTTCACCCGGATTCCTGGACCCGGTCTCCGGAGGCATGCGGGAAATGGGTCCACCAAGTTCTCACCCCGTCTATATGTTTTATTGTTATCGTATTTCTGAAGGCCGTGGCTATTAGAATATGGCAGGAGTGTACTAGTTAATTTGATTAATACGGGTATTATAGGCGTTGGCCAGAAGTGTCGTGATGCGACGACACAGCGCGACCTGATTTTCCGGTTCCCGTCTGTTCCGGAAAATATTAATTTACAAGCAATACCTAGTTAGTCGAGCTGAAGTTCTCACCGCGAACGTTTAATCTCCGGCTCCACCACGTCTCCCAAGTTTGTGATGGTACATCTGTATATTACTCCAACTCAAATAAATAACGATAAATATGGAGGTTATATACGTGTGTATTTACATCATGACATCAATATACCCGAATCACCTACTTTTTGATACGTTACACTCGTGTCAGAACTTTTGCGAATACACAAAGACCTGACCTCCTTTGTGAGTATTTCAAATATGTAAAACGGTTTTGTGAATTTTCGCGAATTGTTATTCTAAATCGTGATTACGCGCGGAGTAGATGGCTACATCAGCGGGTGGAACGAGTACTCAAATACCAGGTTCAAGATTATCCACACGTTCATAAACCTTACGTCGTGCCGTATACAAAACCAAGAAAAGCATCACTTGCCAATTTAGAACCCGCTTCTACACCCTCACCACCGAACAGCCCGAAAACTGTCAAAAGGCTGGTCTATCGTAACATTGAATCAGTTCTCGGCAGTGTTCGATCTTCTCCAAGAATTCCGAGGACTAATCTACAGTTTCTTTGCCCGATCTGTGGAGGACGCCATTGAGCCCGAAAGTGCAGGTGTTTCCTCCGGGTTATAACAGTACAACGTTGATCCAGTGCTCAGTTACTCGAACTGAGCATCAACGGCCTGGCATCACATCCTGCCGAAAATTCCCTATCACGAAATGTGTGCACCCAGTGTAAAAAGCGTCATCAAGCGCTACTATATGGCAGTGATTACCGTGAGAGAGAAGTAGGCCACGGAGGAGGCGACGCTGCAATCAGAAGATGATGTGAATAATGTGCAATGTGATCGTTCACATTAACATGGTTCTGGATGGGACAAGTAGGATCGAAGGGACATTGTCGCGGAAAGTGATACAAACCGAGAGCTTGCACCTGAGGACAGGAGCGTACTGAAAGGGTGAAGGGGTACAGTCCCATACTATTCAAACACTAATGCTTCTCGGAATTTACCAGCATACAGTGATAGAATATCAACAACTAAATTCATACCTGTAATTCAGTGAATTGACCGATTCGAGGAAATCATAAAGAATGTAAGAGCTTCGCTCGTGAATGACTGGATATTAATTACGAATGGAGATAGAAAATCAATGCCTCCAACATAACGATTCATTTATGATTCTATTTGGCAATACACATTCAAAAGTTCTTCGGTGGAAAGACAGATTTCGTACTATAAACAGAATTAACGGGAAATTATTGCACGTGATGAAGGTTATGCTTGACGTGATTGGAATCGGTAATTCCTAAAACGATCGAAAATTCTCATCTCAATAGCCAACCAATTTCTGCAAGACCTTCAGTTTTAATTCCCTAGCCAACTTTCAAAGCTTTTGAGTGGTGGCCTGTGTGAGTCCACCTGGGCGTGGGTACGGCCTTGATCAAGGTGCCAGCTGAAATGGTTTGATCTCGCCCCTGACGTGCGAGTAGTTCCATTGGCTTTTGCCAATGATTTCACCCTGTCGCCGAAACCCGTGAGGACTTGCACATCGCTCTCAATGCCTTTGCTAAGCAGCTAGCCGAGAGGGGTTTAATGGTCAACCCAGGTGTGTGTGAGTCAGCCTACTTGGTCCCGTCTGGTCGCCAGCATAAGAGGTGAAGGTGGTGGATGAGAAGTATTTTGTCATTGGACAGTTACCTATCACCACCCAACTCATGCTGGAAGTTTGGCGGTACCTTGGAGTTGATTTCAGGGCGGTGGAGAACTTGCTCGTGTCACTAATTTTCCATGGAAGCCACAGCAGAAGCTGTGCCTCCTTCGCACGTACTCGTACTTACTGCCAAAGCTAACTTATGCGTCAGTCTTTGGTAGGATTACTGAGGAAGAGCGGCTTTAGTTAGATTGAAAGTTCACTCTGCTATGTGCTCTTGGCTATAAGCTTTGCGCCTGGTGTCCCGAGTACCTATATTCACGTACTGGTGAAGGCCGGTGGGCTCGGTACTGTCACTCTTTCAGCATGAATCTCATCTTTATGCCGCCAGTGCCCACTTGCCCTTATGACCTCTAGCTGGGAGGTCGCCCGCACTGCTGCTGACCTGGACATAGTCAGCTCCTAAACCCAGCTCATCAGCTGAGTTCGCTGATGCGCAGCACGAGTCAGTAGATGGTAAAGAACTCCGACAGTGCTCTGAATCCCCGATTTTTTCTCGGTAGGTGGAATGGGCTTCAGAGGGTATTGGGGCTATCGCCATTTTCGAACCGTCCGGGTGGCTACATAAACCACTTCAGTGAGGTGTTGAAGGAGTAGTTATGGGGTAGTGAACACCCTTTGATATACCTGTTGGGGTAAAAATCAAAACCTGAATCATGAGGGGTATCAGTGTCCTATGTAGTTATCTATAAATTTCACTACTCAAAAATCAGTAGATGTCACTGCGCATGAGCAAAAGCCAAATCAGTCAAGCATCGTTTTCTCATTGCCTTTTTTTTTTTCTCGCTAAAATTTGGGGGAAGTCGGAAAATGACGATTTGATCATACCACAAAAGATGTCAACATAATCGTATTTTTAACAACTGGTATGCATGCGTGAACCTTTCTTAGTTCACCCTTTCTCTAACCACAGGACAGGATTTAACGTGCTTACTTATACGTTCATACCTATAGTTAATTTTCAGCATATCAACCAACAATCAACAAAGCTTCCATGCTACGCTGCATAAAGTCACTTGGTATTTACCCTAACCATAGGAACCTGCTATCGAATCTTTGGAGATTAAAACATTTATTTCCAATAATCTATACGCAATCAGTGGCCGGGGGTCAGGTAAGTCAAGGCGCCCTCCGGGTTCAAAGGTCAAAGAGCGGTTGGTGATGACGTGTTGGAGATGGCGCTTGGCAGACTTTATGGCTGCCTCCCAGAGACCGCCCATCCATGGTGCGTCTGGTGGGTTGAAATGGTAAGCCACATCCCGGGAAGACAATCCGCCATGGTGGGTTCGGTATCCCGAAGAAACTGCTGCATGGTACATCGTTCCTCATACATTGTCACAGTAGATGTCTGTGCATAAGCCGCGTCTGGCCATGAAGCGTTCCAGAGCACCCTGGTAGGAAGCGGTAGACAGGTCACCTGCCAACTCAATGGCAAGCCTTGGTGGTGCCACACAATCAATGCACTCCATCACTGCCTGAGGTCCACCATGGAACTGCCACACATTAGCGCCCACCCTGAGAAGCCCCTCCTCGTCGACGAAGGGCGTTAAAGACTGTAGTATTTTGCCACATGCACGTCCCTTTGTGATAGCACGGACGTTTTATTACTAAGAATCAATTAAAATGTAAATTATCACACAACGGTTTATTATACCTGGATTAGAAAGTTCTTCAACGCAGATCACTGGTATTTTATGTCAAGGCATCCTGCAGTATTCCAAAGCCGCTTTGCGATTTACATGAGTGTTGACCATTGTTTTCCCTTCAAACACTCAATCCCTGCTGGAGCGCGAACGGTTGTTATTACAACACTCCGGATGAGGGGTTTAACTGAAGTTTGGTTCATGATTTCCTTGATGCGTACTTGTTCCTGAACAAATTCGATTAACTCCTCAAATGTGGGGATATTCTCACTCTGCCCAAACGAACGTTCAAATAAACTACGAATATTAGTGGGTAAACAACGAAATCCTAAACTAAACATAATGAAATCGTGCGCATCACTAATATTTAAATTAAGAAAGGCTTTCCAATTAGTGCTGTAAATATCTAAAAATGATTGAAGATCAACAACACCATCACTAGACAGGGGTGCAAAAGAAAACAATTTATTTAAATGGTGGGTTGCGCGAATCCTGACATTATTATAATTGTCACAAATGGTTTTATACGCTACCTCATAATCTGCGTCCGTAATATTCAAATTCTCGATGAGCTTACGTGGAGTACCTGACAGTAACGACCTTAAATAGGTCAATTTTACCGCGCCAGCATATGAGCTGTAATGGATCGCAGCATTATAAAGCGCAAAGAAATTACTAAATGTGTCAGGATCGCCATTCCATACGGGAACCTCTAATTTGGGCAACCTAATTTGAGGTTTACACTCAACTACTGCAGTGGTAGAAGTATTTAAAACAGAGTCAGCAACACGCTTTACAGAACTTTCTATAGCTCGAATATGGTAGAACATTTCATAAAATGCAGCACTAACAGAATCGCAAGGTAATTGATCAGCGTCGGCTGCATCAATATTTGCTTCCAAAATATCATCTTGAACAGTATCAAACTGCTGCCTAATATTTTCTAAATTTGAACAGCTAGCCAAAAATACGTTTGTAGCACCAATCTTCACGCTCTCAGCTTCTGTGAAGCTTTTAATTTGTTGTAATTGTGCAAAAATACCTTCGCGTTTACGTTTATATAAGCGCAACGAACGCCTGACCTCCTCCGACGTAACTGTAGACGCCTCGTCGGGCATCACGGGAGGATTGTACTAAGTACGAAATGTAAACAAACGAGATTGGTAGGTACTAGGAAGCGTAATTATCACAGTTTAAATCGAGAAATATCACAGTGAGTTAGGAACTAATATGTAGGTATCAAAGTGTAGGAACTTATGTGCAACAATTTTTGACCTGTTGACCTATGTCAATAAAATTGAAACAGGTTGGGGTTTGTGCAAAGAAAACGTGGACCAGGTTGAACAAAGAAAATCCGAGCAATAAATTAAGGCCAAAAAATAGAGTATTTTATCGAGTAACAATCCTTTATTAAGAGAACCAACAACGAGAATAAAGTTTTGACATGATCAACAAAAACTCAACAACGAAATAGTTAATATACCTACGAAAATAAGGCCTCTTTATTGCACGGATCCAAGGATAACCTACCTAAGTATTGCACTCGATTTTTCACTTACACCTACCTATTGCACTATATCCTACTCCTACTCACTTGATCGACAAATTGCTGACTCTGACTTATAACGACTAGAAAGATTTCGGCTGTCTAATTTATACTAGGTAAATGACTAGATAGGTATGTACGATTCGGTTCGAAAAATGGACCACTTTGTTGGTGAGCGCTGGCTGTACAAGCTCAGGGGCGAAATGGACTGTATATTTGAGAATGTAAATTGAATTATGAAATTCTAAAGAGGGGGTAAACTGCTCTGGTAAACATATGTACGAAAGAAGTATGGTACTCACGAAGTATTCAGCGCTACAGCAGACCGCCGGCCGGCGTGAAGAGAAGGGTTGAGTGTCGACGAAGATCGTACACGTTTACGAGCAGAAAGGGGGGTTGATATGTACTTTAGGTAAATTATAATTAGACAGCCGAGTACTAGGTATTACTTTGAACAATATTCAAACTGCGATATCAAATGAATTGTGAATGCACAAAGAAAGAAAAAAGCGATGACGCGTGGGTTCCGATAGCGGGCGAGAGACAAGGAAACTGATATTGAGATATGGCGGGGGGCAGCAGGCAAGAGGCTTCACCTGTGTTCTGGTAGGGAGCAGCACCTCCCGGGCCACACTGATTTAGCGCCTTATTCAAAGGGCGCGTACAAACGTGCTTACTTATATCATTCAATTCAGTAAACTAGGTTCTATCTAAATCAAACAAAGACTTACCCTTTTTATTCTGAAAGTTTTCGTGATCTCAATTTTTTAAAATTTCTACCCTAAAAAAACGTTCCCCTTTAGGGTTGATCAAGAAATACCGGGATTCAAGGTACATGGGGGCGATGAGTTTTTAAACACAAGTTCTGAAAATTCGGTCCATTAGCTTCGGAGGGAAGCTTCGGAGGGAAGCTTCGGAAGAAGTACTTACGGAAGGACTTCTCTATTAATCCATTTTTCGAATCTTCCTAGGTAGGTAAATTGAAACGTGAACCAAAAAATTTTGAGAGGGAGGGTGGGGGGGAGGAGTGTTAAAATTTTTACTTTTTTGGCTCTCTACAAAAATTCATTATTAAATACAATAAACCAAAAACGCTGCAAATCAAATTATTACACAAACGTATTATTTCCGTATTAGATAGCCCTACTACGAAAAAACGAATGTATGCAATCATTAAATGAAGTCTATTATACATAATCCAAATGTAACTGTATAGGCGTAGAAGCATACCGAGGACAATTAATTGAATGAAATAAAACACCTGCACTTTACCAGTCTTTCTGTATTCAGCAAAACTGATAACTCAGCACAATAGTACATCAGAAACTAAGTATACCTATCGACATAGTCGTAGGGGCACCCGCCAACTGAAAACGATTGAAATGAAATATATCATCTACCAACCCTTCACAAGTTCATCTATAGATGACAAAAGTGATAAAACTCGATTTCGTGAAGTGACAGTTCCATTGAAGTAATGTCAGCTGATACGATCGTCTAGTTTATAGGGCGATTTTCACTATTTTCCACCAGATTTGATTTATCTCATGATGACGATCATATTTCTTGTCAAAATTCTAGCTCTTAGGGAGAGCGAACGCATGAATGTACTACGATCCGGTCTCAATCGTTTCTATACATGACTTCCAAAACAACCCCCCTGGACAACCTCAGATCTTTCTGCTTAGAACCAGCGGCTAAAAACTAAAAATGATGGAACATGCTCATAACGCTTATATAACAATGATTATGTAAAGCCAGATTCGGATCCTCAGAGAATTTTATTACAGAAAATTATAAAATTGTATTACCAATAACCACTTTGAAAGGAAGTAATCTTGTCAAATATTATATTATAGAAACAATCAACATTTTCTATAGAAACGTCTTCGTAACCAGATTACAACATTTTATGTAATTGTAGCCCACCGAATTTTCCTGTAGGCATAACGCTACGTACGGCAATAGGCTGGGCACGTAGCCAGCGGAAAATTATATTACCGCTTTTTTCGGGTCGCATTTTCGCAATACAAAACGCGACGCTTTTGGGCAGTGAAGTCATGGCTAAAGCATGCTCCGTACTAAAATAACAATTTTTCGAAAGTTTTCAAGATCGCATTCATTAATTACATCAGCCCTTAAAAAATGTCACCCCCTGAGGTCAATCAAAAGAAAATTCTACCTATCTATTTTCAAACGTAAATCAACGAATTTTGAGAGGGGGTCTAAACCTTTCCTTTTCTTCGTCAATCACAAAGATTCGTTATTGAAAACAAACAAAAACCGCAGCAAATTATTACACAAAGATTGAAAACACTTACATTTTACCATTCTTCCTGTCTCCATATCAGATCATAAATTGTACCGTTTAGGGTTGATCGATATTGATGTCGTAGTGCCAGAGCCAATTAGACCCCTAATGTGATTTTTGACTTAAAATTCATAATTTTTGGTCCAGCAGTTATAGAAAAAAGCTCTGGACGGCCAATGGACAAATTTTTAAATTAGTTTTTTTTGGATTCTACGCATCTTGAAACGTACCTTAACCTAAGGAAATTTTGAAGGTGGGAGGGGGGAGGCGGATAAAAATGTTCGCTTTCTTGGGCGATTACCAGGATTTTTTAATTGAAAATAATAAACCGAAATCGGCTCTCCTCAATCCAATACACATGTAGCTGCGAACGTTTCTTAAGGCAGCGCTACCTGTTTTGCCATTCTCCTCTAGAAACTTTCTATTCAATAGTAATTCAATTTCGGTTGTATTATTTAAGAATTCAATTACATCAGATTCCGAAGATTTTCTCAATCATTCAACAACAGTGAGGGATAATCAGGGTTAGAAGCAACCAACTCTGGACCCATGAGATCAAAGGCAACGGAATACTAAAATAGATTGTTCAGTATTTTACAGCAACATAAAATCTCTTGGCTCTGAATGTTGTTCAAAGCCGGCGAGGTAAACGATCACGAAGCACAAATATTTGTACAGGGGACCTTCATTATTTCGTCACTCGGACTCCCACCAACACGATTTATCGAAGTGCTTTTAACCGATCAACCAAACAATGGCAATCCCTGGTTTGTCATGTTGCAGAAGCGATCCACTATACGGTGCGACCGAAATCCTCTGATTATTAAGATTAAACTTTTACAACCAATCTGATTGAGTAAACAACACGACCGTGATTCATTGATATTCTGTCACCCGCAAGTCGAGGAAAATCGAAGAATAACAGGTTTGTGGGATCAGGACAGTATATTACCATGAAATTGATGTTTACCTAAAGGATAAAATATATTGGACATGAAGTTTATATATCAAATTTCAGATATCACTGTGAGAGTAAGTTTTAATAGTGTTGATCTACACCACTCAAACTATTTAAATGCACAGGCCCCAAAACTTTTCTTCATAGAAATCCATTTTGAATCATTCTGAACCAATTGCTGGTTTTACGCTACTTCATACATACAAGGAGATCACACGAAAGGTTTTAAATTCTTTAGTGCTCATCTCTAGTACTAATTCCAAACAAAACGTTCACGTTAGAGACTTTTTAACGCTTTGCTTTCGAGTTCGTACCTAATTCAATTTTCAAGATTTCACTCGAGTTTTGTAGTCAGTAAATGACACTTAAACAGCCATCACCTTCATCACTGTAAAATCAAAAAGGAAGAAGCGTGAAACAGGTAGGTATCAAACATGATAAAACGAAAACACAGATATGACACATAACCAACAACTTCACTACCCATCAACACAACATTACAACATCATTCTGGCACACCTCTTGAAAGTGACCTCCACACCATCAACTTCGTACGAACCGTCTGATTTCATTCAAATTCAGGTTGGGTACATATGGTCCAGAAAGATGCTCTATGAATTATATCATGATTCTTTGAGTATTGCGCAAGCTCGAATATAATTTACACACTCAAAAACTCCCAGTATAGTGGATTGGTTGCAATGCAATCTTCAGGGATTGTGCGGGTTAGCTCCTAAATACATATTCCTCAATAAATTTCATTGCTGTCGAATTAATATTAGCCCGTGCGCATGCGCAAACATGGATTACTTATAACGACCATTTCTCTTCATCTTCATATTAGACTGATTTCGTTTAAACTTGGTGGGTAGTTGGATATATCAATATTGAGGGGACGCTTAGTTGAAAAATTAAATACGCACAACTTGAAACATAAGTGCAGGTATTTGAATTGAAGCCTTTTGGGGACTGCTGGGTAAAAATTACAGCGTACCTAAATTTGTGACCCGGTTAAAATGACCCATAGGTCCTTCCCTTACAACACACGGGTAACCGGGTATTTCATTATGAAGAAAAGGTGAAGGTTAATGAATTGGTCGATATAATAGAACTTTAAGAATGGAATTTTGTATTTAACCTGTACTGGCTATAAACAGGAGACACAAGCTCTACCCCGAACTAGAGTACCATATCTATCCACAGACGGTTACTCAAGTTACTTGCTAATTCAAGTTTCAGGCCTACAAAAGACAATAATTTTCGCCAACCTTCCAATTCCTTCTGTCTTCATTGAAATGATCTTTGCTCTTTGTGAGGAAGAGAATCAAGAGCCTTCTACCAATCGAATCCTTAGCTCAATAGGCTCTTGAAGAAGGAGGGCTGTGGATGGGCGATTCCGTTTATTGCTTAGGCATTCAAAAACATGACGGGGTGTAGCGTGAGCGTGCTGAGAAGGCCTCCTAGGACATTATAACAACTCTTACTCCCAGTGAAGGGGTTGGAGCTTGGAAAGAACTCTAAGCCGCTTTCTTGTTAGAAGGCCGGATGGCGCAAGCACTTTGTAAATCCGGTTCCTTCGTAAGCTTTGCGGATCTCCCGCGGCTTTCCACATCCTATTTCCCAAGTTACCTACTTCCTGTTGTAGTCGATTGGTATGGTGGGAAGCGTTGTGAGGACGAATTGATCGGAAAAACTTGAAATATCTCCAAAAATCATAATATTGATTAAAACCCCATAATTCTAGCATCGAAGGTTGCATACAGATGAATGTACCTAAGTTTCAGATCGAATTCAGCTGATCAGGGCTCGGTCAAACAGGTTTTGTAGGTCGAGAGGGATAGATATTAACTTCGTATAGCTCAATAGTCAATCAGCTGCTCCATTGGCCCCCAACGCCTCAGCGTGATCGCTTCATTGATTCCTACCAGTTCTACGGAAATTCAAACTCTATTCAACTAGAGAAGTTACATTTTAATCGAATTGTACGACTTTGGCCTCTTCTATGCATTTTAAATTTTATAGTCAGAAACCACTCCTTTATCTTTTGCGTGGATTTTAAAAAGGAATGATAAGAAGATAGGTGTGAGAGATGGCATGTTTCAGCAATATTTTCGGGAGTAAACTTCCTTTTATAAATCAAATATGAGTTATTAATAAACTCTGATCCATGTACTTGGAAAAAATAATCAGTGACACTAGTATCTATAATCACTTGTACATATCAGTTTCAGAATTTCGCCGACGGATCCGTCAGTCGGTAACGCTGTAGTGGATCTCATTAGGTCGGATGCCAACTCCAGTATATTGAATGGGATATCGATTCTGGTTGATAGTAGATTGGGAGCAATGCGGGCATCTAGAGCAAATGTACTCGATGGGCTAGTGGAAGCTCTTGTCTCCATTATCTCGAGGTCTGATGCTCTTCGTCAATGAACCACCGTCAATTGACCATACAGGAAGCAGATTAATTGGTCAATAGCGGCCATTAACAACTAGTACATGTTCGCATGCGATCTCCCCACACGTTCACTGACGGGTACTTGGTTTTCAATAGGCATTAAGTAGCTGCTCACTGAATAATGTTTTCATTTCATGCCATTTGTTCAACTTTCGATCCTGCCTGCTATATGCTTTCCTTCTTTTGGGGAAAAAATCATAAAAACGTCACGTAAATGATGAATGACGTGAGATGAATATTCATCTCAATAGAAAACCAGATGGACGAATTATTGAAATTTGCCAACTGCTATTCGAGGAAAGTGCGAAATTCGTGGCATTGAAATTGGAACTTAAAGGGCTCGAAAACCACTGAGAAAGTTGAAAAACGCGCAGGAATTCTCGCTACTTCTGCTCTGCATCATTACAGTAGGAAATTCGTTATGACATATGAGGGCATAGGAGGACATGAGGACATAGGAAAGACATATGAGGACAGGGATCATAACTTGAAGGCAATTCCAATATAGGTGCTGTAATCTTTCTAAGGCTTTTGATACTAAAGATTGTCATATCTTGATCAATCGAATGAAGTTCCATTCATCATCATTATTCTAATTTATTTATTGTTTTTTTAAATCTACTTTTGGGTTGTTTGAGAGTTTTCCCTCGTTGAGGAAGCACATTGTATCGATAGGAAAGTATCCGAACAACCCAATGCAGATTGGTTTGGGTTTAATTCAAGAAGGAGCCTTGAGGTCTATTTTTGATTTGTATCAACGACTTACTTCCGGACCAGCAATATTTCAAAACTTACTTATGAGATATATATTTCAAAAATGGGCTTGCCGCGAGTCTTTTGACTGTAGCATAGCACATCTGATCTTGAATTGGCTTTATTCCAAAAATGATTCGAAGCAAATTTATGTTACTGACAGGTATTTGCAATGCTTAGTAAATCAAGAATTCTTATGTTACAAGAGGCAAGCTCAAAACCTATACCCGCCAATCTCTCAGGCGCGAAAATTCGACTAAATAACCATACCGAATTCGATTTTGAACCAATGTCAGATGTGCTCAACTTACGATGGGCGATCTGTGAGATTCAGGCAGAATCTTTCTACTGCGCGAAGAGGGTGTGGGGTTCTGTACAGGCCACCCTCTTCTACGTTCCTGACATTCATCTGCACTCCTATACAAGACATAACAGCGCCTCCATTCGGCTTCGCGTGTATTTTCCACATACACATTTTTTGATGCCCTTGTGTTAATCGTTGATAATTTTGTTTTGACTGAAACCCTGCTAAAAAGATTATAGATTTAAAAATTTTTGACCATTTTTAGCCACTATAAGTGATTTTCAGTTTTTTTTTTTTTTTTTGAAAATCGATCAATTTAATAAGCTCATAAATTGTTGGCTAATGAACTTAACCTTTCATTTTGGAAGATTGATCTTTTGGCGCAAAAATGGGATCTTCCAAATTTCCGGAATCGTTTCAGGATGCCTCAAAACGAATTTCAATGAAGAAATTCTTCAAAAATGTTGATTTTAAAATTTGCCGAGCCATTGAAATAGGTCGATTTTCTATGGAAATTCCCTAACACAGTTTTCGGTCGTTAATTATTGCTGTTGTCAGTCCTCTTAATTATTAATCCTCCTAATTAATAATCCTAAAAATTGTAAACTATAAGAAAAAGTAGAATGGAATTAGTGCATTATATAAATACTACGTCTATAAACAATAGAGCTCAATTTTAACAAATCTCAGTTCAATGAACAAATTCATCATTTTATGAAGCATCCGCGTCACCTGCTCAACATTTTTTGTCCACTTCAAACACGCGTCGAGTGTCGCCCCCAAGTAGGTACAGAAATGTATAGATATCTGCCCGCATAGGAATTTATTTTGCCATTGCAAGTCCAGAGAGCACTAATATCTTACTAAAATTACCAATAATATTTGACGTAGGAGATTCGTATATGTTTACTTAATAATTGATAAGAAATCAACAAAAGCAGGATGCCATAAGATTCAATATGCTCGAAGAGCCCGCCAATCAATATAGAAAACTTGAGCCCAGCACACAACCTAGCGACAACTCCGCGAACTGTTTTCAGCCGGGATGATTCCTAACCCTCACTCACAGGGAGCATCCCACCCACTATTCCCACTTCCGGCCTTACGAATGGGTCATTCGAAAACTGCAGAGTGACACCCATCCAACATCATCAGCTGTAATTTCAACTCAATAATCGAATTGGAGTAGAAAGTTAATACGAATATCAAATCCGTATCTCGGTTCAGTAAGGGGTGGGTCAAATGTCATAATCCTCACATGATCTGAGCGGATTAGTGCGGTGGGGTTGTGTATTCGGCCCAGGTAGCTTATATATACGGCCCTAATGGATTTCAGCAGGGCACTGTGATGATCAAGGTAAATAACAATCCAGTCTGCCAAGTTGGGTGTGGCACATAGCATTCTCGTATCCGTAACATGAATACATGGATTATTGAATTGTTTTGAACTATCATGAAAAATTCCAAAGCTGAAAAGAGTAAATCAAGATGTGTAGACGTGAAAGTGGCCAATCATTAAACTGACAATGATTATTGAAGTAGGTACTCTGCGTTTGGGTATGCGTATTGATTTGTGATCAAAGAAACTGATAGGGAACATCTAACACTAATTTGCATTTTTCTTGAAACTATTACCAACATCGGATGAAAACTGGAAAATAAGCTTGTTAAGGGGATTCACGTACACACGACAGACGGACAAAATGGCCTAAAACGTAAAATGCGAGTGAAAATTTTGACTTTGGAGACAAAATTAAAATAATTTTGTCTAACTGTACGTAGAAACGGAAGGAAAAATAAAAAATAAATTTCAATAAAAATGAAAAAATGAAAACTAAAAAATTAAATAATGAAAACATTAAATAAATAAATAAAACAAAATAAAATAAATAAATAAAATCACTTTAAAAAAATTGAATCAACTCTATAAAATTATATTATTCTATATCAAATTCCACGTTCATAGGTCAACTAAGAAACGGATCAGACATAAGAATCGGAACACGGAGCTTACGGAAAAATAATTCATCAGCTGTTAATTTAACAACTGTTGATTAGAGACCCGTTCCACATTCCAATGCCAGCACTTTAGGTTCAACTTCAACAGGAATGATATGATATCAACCTCGTTCTTAATTTTTAGAGTAGATCTGCTTCATTCTAAGCTTTTCTGATGGTTGGCAGTAGCATTTTGAATTCGAGGCTTCTATTATGGATATTCAAAGGTCTACTATTTCGCGATCCTATAAAAGGTACGTTGCTTTATACAGTACAAATCTAGCCATGTACTCCACAGTTAACACTAGCAATACATCCGTTCGTACCCGTTTCGTTTCCTCATGGTCAAGTAACCCAGTTCTGGTTGAAGTGATATAGAAGAAATTTCGTTTTATTGGCCATTCTAGAGATCTAGTCAACTAAATTTTATGAGAATATTTCTTACTCCACACGGTGAATAATGATTAGTACGTAATGAATTCCACGTAACTTGAATCGACCAATACTTCTTTGATTTTTATCGAAATATATACCTCCCTCAATGGCATAATTTGATAATTACTCACCTATACTAGGAAAGGGGCGTAACCCACGCTTCAACTTTGTATTTTCAAATGGAAATACATTCCATCCAAACTACCAGTGTAGTTTGATGATTTTATTAGCCTTGGCATCTCCAAACGAAAACGAAATGTTTATGCGTATCGAAATGTGCAATGAAAATGTGTTGCAACAATATCTCATGATTTCCGCTTACAGCCGCGTTGCTAGGAAAATGGTACGTCGTCATTTTTCATCCCACAAAATTCGTTGGCCATTTGTTCAAAAGCTCTCGATTTATCCAACCACATGTTAACTACTGCGAAGTGCATGGCCAACAAGCTGAATTAACTAATGAGCATGGTTATTTGAATAATTGTTTGCACAATGGTGATCATTCTCAATAATTGATATTGTGAACATGATTGCAACCGCTTGTTAATTTCTGATGATTTCATTGAGCTGGTGGTGAGTCGTTGCGCTGGTGATAAATAAATAAAACAACTTGACATAGTAGTGATAAGATACACCGCAAAATCTGAGTCATTCTTATATGCGGGTTTCACGGGTTTATGTGAAACGCGTGAGCTAAAACACATTCTGTGTTTCAATAATTTCATTCGGAGTATGTAAATAGAGGTAACCAGGGGTCAAGGGGGCTTCCCCCTAGACGAGACGCGGAGCGCCGAGTTTTTTCCAACTGTTTATCAAATTTTTCGTACCTACTGGTGACGCCAAATCACCCCTTCCGCCTGGCCGAGACCCCCCGACCCAGTGCGACGTCACCAGTTAATGAAAGTATGAAAAATTACAGAAAGAAAACTACTTACTACTTAACTAAGAACGCAGTTGGTTTCGAACTTCGTAGAATAAAATTTTCTTCCATTTAAAAATAGGAAAAGTAACTTTTTTACACCCATGGGTAATGCTCATTTACGTTATCACCGAACAAAGTTTCTACGACGACCCGGGAAGCTGCTTGCGATGGGTTGAGGGTGAAAGAATGTGAGATATCAGATTTGTACTTAGAAGCTTTTATGTAGGGAAACAGTGGTCATACGTCCACTTCCTACGTTCTGACCAGCAATACTAGATTCTGCACTCCGAATAGCAGTTTGCGCTGAGCAACTTCTAAGACCTACATTCATGTTAGATCTCCTTCCCTACTTCCATCATAGCAGATTCAAAAAGAGTCAGTTAAAATTTCAAATATTTGTACCAATGAAAAATATCCAATCATTCGTAGTTTATAGCAGTAGTCATTATTAATTTAATGATTCTAACCAAAACACGATATAAGGACCCATTTTACCCTGACTTAGTTTGATATCACAACATTTTAGGTAGTATCAACATCAGAAGTAAATTGAATAAGTAGTAGGTAGTACATTTGCTATTAAGGATGGTTTTCTAAATTGCCATCAACAATTTCAAGACGGATCCGGTTTAAATATTAGCATTCGGAACGTACGGCTCAAAGAGTCTCGTCGATGAAGGTCATATTTTAGCTAATTAGGATTTTTTAAAATAATTTTATATACGATAATAACTTGCACCGACTTATTCAATTAGGACCGTTATTACCACTGATCCATTTTGGTACTTTAACCTTCCTTCCCCTACTGGCCACCTTGTACTAGTAACTCCCCATTCGATAGAGCTGTAGAAGAGATAGCAAATAAAAGTTTATTGCCTTCTCTCTCCGCTCTCCAACTTCTAGGAATTATCACTCATAAATTCAATTGAGTAGTACACACGTACAACACATCATGGGTTGGACGTAAAATATTGACAATTGGAGATTTGTTAGCTATTCGGACTGACCACCTATTTCGATATTCCGAGGATGCTGTGCGATAGATATATGAACCATTGTGTTATGTATATTTTTGGCATCGTAGGTTGTCCGTTAATCTCTGAGATTTCACTAAACGGGGATGTATTACAGGTGCTACTCAGCAATTTTTATCCTGAAATCACGTAATGGCCAACTATAAATTTCACCACGGGAGGTAGGTAGAATTGAAAATAAATCTATCTCAGAGCTAGTCCGATGAACTGATGAGCGTATGAACTGAAATTCTGAGGAAATAGTATTTCAAACCCTAAAGGAACAGTGAGAAATCCTCAATCATTGACAAGGAAACTGGTTAAGTAAGAGCTCATCTCTGGTTTTATACTGTGGCATCTTTTTACTTTGCCTTATTGTTAAGGAGGTACCTATATATACATTTGACGATATTTCTACTTTTATTAAATGACAAAAATAGAATATATAAATTCAGCCCGCAGCATCCGAAATAAGCTCGTTATTTTCTATTGACGTGGAATGTTCCCTCACTGGTTGAAATAGTACACACCAATGCTTTAAGCTATGGTATGAACTGTTTCTAGATGATCCGAATGATCATTAACGTAGATAAGTCTCTGCTGATTGCAGATAAAACCCCGAGCGTGGTAGGATATCTACAAGGAGGACCAATGATGGGGTAGACAAATGGAGTGTAGGTAGGTGATTTATTTTAACTCACTAATTTTCAGTTGGTGGGTGCCTTCGTATATGTCGCAATACTTAAATTCTTATGTACTACATTACTCAGGTATCAGCTCTCATTAAGTACAGAATGACTATGAAGATGTTTATTCGATTTCACAAATTTCCTCTCATACATCTAAGCAATTATATTTAAGTAAATAAATATTTATAAAAGACTTCGTTTATAATTTATAGTCAAGTGTTTAACATAGAAGGGCGATCTAATTATCATATTGCATAATGTCAAATTGTGTTAAAATTTGACTATTTTGAGTGCAAAGAAAATCTGGAATGTTAATTTTATGGCAAAAAAAGTATTCCAAAAAATAATCTGCTGTTCAAAAAAAGATTTTGGATTTAAAGCTTTTTTTAACCAGTTTTTATCCATTTTTTAAGCAAATTTTAATGGAATTCAAGTAAATTGTTCAACATAATTTTGTATATGAATTTTCGAAAGTTCTATTTTACAGGTAACAAACTTTATTTGAGCAATGTTCTGCTAAAAACTATCAATTTATCGAACATAATTATTAATTAGCCGTTTTTAGTGATTTTCTAAGCACATTTTTCAAAACTTAACAAATTTAAGGTGCACAAAATGTGCTGGCTAACGTAGTCTTCCTTTCCGAAAGCAAATGCGTTGAGGGAGATCTGCAAGCCCTCGCGGGTTTCTGCGAGTAGGATTCTATTTAAACGAGCAGGTGCCCCGACACCACGAAGACAACGGTCAGGGCAAAGTGGCTAAGTGTCAAAGGCCTTAGCGACGTCCAGTATGACAAACTTTATTTAGCCTCCAGGCCCACTTCCCCCTTTCTTTGGGATGAAAAGCAATGTTCTGCTAAATTCCCGCCTCCTCGCTTGTTTAACTATCAGCTATTTATCGAACAAGATACAAGATTCTTTATTGAAATAACAATGTACATTTATAATTGGAATCGCGGGGGGGGGGGGGGGGGGGTGTGTTTGATAAACATTGAATAAAGTAAAACTAAATTATTAATTAGCCTGAACATCTTGTATATTTTCGTTTTTTTGTAAAATTTTTTTATTGTGGTATTTTTAATTTCACATGAGTTTCCTCCTTGTAAGTCTTCCAGTTTGGTCTATTTCCAATTTATTCATGTTTCTCATTACCCAGGAAAAGCCCTCGATTTGGTATAAGCTAGAGAAGTCAAAAAGCTCGAGCTGGTTATTTTCTTGAAGGTGCATCATACACCTTGGTTAGGGCTTCACCAAAATGTGCTGGCCAAACGTGCAACATTATTTTAAAAATGATTTACCTTTTATTTCTCGCTCACATGGTACCAATTCCTTACCCAAAGTTTGATTTCTTCAAAAAACAGTATTCTTTTTTTATCAAACTTACCTTTCATTTAACAAGGGATGAGCTGATCTCCAGACAATTTCTTAAATTATGGAGATCAGCAACTGCCAAATTTGTATTTTACTCATAAATTATTTTTCCCTTAGAAGTATTAAATACTTCATTTGTTTTGTAATGTAAAAATGATAATAAATTTATCACGCCGAGGTAGCGCACACTTTCCTCTTCATGAATTTCCGGGCATTGACAATTTGACGTGTTTAATTCTCTGCATTCATTGTGGTGGATTTTAATTTTTAGATCATGAGGAATGTGAAGCGAGGAGTACCTAAGGAGTTTACATTTTTCAGCATTAAGCACCAATCCATTTCTGCAAAACCACTGAGTTAGGGTACGCATGTCATCCTCTATCATTCTCAACAGAATTGTGGTTGAGCAGGCCTTCCAGACAACTGCTTTGTAATCTGCGAAGGAGTATATTGTTCCTCGTATTTGGAGATTGGTTAAGTCGTTCACAAATAATAGATATAGGGTTGGAGACAATGTACTCCCCTGCGGCACCCCCTGCTGAATCCACTGATCATCAACCATCTTTTCACCAATCTTGACTCTTTGTTTCTATCCTTTAAGAAAGAATGCATCCACCTCAACATGCCATCTCTGAATCCGATCTTCACACACACACACACACACACACAAGACACACACACACACACACACACACACACACATCGCACACGCAGAACCTGATTTCCATTTTTTTTTTCATCAGGGAACACACACACACACACACACACACACACACACACACACACACACACACACACACACGCGCACACGCAGAACCTTTTTTTTTTTTAAACTCTCCTCAAAGGCGGAGGAGGCATACCATTAAATTGAAGAATGAACAAGTAAATAAAATAAAGATAAAATGGCTTGTTTCTACTCAACACGAGATGCTGCATTTTGGAACGGAACTCTTTGACTGTTGAGTAGTTCTATGTTGCAACATGTGGAACCACTCTAATCAGCTAAGTGAGCTTATTTGGTTCCTATTGAACTTGAGATGCAAAACATTGGAACGGGGCCTCTCTGGGTGTGAAATATAACTGCAGGTACTATTTTACTGGCAGTACAGATACAGTTGAATATAAAAGTATATGACGGTACGCAGTGATGTGATCCAAACATAGGTTTCGGACGAGCGAGCGCGCACAGTAGCTAGTAATAATTTATGGAAGGCTGACGTTTAGTGTAGTTGTATAGAAGCCTTTTGGTTTAGTAAGAATAACTTAGAAATGTAGAATTGAGAAGTGCACCACCCCGAGGCTACATGCACTTAGTTTATTAATATATATTATATATTTACATGGTTATATACTTATTGTTAGTATCCACTTGGGCTGACCTTCGTACTCCAAAATTATTTGTTCTTTCTACGACTTATTTATACGTGATAGAAGTCATATAAAATATGAAGGCACATCATTAACCATACGCGGGTCATTTATGGCCAACGCACCT
Organism: Adelphocoris suturalis; assembly: GCA_030762985.1. Classification (NCBI taxonomy): domain Eukaryota; kingdom Metazoa; phylum Arthropoda; class Insecta; order Hemiptera; family Miridae; genus Adelphocoris; species Adelphocoris suturalis. The sequence continues at coordinate 36,418,455 of CM061046.1, forward strand.
TGAAAGATTGAGCGGTTTGAGCCCCGGACAAATGGGAAAAGGTTCGCCGGGGACAAGTGGGCTCAATGGAGGGAGGCGAGGGCGCGGGGCCAATGGTCGTAAAAAACTGAAAGCCCCCACGCAAGCTCTCGTATAAATCAGAGCACGTACGTTCCTTATAGTTGACGATGGAGTTGGTCCCTCACCACTAAAATATTTTATAGTTATAGCATGATACAATATAGGTGTTTCGTGATCCGGTTCGTTCGCTTTAAAACGTTCCTTGACACCTATAATACTGGCGTCTAGTGAAACCTCTCTCCACAGGATAGCTTCCTTCAGCAATGAAACTGATGATGAGCGGTACAATCACAGTATCTAATAAATAGGAGTACGTGAAATAAAATCCAATAAAACAAAAAGATATATTATATTCAAACTAGATGGAACCTGATAGTAAAACTATTCACTAGAAAACTATCATAGAGGTACTTTTACTTAATTTTAAGAATAACGATCCCGATGTTCTAAAAATAAAATAAAAATACATTTCTTAACCTTCTGCCTCAGTGATAATCTAACACCGCCTGGTTTTCAGGTTTTTTTTCAGTGAATATATCAAAAACCCACGTAATCGGATTATGAAGAAAATAAGACCGTTTAATCACGCCTTTAACAATGAAAACTTCCATTTAAACATGAACACTATATTATAAAATAGAGTATGTATAATATTCATTGAGATTTGGAAATTTGTTTCATTTCGTGAAAACTTGACAACATAATTATTTTGTAGGAAAAAAATCTTTCGATGACATTTCCAATTACACTTTTTTAACTTGCCAATTAATGTAAGCGACTCACCCTATAAATAGGAAGAGAATAGCAAATTCTGTATGAATTCAATTAATGGAGAAACAACAATGATTTGTATTTTGTACATGGTTTTACGTGAACAGTTCTTGTTAATAGAGAGTTTTTGTACTTCTCGTATTCATTTTCTCGTATACGAAAATGGCCTTTCCGAAACGAGAAGAGGTTTTCGTAACGTGGAAACGCTTTTCGGAACGGGAAGAGTCAGCTTTACTCGTGCTCAGCTTTTTCGGAATCGTAATTACGAGACGAAAACTTGACCTTCCTCTAGGATAACACTCTAGAATAACTTAGCAACTATCATGCAGTTGGCATGGATACACATACACACCCGACAAAATCGCCTGAATTTTCCCCGTGCCGTCTATTGTTGTTGGTTTAACCTTTGTATTTGTCTTTCTTTCGTGTTTTTTTCCCCGCACCTCAACCAGAAAGGTCATTAGCGGCATTTTGTTCTTGCTTTTGAAGTTTTATCAAAGATTTCAGCTTTAACATTTTCAAGGTTCATTTCTGTTTCAAGATTTCGTTTCAAGGTTCATTTTACACGTTTTAAAGATTCGTGTTCTTCATGGCAGAATCGTTTTCATATGATGTAGAGGTAAGAGGTCGTCGTTTCTTAATTTATGTTATATTTTGGAAATTGTCTACTGTGACAATTGAGTTTTGAGCAGTGATTCACTACAAGAGTCACGTTAACGTCTCTGTAAGAGTTCTCTTCCTCTCGGGCTTACGAAAACGCTACGAGAAATCGATGCAAAAAGGTTAGCATTCATCGTGCTCGTTCTAACAGCTTGTTTTCGTGTTTACGAAAAATACCAATACGAGAAATACAAAAACTCTCTATTGTCTGAACACCACGAGAAAAGAATTTTTGAGATGCAACAAAATTTATTCAGGATTCTACAATCACTCGTGGTACGTCAAGAGCAATCGATTTTGAAGCTATTGTGACGTGGTGAAATTCACGTCGCCCCTTTTCTTTGCTTTTCAAGAAAAAAAAAATTGGTTTTTTTTGTCCACAATTTTGATTTGGCCTTGAGCCAAATTTCGGACAGAAAAAAGTAATTAAATTCATATGTAAAATAGTAAAGTAACGTTCAAATAGCTAGCCACGGGAGAGATCTCGGACCTGTTGGAGGAATGTAGCGTCCCCTTCTGTGTGCTGAAATTTCACTCCTGCTGAGAGAAGGGGGCTGAATAGAACGTGGGAGATCGTTTGGATGGAAGAGGTAGAGGGTTTGGAGTCGCTGTTCGCGCTGGACCTCCCTGGAAGGTGTTCCTTTGTTCTCCAGAGAATGTTAGACCATTTTCCCTGACATCTCATGGTCCATACATTTGCTAAATTTCATAGTTCTCTAACCACCCTAAATAGTGAAATCAAAATAATCAGAAAGCTTTTTCTTGTATCTCTTCAATAAACTAATCAGAACAAAATCTCAATGAATATAAGGTCTTTGTGATTGATCTCAATATTTCTTTAAAATAGTTGCTGTAAAAACGAAAGTTTTATCATTTAATAATGATCAACAGGGCGTTTCCATTCGTTTTCGTCACGTCACGAGCGTCACGTCACGGTGGGGTTTTATCATTTAATAATGATTTCCGCTTACGACCGGGTCGTTGCTAGGGAAATGGTACTTCGTCATTTTTCATCCCACAAAATTCGTTGACCATTCGTTCGAAAGTTTTCGATTTATCTACTGAAAAATTTGTGGCCAACAAGCTGAGTTATGAGCATGGATATTTGAATGATTGTTTACACACTGACGATCATTCTCAATAATTGATATTGTGAACATGATTGCAACCGGTTGTAAAATTAATCATTATTAAATGATCTGACTGTAGGACCGTAGGCCTACCGTCCGTTTTTTTTTCCAAGTATCACGCTGCTCATTGCATATCTATAAAAACCAGGGAAATCAAAATAGGTTTTTTCACTTTGGTTTCCAAAATATTTCGGAATAATTGTGTATTTCAGTTAGGATCTTCAATCCTCTATTACTCTATCAAACAGGAAAACCCCGCGAATTAGATCTCATATATTTTCTAATAATATTTTTTTTAAATATTAAATTAAATCAATCATATAAATAATACAATAAAATAATAATAAAATAAAATAAAATTGCATTTGTTGAAAACTACAATTGCAGTATTAGGATTTAAGACAAAGGATGTGCACCTACGTATCAAAATAATTGAGTAATATCACCAGAGAAAGATGAAACTTTTATGTTTCAAACATTATAATTGCAAATTATTTAGGTGTTTTCAAAAACTCCTTTTGGAGTTTAAAAAATTATACTTTTTTATCAACTGTGAATCTTTTCACCCCTTTTTTCATTATTTCTCAATTTAACAATGCAAATTGACCAGAAAGACAGCCTTATACGTATAAGGACACAGTAGAGATATCTACCACCAGACAATGCGTGATCCAACCACCAGTTTTTTACATATAATCCCCCGCCAACAAATTGACGAAATATGTAAACTTGGAAGGTATCTTCTAAGATGGTGGAGAGGACCCAAAACGAAGGAATTAAGCACCTAACAATTTACAGCAAGCTCAGCAATAAACTATATGATTTGAGAAGCCTTCAAAAATTCTCAACCCTCAAAAACCATTACCTTATACGGATAAGGCGACAACCCCTAACCATTGTCAATTTTTCGTTTCTGAATTGCCCAATTATGATATTTCAGGCTACTTCTTGATTTAATCCTTTCCGCTATGGAATTTTTCAAGATCATTTAAAACTTTTTTATGATCTATACATTCATGATAGGTAAACGAGCAAGCTATATGCCTCACCCAACTTGTTTTTGTTTACCTGGACTTTGCCGTGGAATCATAATTTTAACTACCCTACTTTTTCATATTTACGAGCATAATACGATGACTATTTTCAAGACGATAAAATGAAATGCTGCAAAAGATATAGTTCATCATATCCGTATTTTATAAAGACTGCGCAGATCACTCGTCTATAGAATTACTTATTGAACGGAGCCTGCTGTATATCAATCATTCACTATAATAACGTATAACTACATAGACGTTGTGAAATATGTCATATTTGACGTACGTAACAATGACTGACACGTGTTTTACCCATTTTGCAATAATACACTATATAAAAATAAAAAAAGTTTCAGCCTCGCAGCATTTCAATAAACAAGTAAAATTGTTTAACTGACACAACACACACACACACACACATTTTTTTTTATTAACCTCCCCTCAAAGACGGAGGGGGCACGCCATTAAATTGAAAAATAAACAAATAAAATTAAAAAGTGGGGAGGACGACCAGGTTTACCCGACGCCGGCTCTAGGGATAAGGAAAGTTGCAGGACGAGGAGGAAGAATGGGATGAAAGGAAGTGCCCCTATAAAATGACCACCAGTTCAAGTAAGAACCCCTCAGGACACGGGTGGTGATACCACGGAGTACTCCTGCCGAGATGCCCAACTCGAGTAACTCCGTGGCGCTTTTCCCGCACCACACCCTGCGCCATGACACGGTCGCGGCAATGACCTTGATGTTATTAAGTGCCACTCCTTTTAGCTTGGCGCAGATCATTTCTATCATATTTACTTTTCTTAGCCTGCCAGGTCTGCTCCATGTCCACGCTGCCACTGACAACCTGGACATCCAGGATTATGGTAGACCCATCGGGCTTGATCGCAACGATATCTGGCTTCTTGCCCCGGTCACTCGGCATGTGGTATAGTCTCTCCCTTTCGACATCCCAACCGCTAGATGACAAAGCATCTGCTATCTGCTTGGCAACCGCATCGTGACGTAGAATGCGGCCACCGTGAGTACGAGGACCACATGATAAAGATTCTCATTTGTACCCCGACAGGCACGGCAAAGGGTGTCTACTGCCCCGCGGCTACTCCTCAAACACCTCACCGAGGTGGCTAACGTAGCCACCCGGACGGCGTGAAAATGGCGATAGTCGCGGGCCCCAATGCCCTCTGAAGCCCATTCCACCCACTGGGTAGAAATGGGGGATTCAGAGCACTGTCGGAGTCCTTTACCATCTACTGACTCATGCAGTGCAGCAGCGAACTCAACAGATGAGCTGGGTTTTGGAGCAGTTGGTGTTGCTCGATCGCACCACAACAACTGCTGCCGGACAAAGTCCAGGTCAGCAGCCGTGCGGGCAACCTCCCAGCTCGAGCCCCTAAGGGCAAGCAGGCGCTGGCGGCGTACGGCGTAAAGATGGGATGCTGGTGGAAAGAGAGACAATTCCGAGCCCACCGGCCTTGACCGGTGCGTGGATGTAAGAGACACACACACACACACAAATATATATATATATATATATATATATATATATATATATATATATATATATATATATATATATATATAATACCCAAAAAAAATTTGGGGAGAATACATCCAGGAATCGTTTCAGAATGCGTTAAGCGGATTTCCATGAAGAAAGGTAAGTTTTTATTCGCCACGAAAATTTTTTTCCAGTGTTAATTATTATCTAAAATGGCACAAACACGTATTTTTTCCTTTTTGTTTCTTAATAAAACTTTCCTCAAAGACGGAGGTTGCACACCATTAAATCAAAACAGAAAAAAGTAAATAAGAGAAAGTGGGGAGGATGCCCATGTTTATCCGACGCCGCCGCCGGCCCTACCAATCAAGGAATAAGCAGAATGACTAGGAGGTAGAGAGGGATGAAAGTAAGTACCAATATAATGTTGTACTTAAGTAGACCTAAATATTGTGTTAAGTGCTAATTCGTCAACATGGTTTTCGGACTACATGGAGTTTTGCGAAAGCCAACTGCTATTATTCTTGGCAATCATTAGGATATATGGTGTGTGAACATTGAGTGAAATTTATCTTGCGAACTCTTATTGAACTTGATTTATTCCCTAGAGAATTATTTCTTATCGTTGTCATTTGCGGAATACAACGAAACTGGTCTCTGGCCAATCATTCATCTCTTTTTCTCACTCCAGATATTTACATTTCCCTCTACGCAACCGCGTTTTCTCATGGAAATCGTCCTTCGCAATACGGACCCCTTTAGTCCCGTCGCAAACACGAGTGCCAAATCGTCTGTTCTCTGAAGTCGTCCATGCCAAATGTCTTTAGAGACCGTTAACCCCTCCTCCGCTTTCCGCTTTCTCTTGAACTAATCTGTTCTCATACCCTCGAAACGGGGTCCGACTCAAAATTCATTCCCTCCTAACTATCAAGCCGACAGTTTGATATTGATTAAAGTGGGGCGAAGCCCCGACACCTACCAGCCGGAACAGGTAACTAATGCTTCTGACCCTGCTAAATAGCAGTTGAACTAGAGCACTAATGAATATCTCAAGCCAAGTCGAGGGGTAAAGTGGTCTGGAGTTCCATTCGTTTTCTACGTAGGGCCTCTAGCAACGACCAGTTTTTCAACCGTTTTTTGTCGACACGAACGAGGAACGAGCTCTAAAAATGGCCGTTACTCATCTGATGGCCTCTCTCACAGTAGTCTGTTGGCTCTCAAAAATACGTTGTTCTGCACTCCAACGTGAAAAAACCCAGCAGGCCAGATACCGTTCCCAAAACTCCTTAGCACATAGAAACAGGATTAATATTGGCTTCCTATCTACGCTGAAAAGAACGGATAATAAGAAGGCTCCATAATTTAAAATGTTACTTCGGTTAACATCTTACTATAACTTCTTTTGAATCATTAAGTAGCGTGGGTGAATGTCATTATTTTGGAAAAACTTAGTTAATAATCATAGGTGTGTAGGGCGTGCATTGTAGTTATTATTTTCATCAATTAACTACCAACCAAAATAAAATTCTTGGCAACTCGCTCATTGTTCTGTTCAGAAAACTATAAGGCAATACAAATCGGGTAATTGCGTAAGTTTTATGAACTCAACAGTTTGAGCAATTAGCAATGACAAATTGGCGTTCCCATTTGAAAAATCCAAGTCTGTGCGTATTGCGCACATTTAACACATGACAATATGTACAAAATATCATAGATGAACTATGTATGCTAAACAACGGTGGGAGGGAGGGGTGGAGTTAATATATGGTGAGTGGAGAGAAAGAAAACTGTAGATGAAATTTAATTGATATTACAAAGATATGAGGTGGAGGGATTAATATCTCTATGTCACTGAGAGAATATCTCTAATGTCACTAAGTATCCTCAGTCATTTCGACCTATTCCACGTAGAGGAATTACTCATTCCCTACAACTTTCTTCTTTCAATTTTCAAACCAAAAATGTTAGGTACCTATTGGGTCTGAAAGTTTAATCGAAGGTGGAGAATTTGTGAATGTGTAGCAGTTTAGGAATCAAAATGTATTCGTTAATTGAAATCGTAATTTAATATCCGCCTCAATACGCTTGTAAATTTCCAGATTTCCGTCTTTCTGGAAAAAAAAAGAAAAAAAATAGTCTAAAAGAAGTAGCACCTAACCAAAGAACATCGAACTGTTGTTTGTATGTTCTGTGCACCTACCTTCCTGGGTCCTATGTTACAGCTATCCCATTATACCGGAGCATTACATTTTCCGTCAAATTATTTCTTAAGGGTTCCTAAATAAATTATTCGTGTTCATTCTTTAACGTGTAGATGTATGTATTTTATTTATGTAGATGTATTTGTTTTGGAGGAAAAAACACATATAAAGTAGCGATACCGTAAGAAATAAAGCAGGGATCTGTTTAGGACCCTGTCTCTTCATATTATTTATAAATTACCATCCTTATCAATCATTAGATTCAGGTAGCCTAGTCCTTCTTGCAGGCGACTTTTCTGTGCTCTCAGCCAATTCAGCTTTTCCTTCTCTTCAACTTAACGTTGGGCGCCCTCAAATCCTTGTTAAAAACTGATGTAACTCAAATGGTGTAATGATAAAAAACACAAAAATTGGAATTTCTCTTGAATGGTAAGCTCGAAATATCAGTCAATGTTTTGGGTCTATTGGTCAACAATGGATTTACTTGGCTGACCTACATGGAAAAGCTATCTTCCGGGATGTCATCCTGCATTTATTTGCTTCACCGACTCGCCCACTCAGTGTCCCCAGAAGTATTACGCCTAGCTTACCATGGTTGTTTTGCCATCCGGATGTCTTACGGTGTCGTCTTGTGAGGCAACAGTGGTCACGCAAATGAAATTTTTAAGCTCCAAAAGAAAGCCGTTCGTACCGTAAGTAGGCTGGGATGGAATGAGAGCTGCAGGGGGTACTTCAGGAATCTCGGAATCCTAACGCTACCTAGTTTATTCGTGTTGGTATCCTTGCTATACGTCAAGTTCAACCTGAATGAGTTCTCCAAAGGTTCAATAAGGCACAACTATTCTACAAGAGACCGGACGAAGTAATGCCCCCCTCTAATCAGATTGGCAACATCCCTAAAAACGAACCCCTATCTAGTTGGATGTCGTTTATTTAACCATATACACTCTCCAACAATGGATCTGCTACTTTAGTATTTTAAAAACATTACAAAACGTGTATTTGTAGAACTATATGATGTAACAGATTTTTATAAGCTCGGCACCTCTACCTTCATGTCCTAATAATTGTGTTTTCTCTTCTTGTCATTTTACGTGTATTTTTTGTTATTATTATTATTACTTATATATTATAATTGACTTTTGTATTGCCTGAAAGGCCCATTGCAAATGAAACCTATTTGATTTGATTTGATTACCTTTCTTTTATGGGAAAGACAGAAAAAATGTTATTACTAAAACTCTTAAATGAAATAAAAAATAATAATAATAGTAATAATAAAATAAAATAAGTAAATCAACTGGCCCATAGAACACTCAGAATTAGAGAAACTTACTCAATGAGATTACTTTTGAACCTACAAGTGATGATCATGACAATTTTTCATATTTTAACGAGTTAGTGTAAGGTCTCACGATTCTCTGAGTTTCTGAGAAATGTTTTTTAACGACCACAATTTCACTCTGTTTTGTTATTTCCGTTATGAATACCATTCTTAATTTCTTCCTCCTGGTACGCACTTGAAAAATTCAGCCTTTAGAAATATTGAAGTGAATAGTGATTGACTAACGAGTCAAGTTTAGCATACGGATTTATCAGTTCCAAGGAAACAAACTTCATACTTCATTACTTCGATATTAAAAGCATTCAATGCAGATTTTTACCTTGTGACGACTGAGAGCTGGCATACACGATCTACCAGTCGTCACCCGCCAATATGAGCAGATAGCTGAGTCGGAACGGTCGGTGTTGATATCCATCAACATGGGCATGGGGGGGCTATCCATCCTCCCATTTAGTCGCCTCCTGACGCTCAGACATCAAGGTACGATACCTCATAAGTTTAATTACGCATGTATATTTAGTATTCTAGAGACCTATCTAATTGCCCTCTCTTACCGATCCTTTAGCTGATCCCCCATCCAAAACCACTGCGGTGTTTTTTCTATTCAAGCTGTAAAACCAACTATTGGTAAAGTCCTCTCAGGTTAGTGAGATAGATCGCGTAGAATCTTTAGAGCAACACTTACATCGTTAAACAAAACATCAAAGCAGGTAATTTCCTTTGATCTGTGTACTCTCATTGTCACCTAATTCCTGATACATACACCTATACATACAAAATATATAGTTATCACAGTAAGGAGTAAATGCATAGCAAAATTCAGTACAACTGGCCTTTAGCCCTTCTTACATGGAAGCTCGAGCTCCAAGTCCACCATATACCTAAGCCTAGCTAATATTATTAAAAAAAAAAAAACCCTACCAGCCTACCAAAACTTAATTCAACTAGAATAAAACGAAAACGTCCGATCCCATCACCGCTCGTTGTTATCCTGGTTATCAGATAATCCGATTAATTGATACCAGTTCTGAGTATAATTATGACCGTAAGAAAAATTGAGAACCTGCCAAAACTGTGGGAACGAACTTCCCCCAGATCAGCAAAACAGACCAATATTCTGTATAAAATTTAAGAAGCACACAGACGAATAATGCGCACAATTCAAATATGAAGACTATTACCAACTGAAAACAGTACAGAATTCACATGTCAACAATGCAAAATGGAAACGAAGCAAACGGAAATTCAGAGTAGAATAAACGACATAAAAACACAATTAGAACATGTCAGAATAAAATGCTTGATGGATTGCAAGAACAAATAGACAAGAAACTAGATAACATAATGCAAATGAATAACACTAGGAATGATAACCCAAGTGCTACAACAATCACACAATGCGCGCAGTTCACCACCACCGGAAACACCCACAAACGAAATAAAATCAGAATTTATAAAACAACAACAAAAATTTAAAAAAATGATAGTAGAGTCGCTGACACATAGTAATTCGGGAAACCCGCAACAAAAACAAAAAACCAAAACATTGCAGCTACCAAAGCAAGTGGAAATTACATCAAAAGGTTACCGTGGTTCACGACTGAGGACCCAGACTCGATAATGAGATTTTTACTTGCACTCGGACGACTAAATAACGTGGCGCCACAATTAATGGAAGTGGCAATACAACGCATAGTGTTAATGCCAAAATTCAAATATTGAGTATGCATGTAATTAAGTAATCGATTCCTAGAACCCTATAGGACCGCACATCCACATAACCATAACCCTACCACCTCCACTTCCAACAACTCAGCAACCTGCACATGTCAAAATGCACCTCTGACACCCCTCAGCCAGAAAGTTTCCAGAATCCTCAGATGATAATTAGGATAGGAGGGATGCTGGAGACTAGTCGCAAGGGGAGAGGGGGTTGACGACTGATAGCCTGCATACACGATTTATCGGTCGTCACCCGCAAATATGAACAGACAGCTGAGTCGGAGGGGGAAAAAAGGGGGACGAGCAAGAACGGGATAGGAAGGGGGGAAGGCTACCAAGAGCGGCTGTCCATCCTCCCATTTAATCACTTCCTGACACTCAGACATCAAGGTACGATACCTCATCAGTTTAATTGCGGATGTATGATAATATTCAGTATTCTAGATACGTATCTGATTATCCTCTCTTGCAAATCCGTTAGCTGATCCTCCATCCAAAACTCCTGCAGTGTTTTTTCTATTCAAGCTGTGAAACCAACTTTTGGTAAATTCCACACAGGTTAGTGAGATAGATCCCATAGAATCTTTGGAGCAACACTTAAATCTTCAAATAAAACATCAAAGTAATCCCAAAAAGTAACCAAAGTTAAGTGTACTCACTTTGTCACCTTATTCTTTATACATACACCTATACATACAAAATACGAGTTTAGAATTATCACAGTAAGGAGTAGTTGCCTAGCAAAATTCGGGCCTTCAGCCCTTGTTACAACCTACAATGAAAAACCTTTGAAAACCAAGAAAAACAAATCTCGACCCACCTCAAAATTCGTTGGTTCACGTTTCAAGATGCGTAGAATCCAAAAAAGTTCCAGCCTTGCAAAATGATCATTTGAGCGAATTTTCGTCAATTATCGTGCATTAAAACATCAAATACTCGTGGTTTTGAAATTTCAGCACTTTGAGTGTAGTGCAATTTTTAACTATCAAACCAGCCTTACGGTAAATAAACTCGTTCTAAATAATATTCGGTGAAACAAATTTTTTTTTGGAATAATAGGTTTTTAGTAAGACTTTACAAAAAAAGGCCTTTATGTCCTTGAATTGTTTTTATATTATTCTCCAACGTTTCTCCCCAGAAACTGGAGCTTCTTCAGGAAAACAAAATTTAAAATATAAAATTCGAAATTTTAAAAAATAATTACTTATTGTTTTATTTTTTGACATTTTTGATCGATTTTTCAACAAATATTAATGAAATTTAAGTAAACTTTTCAGGATAATTAGGAGAATAATTTTATAATGACTAGTAATACTGGTTCATTGTTGATAAATTTCTTTTGACTAAATTTCAGCTAAAAATATAAATTCAACAATTTTAAGACGTTTTGGGCCATTTTAAATGATTTTTTGAGCATCATGTTTGAAATTTGACCAATTCATTGTCACTGACCAACAACCTCATCATTCCTATTAGAAAGCATGATTTTTTGTCGAAAGAACGGAATTTTTATCTCAATCCTAAGGAGATTTACAGTTTGGGGTGACACAAACACACACAAATTCATATAGCTATATATATGTATATCGTAGAAGTTGAAGCTATTGCAATGACTTTAAAATTTATGAAAACTATTTGTTTTGTGGCATTCAGAAACTATTCCTGAAGTTTGTGCTTTTTCAAATATATATATATATATATATATATATATATATATATATATATATATATATATATATATATATCATATATATATATATATATTTCATATATATATATATATATATATATCGTCAATATATACGAAATTACATCAGGAATCATTTCAGAATGCCACAAAACAGATTTCCTTGAAGATCCATTCATTTTTTTTTTTTTTTTTTTTTTTTTTTTTCAAAAACTTTTGAGCCATTGCAAAATTCGCTAAAACCAACTAAAAAAATCCGTCCGTCCGCCGTTCAGGGCTTTTCTTTGAAGCTACTGCACCGAAGTGAATAAAATTCAGTTATAAATCGCATTTGGAGTCTATTTGATCTTTGATGTTCTGCGTAACGTTAAAACAGAGGTTATCTGAAAACCAATAAAATATTTATATTGTGACAACGGATTGAGATAAAAGAGTGCAAAAGCAAATGACAGCTTCATTATTGATACTGTTTTCACTTAAAAGTATTGTTTGTTAGAATTGTCGTGAATCATCAATTTTTATGGTGGTTACTACTTTTAATTTTTTAATGCTAAAGGAGAGATCATGTGTTCGCCATCATTTTCCAGCACTGAAAGGCAAGTGTTCAACATTACAACCAAAGCCCACCTCAATATCATTGATAAAAATAAGAACCATCGTTTTGAGATGTTATTTCTGCAGCGACCAAAGATTCAGAAAAACCAAATCCATAATATGCTACACTTATGAAACCACTTATACTGGCCAGTTGTGATACTGACCTGCCTAATCTCTTGGAGACCTCAAGTGTCAGTTAACTAACGATGCTAACTACGTTGTTTTCCTCCAATCACGTTTCACCCTTGAAACAGGCGGACGAGTTTCATTTGACGTTCCTTCAAAAGTTTGTCATTAATACAGAACCTTCAAATCAGATGCAAAGCCAGTGGAGTGCAGGGGGAAATGTGAACAAAGCAACTAATCAGAGCTAGGAGACACTTTCCCGCAGAGTTAAATCGAGTTACCCACTAATCCCGAGCGACCCCGCGGTTCAAGCTTGAAGAATCCTGGAGGGTACATCACCGTTCTCTCTCAAAGTTAAGAACAACGCGATGGCAACTACGGACTTGAGTAAACGGTTCATTCTCCCATTGCTTTGTATTTCTTAAGATATTTCCGCCGGAGTTGAACTGACAACTGGTTTCGCTCTACAAGAAGTAATCAATGTCTTCATTACTGTCTTTCAATTTTCAAAACAAGGTAGATTAAAGGGATTCTGGATGGAGTAATCGGTTTCTATATTGAAGATGCTGACATTTTCGCATCCCCGAGCTTAAGCACAAATCAGCGAATTGAGTAAGAGAGAATCCATGGAACCCCCTTACCAAACTTGAAAGATATTCATCCGAGACTCATATTCTGTGCCTCATACAACGATCATCGAAGTCAAATTAACGAGATTTTTCACAGTATGTATTACGAAATATTCAGTCAGGTTGAAAACTACACTACCTCATTACCTATTTACTGATCAAGATGGTAAACAATTGTATTTCATAGAGTAATTGAAATTCGTTTTTTTAATTCAATTCAATTCAAGTTTTATGTAAATGCACACAAATAATTGTTTAGTATTGCGCTACGTAATTTTGATTCATTGTTTTCGAATTTGAACCGTCTCAGTCGACAAAGAAAATCGTTTGTTACTCCCTTCTCCCCCAAAACTAATGCAAAAATTATTTGACAAGATTTTCTACATAGATAAACCTTCTGCTATGATCTCTGCTCACCTTTGTTTTCCCGGTTCTTTTCAGAGTACGATCGTTGAAGTCTTTCGTTTTTCCGCAGATGAATCAGTAATGAACTTGAGATAATTACTTTCGCCACAATGTTTATTTTCGGTTTAGGTACTTTTTCCATTAATGGACGTCAATTATTACATAATCCACAAGAGAAAAAAACTGTTTTGCAGTTATTTTTATCCGGACAAATTTCCACAATTTGGCTTCCAATCGCAAATTGGTCGCCAATCGTTCAGTAATGTTATCATCAAACGTAAAAAGTAAAATTCGAGAGTTGAAATTTCGGAAATCGTATCTCTCAATAAGGGCAGTATTTTTCGATACTTTTCTGTGTTATAACAGGATTTTAATGAAACCACTCAGGTTAAAGTAGGTAAAATGATTGTGCTCCAGGGACACTTTTTTGACAAGACTTCGAATTTATTAAAACAGTGGTTTGGTACACAAAAATGGACTAATGGTGATTGGAATGTTTTTATTTCATCAATATTCTTTCCATATGTGCCTACTTCTATTAAATTTTCCACTCTTCAAGGTAAATTTATTTCTAGCATGAAACATGCTATCTCCATGATCATTTACATGATCATATTACTTAACTTTCTCTCCCATTTCTATTTTTAAAAAGATAAACTTGTTTTTCTGTTTATGTTCTCTGTGTTTTCTGCTGTATCATTGAAAATATTTAACATTGCTTTCACTATCGTTCAACTTAGCATTTGATAGTTGATTATGATTATTTTGATAATCTATTTTGATAAGTATGATATATACAGCATTTGTGACTTGAAATAATTGTCAATGGCTCTTGTATGTAATGAGAGTTTTTAGCCGAAGACGTGGGCATATATAGATTATAGAGCTAGATGCTAATGGATATTGACCCTCTCTATGAGTAAATTATGATACGATTTGAACAATTAGTTCCTAGGTCAATATTATATTAAGTATGGTTCAGAACAGCACAACTTCAATAGGTTTATTTTAAATGGATTTTTCCCCACAGTAAAATCTAAGCTATACTTACCTACTCCTACATCAGTTTTCCATGCTAAATTGTACAGTTGAAATGAGAATTCCCGTCAAAAATTAAAAATTTTCCTGGGGGAGTCTGATATATGGCTACTTAAACCGTAAGACATCAGAATTTGAAGGAACGGAGCACAATAACGCGAAAAAAAGTGCACCATTTGAGTTTTTGAAGATATTTAGTTCCCACATGTGATTCATAATTTGGGGCAATTTTTTCAAGCAGAATCACGCAGAGATATTCGTTTATTAAGGGGACCCGGCACCCCCCCCCCCCTCCCGCCCTTAATAGACCTCTTTTTACAGGCGTTTTCCTCAGCCCCCCAGCAACCAATTTCAGTGCTTTTTTTTCTTTTTGTTCCTTATATTCTCAATTTTCAATCAACATAGGGGTTTCCAGGTATCTCAAAAACACGAATTCGTAGGTATCATGGAATAAATGTCATATATTTTTTTTTTTTTACCTCAGAAACATCTAGCGGCAAATGAAATCAACATTTTGTAAAACCGCTACATTAATATCTTGGCCCAGATCTCTTCTTCAAAAAAAAAAAAAAAAAAAAAAAAAAAAACAAAATCGACCGAATAGGGTCAACCGTTCCGAAGAAAAACGCCCGTGAACATGAAAAAACATTACTTTACAGGAGAGCAGAAAAACCAACAGCATCCATCTTTTCATGACGTCGCAACGCATTATGCAAATAGAAGCTGTTTTTGCTTTCCCTAGACCTATCTGAAATGAAGTGTTGTATCATGATAGATTAACTATTTCATCCATGGATAATATAAACATAATACCCATGGTTGTAGCCCAGTCAAATAAAGGCAAAGAAGAAATTGATGAAGAGACTCTTATCATTCGACTCTTATCATACATCTTACATCTTATGGTTTCTTTGTGATTTTCAGTAGTCCGATTTCGTTTTTACGTTTTCTTTTGATTATTTATTGAAAATGGGTGGTTCTACACGAATTAAAAAAAAAAGAAAGGACCAGTAAACCGTTATTCAAGAATTAAGACGACAGAGCAACCATCTAGCCAGCCTATGCTGCCGGCCTGTACTTAAACAAAAAATTTACGCATTTGTAAGCATAAATTTGACTATGTTATTGAATTTACCTGTTCCCTAGATGTTAATAGGTAGGCTTTCGTTTTATGAAAGAAAAAAAAATCGATTTTTCCCCAATTTTTTGCTACCGGGTCCCCTTAATATTTGCTATACCAACTTGGAAAAATACTGAAAGATTTATTGATATTTTTCATACCAACTTGGAACAACACCGAAAGAACATGCCGGTTTTGTGCCTAAATACAAATTTAAATAGGTTTCCAACTATGCCACCTCGTAGCAGACGGGCACCTTCGGCAGACCAGATCCAAAATTCGATTGTGGGGTTGTCTAAATTCCATTTATTTTAGGATAAATGATCCTTTGATCTCTATATACTGAGCATATATTGATACTCAAGTTGGTACTCACATTTGCCAATTCATACTGGATTGGTACGCCTGCTAGACCTCGTAGTTTTTGTAATGGCTAGCTGTGTAAGACAATGTGGAGACGGTAACTAAAGGCTTAGTTGAATCGAAGGCTGGCTCACACACTACGCAGTGTAGAAAATGAAAGAACGTGGTGGAGAACGAGCTATTACGATACAGTTTATTTTGATTAGACAGTTAAAATCACCGCCACGATATAAAACCAGTGGGTGATTAATTTTACCTCATGATTCAATGAATGTCTCTAGGGGATGTTGAAAAAAAGATAGCAAACAAACGAACGTTTGTCCGAGTGGTTCGACGTTTCGAGTGCCCTCATCGGAGCCTTGTGAGTATACAAAGAAGAAGTAATTAGGTTTCAATTGAGTATTCCGCTCGCCACGCCGGAAGCAGAAAAACCTACAAAGGTCTCACTTGAGAATTCCTTCCGTGTATTTTTGATCATTAGCAGTCTATTTGCTTTTCAAGGCCCCTCTCCCACTTCCTGAACATAGTTATATTAATTTAACGTAGAATATTTGCTAAAGAAGAGCTACCAAAAACCATCTCCAGAGGGAATTGAAACTGTCATGATGCCGAAAAACGTTTAAGTCAATAACAAAAATGGCAAACAACTAGAACGGTTCATTATTTTGTAAAGCAACGGCAAATTCAAAGACAATGGAACATTTTGCAAATCAAGATCCATCATTCAAGTATAACAATCGCCAATAATGGTGTAAGAACAGAATTTCGAATTAAATTTGACACTGAACTAGTTTGGCTTACACCGGGGTCAAACAGACACAATCACTTGCAAGCATGTCGATTTAGAGTCATTGGAAAGGTTTAGGGGACGTGGAATAATTTATGTATAGTGGATGCATTGGTAACTTCTTTGATTGGCATGCCTAAGTCTTGCCTACACAGTTGTCGTTCTGGTAATCATTCAATCAAATAAGCTAAAAAATGAAATTCTTCTACAAGAATTTTCGTTCCTGTAAAGTAAGGCGTATTGTTATCCACCAATTAGTATTCAGCAGTTGAACTAATGATAACTTCATATTTTTCAACGTTTGTAAAAAGAACAAAAGAGTATTTGGGGAAAAAGAAAGAACCCTCTAATATCAGAGAGTAATTAAACGTTAATTAAGAAAGTAAGGGAGAAAGTTGATTACGGGATAAAGCGAGTCAAACTGGGCAGCAGTTTCTCGTGAGGGGAGAAACAAAAGCAATTAGGACATTTTACGATCACCAATCTAATTATAAATGTAATCATACGTCAACTTGTGTTTTTGAGTAGGTGCACGAATATGAAGCTTCAAGCAATGAAGGTTATTGTACTAACTATTGTAAGTATTGTACTAAATATAATATAATATATCTCTATTATTTATAAGAATGAAACTCCGTCTGTTTGTCTGTCTGTCTGTCTGTCTGTCGTGTCTATGCACGGCCAAACGGCTGAGTGGGCCGGATCTACGAGTGGGGGGATCTTTTTGGGATTTTCCGATAGGGTGCATAAGCGAATTTAAAATTTTCTAATCCCACCCGAACCATGGGCCGTAGGGCGGGAGGGGGGTCGAAGTAATAATTAATGTGCGCTTTTTGGACTTCCCCGCTTCTCCTACCCCTCTAAACGGCCGTTGACAATTCCGGAAAAATACGGGTTTCGTAGGTTTTCCTACGAGGAAGACGACGGCGCAATCGGATCGCGAAAAAAGTATCGGGAAATGCGTTAAAAAAATGCGAGAGTACGGACCCGTTTTCTCGAAAAGTCCGCCGAAAAACTTGGTTTTTTCCGATTAAAATATACCCCATAAAGGTACGTTTTTCGGAACGGTTTTCGCGGGCGAAATACAGCTTTGGGTCCGCCGAACCTGAATCCGAAATCGGATATCGAAAAAAGTGACGAGAACTCGGTCAAATTGCGAGGGGAAGGGGGCGAAACGTTTAAAATGAGAAATTAATCGACCCGGGCCGCACAATGGTTCGAGCCAGGCTTACGACGCACTAAGGTCTTGAAGGGACTGGATGACTCATTTCAACGGAATAAATACGGGTTTTCCCCTACACATATGCAGCAATATCTTGCGAGCGAAGCGAGCAACATTCCCTAATAAACTTTTCGTGGTTCCACGTAGTTTTATAAGATTTAATTTGTTTGTAAGAATTTCCAACAGAAAAAAACGTCTGCCAAGTTGGGTGGGCAGTATAACTTCCTCAATCGAGCAAAGCGAGCAGCATCCCCTACAGAAGTTAAACCTACCCTTAGGGATCTACCGTTTTCGAGCGAAGCGAGCATAATTCCCTACATGCCATACCTTGCGAGTGAAGCGAGCAACATTTCCTACATGCCACAATTTGCGAGCGAAGCGAGCAACATTTCCTACATGCCAGAGTTTGCGAGCGAAGCGAGCAACATCCCCAAATAAACTTTTTTGTGGTTCCACGTAGTTTTATAAGATTTATTTTGTTTGTAAGAATTTCCAACAGAAAAAAACGTCTGCCAAGTTGGGTGGGCAGTATAACTTCCTCAAGCGAGCGAAGCGAGCAGCATTCCCTACATAAGTTAAACCTACCCTTAGAGATCTACCGTTTGCGAGCGAAGCGAGCAACATCCCCTACATGTTTCATTTGTAATCGACCCCGCCGCCCATTTCACAACGGAAGGGACTCGACTTCTACGGAATACCTTGCGAGCAGGCCAACGCACGCGCGCGTATAAGGATGGAAGTTTCCCTTTCGAGCGCCATTTCAACAGAATAAATACGGGTTTGTCCTACACATATACAGCAATGCCTTGCGAGTGAAGCGAGCAACATTCCCTACATGCCACACTTTTTTCCGATTAAAATATACCCCATAAAGGTACGTTTTTCGGAACGGTTTTCGCGATCGAAATGCAGCTTTGGGTCCGCCAAATCTGAATCCGAAATCGGATATCGAAAAAAGTGACGAGAACTCGGTCGAATTGCCAGCGGAAGCGAGGGGAACCGTTTAATATGACATTTTTAATCGACCCGGGCCGCCCGTTTCACAACGTTGCTTACCAGAAGGGACCCTCACAGGGGGGTTCCCATTTGCACTTCTACGCAATACCTTGCGAGGCGAGCAGGTATACATAGGTACCTACCTTGCGAGCGAAGCGAGAGCCATTTCAACAGAATAAATACGGACTTTGTCCTACACATATACAGGTATACCTTGCGAGCGAAGCGAGCAACATCCCCTAATAAACTTTTCGTGGTTCCACATAGTTTTATACGATTTAATTTGTTTGTAAGAATTTCCAACAGAAAAAAACGTCTGCCAAGTTGGGTGGGCAGTATAACTTCCTCAAGGATATACAGGTATACCTTGCGAGCGAAGCGAGCAACATCCCCTAATAAACTTTTCGTGGTCCCACGTAGTTTTATAAGATTTAATTTGTTTGTAAGAATTTCCTACAGAAAAAAACGTCTGCCAAGTTGGGTGGGCAGTATAACTTCCTGAAGCGAGCAACATCCCCCTACAGAAGTTAAAACTACCCTTAGAGATCTACCGTTTGCGAGCGAAGCGAGCAACATCCCCTACACGTTGCAATTGTAATACATCGCATGTATACAGCCACACTTTGCGAGCGAAGCGAGCAACATTCCCTACATGCCACACTTTGCGAGCGAAGCGAGCAATTTAATGGGGGGTCCGGGGGGCTTGCCCCCCGGCTGGACGTGGAGGCGAGCGTAGCGAGCCGGAGCGGCTAGTAATATAATAATTGTACGTAACGTTTGTGTTTTGGTTACTAATCTCCTTCAACCAATGTAAGAATATAGACAGTTGCTAGCTGCCTGACTATGTGATGATAAGTTGGGATGACACCACCTACGTGCATAGTCGTTTTTAATCGACTAAAATGTTGCTTTTTTCATATTTGTCCATTACTCAAAGAACTGTGGAACGTGCCGACGAGCGCGGTAAACCTTCGTAGGACACCGGGTAAAATATAGGGACCTTCGGCGGGAAAAAAACCGTCGGGAAATGTGTTACCATGGAGCCGAGTTAGTTTACGATGATATTTTGGTGTGTTATAAATATGAGAGTTAGAATTATCTGATTAGGTTCTACATAGATTTACATAGGGGTTAAATACGTTGCGAAGCAGTGGAATGTATCGCAGAATAAAACGGCAATAAAAACTAACCACAAATATCGTAATTTTCGACGAAAGCTACCACTATTATCACTGGCACGGAAGGAAATGTTGCATTGCGCAACAGGTTAGCGTGACTGAATCCTGCTTATTTCGGTTTAGAACGGTGGAAATTGTAACGAAGTGGTTGGAATTCAGCAGGTTGGAACTAATCTCAGAGCAGATAAATGTGGCTGATTGAACGTATTATTTGGTTAAAAGCGTATAATGAAAACAATCAATGTAATCTAGAGTAATGAATGATGGATTATGAAATCATAATCTAATCAAGTATGGTACAGGTATTCTGGTTCGGTTTTACTAAGTTTTGTAAGAATTTCATAAACTTAAAGAATGCGTCAACACTTTAATTCTAAGATGGCAGAATGCCATTTGCCATATTTCCTACATTTTTCCGGAAGTTAATTTCAAAATTCAGCCCTAAGAAATCTACAAGTGCTTCAATTTTGGTTTTTCTTCGCTAGTTACGTGTATAGGTGGAAACTAGTTGTGTTTGACGTGTGCTTAGATTTTTTATTTCAACTTATTTGATTTTGCCATCTCTCAAGTTACTCGAGTTTACTGTTTTTAGCGATTACATCAATCATTAATTGCTGCAATTTATCGTATTTTGGATCGATGTTAGTAATAATAAATAACAATGCTAATGGGTGAGTAATAAGTATCAGTCATGCAGTATGACCATATGAGCGAATTTTCGTAATATATATATATTTTTTCAAGCTTTATATTTAAGTTATAATGTTTGTGCCTTTTTTGTGCACAGAAACTTTCACTTAGGTATTCAATTAAGGTATAGTGACCTAAAAATTTGGTGTAAAAACTAATGTTAGTATTTTTATCAAGTTTTTTCAATTATAGATTTTTAGGCACAGTTCAATGAAATTTAAAATGCGAAAATTTCGGAATGCTTAGTTCATAGTGTTGTCAAAACTATCAGGATAATGGTAAAAACCCTTAGCCTGATGATGGTTTTATATAAACCGACAGCTCGGCAATAGGGGCTTTTGTTCGTTTTGATCCTTATCCAAATAATTTCGACTATATACATATTGTGGGTCGATCATCTTTTTCTCTACTAATTCATAAGCCTATTCCAAGTAGTATTCCGCTAAAAAGTACAAACATAAAAATTTTCACCATATTTTTATATCTAGTATATTTTTTGGAATTTGCATTTCATAGAACTTACAAAGTGCTGGCCCACAAATTCATTCTTTTCTCAGGAATGCTTGATTTTTTGGCTAAGGAATGGATATTGTTTTCTCAATCTGAAGGAGTGTTATCGTCTGGAATGACACACATACCTATGATATGGAAAAATGTTCAAATCTAGGAATCGTTTCAAAATGCCTCAAATCGGTTTCCCATGAAGGACAACTTTTAGTTTAAACATTTTGGAGCCATGATAATAATTTAAAATCAGACTGGAAAAGTATATTTGTAAACATGTTTTCTTGAATTTCCCATTAGTGTGGGGGGGGGGGGGGGGGTTAGAAGATACCTATTCAACTGGAAAAGAAGACAATAAAATACACATTGTAAAATCGAGCTACATATTTGTAACAGGTATTCTTATAATTATGGAGGGGGGAGGGAGCTATCTCCAACTGGCTCTTGACGTCGTTTAAATCAATGTTCCTTGTTGTCCGACTCATCAGACAGCTCGTCAAACTTTCCCTACAATTAGTATGGTCAGGTAAAATGTGGCAATATATGTCGGTGAGTTCAAATCTCCTTGGAGTGAACTAGAAATCAATTTGCCCACATCAGAAGACTGACGCTCTCAGTTTCTTTCGAATCCAATATTGAAACTTCTAGAAACGAATACCATATCACATTCTGCCTCATCTCATCAAGCAATCAATAATTTGACTATGCCAAATACCATATCATAATTTGCCATATTCGAATACCGAGGAACTTTCAAAATCAAAAGTCGGCAGTAAGGAACAACGGAAATATCTATTCCAATCCACCAAGAACGGCCATCTTCCAATTTTAACTTCCTGGACATTTTATAAATGGCCAACATGTTTTTCATGTTTACTGGCATGGTTTAAACGTCCCATCGATGTGAAAATGTCATGAATATTTTATAGTACACTAGAGGAAGCGAAAATACCTATAAAGACGCAGCAAATTATTAAACAAAGTCTATTATACATCAGCTATCTCAATTTATCTGTATAGGTGTAGAAGCCTACCGAAATAAGTTGGGGAAATCATTTGCTCGTCTTTTCCCCCCCTCCTCTTTCCCAACTCAGCGATCCGGAGCCCCAAGACACCAACCTTCGCTGG
This sequence comes from Adelphocoris suturalis, assembly GCA_030762985.1. Lineage (NCBI taxonomy): Eukaryota > Metazoa > Arthropoda > Insecta > Hemiptera > Miridae > Adelphocoris > Adelphocoris suturalis. Next base: position 36,441,352 of record CM061046.1, read on the forward strand.
GGTCCAAACTCCGATCAGGCAATTTGTTTATTTTATTATATTACAAAAGACTATTACAATAATCAAGAGAGATTAAAATTACCTTTTTCATCATTTCTGCAATTCTAAATATATTATAGCAACGTTTATAAATGAATTATTTTTATCTTGAATGTTTTTGAGATCTTGATTTTAATTAATTAATTACTACCCTTTCGGGTTGATAAAATTTGATGCCGATGTTACTAGCACATCCCGAACCGGTGTTTGATTTTAGCGCCAAATTTCATAAACTTCGATCAAGTAGTTTCGGAGAAAAGCTCTGAACGGCGTACGGCGGATGGACGATTTTTTCCCGATCACTGGATTTTTACCCCTCCTGAAACGTAAACCAACAAGGGAGGGGTTAAATTTTTGTTGTTGCTTGATTAAAAAGGTTCATTATTGAAAATAATAAACCAAAAGTGACGTATCAAACTTTGAAAAACTTACCATAGATTTATTATTTGCTTACGATTGATGATTTGTCCAAGTGTACAACCAGTACACTCGTTGGATCGTCACGAAATATCTACTGCCGTAAGAAAAAATCTACATTGTTCACAGTCCACACGGTTCACATATTAAGTAAGAAGGTGACAAAACTCATAAATTTTCGAAGAACTGCGATCAATTAATACATACACCATATCTATATGATTAGAGTATCCCCTTCATTTTCTCAAGGTAGATTACCTAGATAAAGAATCGTAGAAAAGGAAATAGGATAACTCACCACGACAAAGAATCAAGACACACACTTAACGAGCGAGATAGTCAGTCCGAAGGGATAGCAATAACGATAACACAGATACAAAGGCAGGCGGAGAATGATAATCATTCAACATTTATGAATGTGACATAACCTCAAATAGAAACAATATAAAAACGGGAGGTGCTCTTGATAATGATATTGCAATAACAAGTTGGAATTGAATATCACTTAAACACCTAAAAAAACTACAATCAAGACAAAACAATAAATCGAAATACAAAATATAGGTAAAATGCTCGTTAAATAAGTAGCAAAAGAAATACATGAACGTACATGAATAAAGTAAAAACATGAAGATTTCCATTATTTTCACAAACAAGGTCTAGTGAGAAGGGTCGAAGCATTTATAAACCGAGACAAAGAAGAAAAAATTGTTGAGAACACACCGAATAATTACATAAAATTGAATAACCTGTTTCTCGTTGTCCTTCCCTTCCTTCGAGTCGCCCTAAAAAACAGGCAACATGAATTTTTATGGAGGTAGTAATCAAGCTCCAGTTCAAAATAAGTGTGAGAGGTTATTCCGCTCAAGTTAGTACCTTTTTTGTTTTAACAAAACATGTTCGTGACTTTGACGAGGTGTTAGAAAATAAAATAACATACCCACCTGAATAATAGGTAACATAATTGATGATACTAGATACAAAACGCTGCAAATTTCTACACAAAGTTTTATTATTTATGTGTTAGATAGCCCTTCTACGCATCTGATCATTGGTCTATAATTACTAAAGCCCGTATATAATATATGATCAGAATATGGCAAATCGTGCATCCCAAAAGGGTATGTTAAAAATAAATAAATTAATTAATTAAACTAGTCGTTAGGTAAGGAAAGAATATAATAGGTTCAGAGGCCCCCAAGCCTGCGTACCTCGTAATTGTTTCCGAGGTGTCCCAAAGGAGCTCCATCTAAATAACAGCACCCTGAATCAACTAGGAAGAAATTAGCCTCAGAGAATCTGATGCTGATCTTAGTCTCTCCATACTATGAAATTGTTCCTATTCCAGGTCTCCAAAAAGGAGCTGCTTTTCAGGTTTCAGCATCATAAGTCGATTAAGAAACAGAATTGGCTAAGAGGCCCCACAGCTGATCAGAGTGCACTGATATTGAATTCTTGATATTCTCCGTAAAACTTCCAGACAAAGTTCCAGTATTAGCTAAATGACGTAAATTATCGTATTTTATCATTCTAAAATTTTCGAATATTTGAGAATTTTGAGTGCAAAGAAGTTGTAAACTACCTACCAATTTATGTATATATGTATATATTTAAAAAAACAATCTTTTCAGTTTTTATCGACTTTTTAGCAAATATTAATTAAATTCTTCAAGTGTTCTAGTTGATGAATATCCAATGACTAAAATGCTGCTAAAATAATAATTTTGATGGTTTTCAGGTGTTTTAGTGATTTTTAGTGATTTTTTAGCACATTTTTTGAAATTTTAGCATTTTGCATGCTCAAAAAGTGTTGACCAACGAACACATTCTTTCATTTGAAAAGCTCTGTATTGGCCCAAGAACGGAATTTTCATTTCAATCCTATGGAATGTTTTCATCTAGAATGATATAAAATAATTAATGAACAAATTAAGCTCAAAAAACTTCAATTCAAGACTCAAAACATTTCAATAGCTTTACGATTTTTCTCGTTAGATATGCACTTATGATTCATATGGAATTCGAACTTAATTGATCAATTTCCTAAGTTACATTGGAGCACATCTCGAGAGCCTTTTGAGTTCGGACGTCTGGAACGTGCTCTATACAAGAACACAAGTCTTGGCTGAGCATATGAGAGTATGTGAAGTCAAACAAATGACTCGGTTAAAATAGTTTCACGACTCGTTATTCTTTGTTGATTAAGTATGATGCAATTACATGTAACTCAAACGATTTCTTCTGAAGTGGAAAGCGAAGTGCCTCTTTGAATTCCCTGTCGGAAGTTGTTAACGTCACTCTCGGCGCGTCGGTAGATGAAGTTCTAATTGCTACTCATACTAATTCCAACGGACGGAAAGTTATGTCATCAAATCACTCCAACTTCGAGGTACCGAATGCAATTTGGCGGCAGCCCCAAATACAGTTTCACTGAACATATTCTGCAGGATCGATCAACAGAATCTTCATCAATTTATATTTTACAATATATTTGTAGAGCAACGTTAATGATTATTTAGTTCCATGAAAAGATGAATGCCAAGTCTGGGAATGAACCCCTAAAATCAAAGACTAAACTTGTCACAAACTCATATATACTTTACAGATCTTAACTTGTGATGAAGGGTAACCTCCTTAAATGGCATCAACATTAATAGCTAAATTATAAATAGGTGCTCGTTCAAAACTCGAAATTAATAAACTGGTATTGTAAACGTGGTAAATCAACAGTAATAACGAGAATTATTTAATTAAGAATGCTGGAGGTTTGGCGGTACCTTATAGTTGACTTCATGGGTGTGGCGATCATAGCTGCATGCCATGTGGACCTTGGTGGAGCACTAGCTTGAATCATCAAGGCTTCATTAAAGCCACAGCAGAAGCTGAGCCTCCTTTGCATGTACTTACTGCCAAAGCTCACCTATAGGCTAGTCTTTGGTAGGATTGCTATGGGGAGGCTGCTTCAGTTAGACCGTGAATTTCGCTCTGCTGTGCACTCTTGGCTAGGCTTGGCTACCTGGTTTCTCAAGTGCCTATATTCATGCACTGGTGAAGGCCGGTGAGCTCGGAATGTCTCTCTCTAAGCTAGCATCCCATCATTACGCTGCCAGTGCCTGCTCGCCCTTAGGGTGTTCAAGCTGAGAGGTTGCTCGCACTGCTGCTGACCTGGACTTTGTAGGGCAGCAGTTGTTGTGGTGCGACCAAGCAACACCAACTGCTCTAAAACACAGCTCATTTTCTGAGTTAGCTGCTGCACTGCATGAGTCAATAGATGATAAAGAGCTTCGACAGTGCTCTGAATCCCCCATTTCTTCCCAATGGGTAGAATGGGCTTCAGAGGGGACTGGGGCCCGCGACTATCGCCATTTTCACGCCGTCCCACAGTACTTTGAGTATGTATCAAAAATCGAAAAAACGATCGGTCAAAATTCTTGAACCCAAGTGCAATAATCTATCCTTGGATAGTCCGTGGGCACGATTCAAAAGGTTTCCCGTCTCCACAAGCCTTGTACAGAACACTAGAGCGCAAGTTCCGCGGTCCAACTGTCAACAACTCATTTCACCCTAAACACTAACGATGAACTACCTTTTCATTACGAGTGCAGAAATCATCCGAGCTACTTCTGAGATCGCTCTGCTCTTCATGGCGAGTTACGACACAGGTATGGGCTATATTTATGTGGTTCAATAATTTTTCAAGTATGAATTTCCCTCAATTACGCCAATAATAATCCAAAAAATTTTCGACTAAACCTCTACCTTAGGAACTGAATTTTTCAAAAAGAGGAAAAAAGAGGAGTTAGGTCATTTGATATATGTTTTTTGACACTATTCCTTCACTCTATCTCGTTGGAATTTCCTGCGACTAGCCGCGACTTTTTTTCTATGATTTTTTCAATCTTTTCAGCTAGAGTTCCTACAAATCGGACACTGTTCAGAAAATGGAAGTCCGGGAAGAGCATGGAAGGCAAAAAAGGCAACATCCTCTCATCCTTGCTGTCTGATTTTTGTCTTCAATTGGATATTGACGAAGTAAAAATAAAAATTTCTTTCTTCCACGCCTACGTTGGAAAAATGCGGAAACAGTGCGGCAGGAAAAATGTGGTTTTATAAAAACGTCACATCAAGTGGCTGAATCTGCCGAGTTCGTTTTTTGAACCATTTTTCCCTTCGGGTGCGACAAAAATCCGTTCAGGATCGAGTTGTGGAATACCCATGAAGCCCTTTCACGAATGCAGTTCAGTGACGAAAAAGAGGCGTGTACAAAATTTGGTCACTCTTCATGTTTCTCTTTATAAACCTAGCCCTTATTAATTTTCTGTTCATGTACTACCTAGTCATTAAGTTCCAATACCCTTCTGTGTACATGTAAATTTATATTTATATAAATTACACATTGGTTGAAATAATTTATTCAATACATTTTCTATGAAGGTTTCCTAATCGTGCATTTTTTTCCCTCTCTCGTAGGTATATTACGAATTAGTACGTCAAAGCAGAATGCTTGGTAAAAGAAAAGTCTTCTTCTTTTAGTGGTTCTTGGTAATCTTTTAGTAGGCAGGTAGTTGATATGGTGATTAAAAAAATTTATGATTTTGATAAGATGAAATTTGTAGAATTATTTCGAGAAAAAGGTGAATAGCGCGTTTGGTTGACTTTTTTTCAGTTTTACCTATTAAGGGCTTATTTACGACCACCACATCCATATATATTCGTGATCAGCATAACATTCCCTACCAGAATCCACCACAAACAGATTTTTGAACAGCTGACCCTTACAATCAAAGTACTGTGCGTCCGGGCGTCCTTCAGCCACCTGGGTGAGGTGTTCAAGGAGTAGTCGCGGGACAGAAGACACCCTTTGCCGTGCCTGTCGGGGTAAAAATGAGAACCTGTACGATGTGGTGCAGCACTGTCCTCGTACTCACGGTTTCCGCATTCTACGTCATGATGCGGTTGCCAAGCAGATCGCAGGCGCTTTGTCATCCAGCGTTTGGGATGTTGAGAGGGAGAGAATATTTGACATGCCGAGTGATGGGGGCAAGAAGCCGGATATCGCTGCCATCAAGCCCGATGGGTCTGCAGTAATTTTGGATGTCCAGGTTGTCAGTGAACAAGGAGCAGACCTGGCGGGCTAAGAAAAATAAATATGACAGGAACGACCTGCGGCAAGCGATTTCCGAGCTAAAAGGAGTGGCGACTAACAACATCAGGGTAATGGCCACGACCGTGTCATGGCGCGGGGTGTGGTGCGGGAAAAGTGTCACGAAGTTACTTGAGTTGGGCATCTCGGCAATTTAATGGCGTGCCCAGTTTCAGTGGTTCAGTTTTATAAAAAAAAAAAAAAAAAAAAAAAAAAAAAATTATTTACCTCCGTCTAAAACTGAAAGAGAGAATGCACAAGTACCTAATGGCTAACCGAATAGATATGAAGTTCCTTCATATGAAATAATTTGACAAGAGTACGATTGTTTATGATTTTGGACATTTAAGTTACCTTACTTGCTTCAATTACCACCTTCAACCTTACCTTGATATAGGCAGGTCCTCTAAAAGTAATGGCCAAGTTCGTGGAATAGCAACCTATGGTAGGACCCACATAAACTGGACATTTGCTGCTCTTTCTGTGAAAACCGGACAATCAACTTACAGCAACAACAGCAATTTTCGCCTGCTTGTTAAAAACCGGACAATCCGGGCCGAAACAGGACACCTGGCTGCCCTGTCGTCGACTCAGGGACCAGACTCTCCTCAGATTAAACCACAAATAAACGATGAGACCATGAGACGTTGAAAACGAAAGAAGCATCAAATAGATAAGATTTTACATGGAATAATATTTAGGATAGCATGAAAAACGGGAAAAACATGTAGGATATTGATGCAAGTAGAAATGATTGCTGCCCGTCCAAGCGTCGCCGCCGCCCCATCGCTTGATGGTTTTCTATTTCGTTTTCTCAAAACCACGTTTTCGTGCCTGTGACTAATTTTGGCCGGTTTTTTGAAAACTAAAAGTTAGAGTTCTAGAGTCTATATTCTAAAAAAGGATGTTTTCGATAAAAAGCTGTTTTGCTCTGGCACACTAAAAATACGTCTACTTCCATAGTTGTGGGAAACACGTTAAATATACTGGATCCAAAATAAAAAAATGAAAAAAAGCGGTTTCAAAGAGAAAACGGGTAATTTCCGAGATTCAAACCAACGAACACTAATGAATGACCCTAGTCGTGGAAATATTATTAAATGCACCTACATTGCTTTGGTTAGTTTTTGGCCGTTAAAATTAAATGGTTTCAATTTCATTTTCTTTTCTTTTCTATTATAACCGTTGGGAATAGTTCTCTTGTCGAACATAAAGAGCACTCGTTTATCAACGTGAATAGGATGATATAAACTCTCCTGATAATATTATATTTCTCTTATATTACAGAACGTTAGAAGCCAATAATGATGCGGGAACCTCTTTCAAAAAGCTTATAATCGCGGAAGGTATTATATTTCAAAGAAAAGTTAGTTCTTCAAACGTATTTCATAACAAGCTATAACTAGGTATACGTAGTTTTCCTTATCGAACATTTTCTCCCAGTCTAGGATGCTCAGGAAGGTGATGAAGTATTGCTTCAATCCTCTTAAGGTTACGACTACCGCAGTATCGTGAAAATTACACCTTCGTCTTGCTGTATATTCATGGTTTATAGAATACCCTGGTTCTTTATAGCTTGATTCTCTTCCATGCAGCATTATCATTAATAATTATCACAAAAAAGCATTGTATGAGAACCATTTGGCCCCATTCTAAACAAAAGCATAAATGAAATTTGTTTACCTGAGGGTATAATTCTTCGGGAGTCGCAGACCTTTGTTCTTGTAGGCCGATTAAAGCTTGAGTGATTGGAAGCAACGCACTGCCCCTGAAGTCACCAACAACCTAAAGGCAGTAATGCTGGTAAGGGTGATGTGTATGAAAAAGCGTGATTATATCTATGAATGTGACGATGAATTAACAAGCGCAAATGTTTAAATAAATGTCAATAGCAAATGGGAGGCATGATAGTAGTTGATAAAGTTTAAAAATTCGTTTGAGGAACAAGTGAGAAATATCTGGTATATGAAATGTGCATTGTTAATAAACAGTATAAAATGTGTGAGGCTTAGGCTTGCAAGCATAACCAAATCAACTGATTAGGTGAAACTGTAAAGCACAAAAATAAGTAGTAGGTACCACCGGACATTCAAACTAGTCCCTTGGCAATGCTACAATGAAATTATGTACAAAGCTTGGGGAAATTTCGCCCGTTACTGGGGTAATATAAGCATTTACTATGGGCCACTCACATGTGACAAACAAAAAAGAAGGAAGGGAAAATCATGAGGTAGAAAAGTTCCATGGCATTGACCATACTGCACAACTACGTTAACATAGTGAATATAATAACCACTCACTATCGCAATATATATATCACTTGAATAATGACTCTACAAGAGCTTCAATAAATCACTTGGTAAGAAAAGAAAACAGAAAATAACAACACAAAACTATTTTTAATATTTCGGCTTCTGCCTTTTCCAAAACTACAAGAGTTTTGTGAACGGATGAGGTGAACAACCATCGAGCATCCGTGGTTCGGTCAGACGATGATCTCCCTGTAAGCCGACATGCCATTACGCATAATTCATCTTTTGATGATTGTTTTGGCATTAAACTCTTGAAAAAAATGAGGCCCAACGACAACAAGAGAATACTTCACCAGTCGGAAAAAGCCCATAGCAACGTGTTAGGTGCCTACGATCCTCCAGGACTGAATATTAGACGTTGAAGCGATATCCAAAGTTACAACAATCCTTGCCAACGTTGCAAACATCCTAAATTAATCATTTTCTCTCGTAGTTTTGAAAAAGGCAGAAGCCGAAATATTAAAAATAGTTTTGTGTTGTTATTTTCTGTTTTCTTTTCTTACCAAGTGATTTATATATATATATAACATTCACATGTTTATTTGTAACAATTAGGTATACAATAAATATTATATATACCTGGATAACTAAACACCTATAGCGAAAGGCCAGTCACGACTAAAGCTAGGCCCAAACACTATGGAATTAATTCCCATTCCTCTCTAGTAACCGTCCGCACCACATTATCCTGCCCAGTAAAAGTAGTGCAACCGATTTATCGCAATCAGCAATTAGTACTCGCTTTTAGCACTAGCCTTGCGAACTTCTACTTCAGGTGAAACCTCCTTCCGATGACGATTAGGGTAACGAACATAATGGGGTGCTTAGTAAAAATTTGTTTGAAAATATGAGGTAAATATTCAGTTCTAATTAGTTTTTCAATTTAGAGACGAAATTTTATGTCAAGGTACCTATAGGTACCTAGGTGGCAGCCGTTATCACATTTACGCATACGGAATGGCTAATAAGTTCCTACTGAATGAATAGTGATGTAATTCATAACTCAGTCCGGGTACATGGAGGCCCGCCTCCTTAAACCCTTGTTTCATGGAAGTTATCATCGCATAAGAATAAGCTACCGTTTGGTTGTATTGCATTTAAATTTATAGCGGCTAAATCGTAGTGCTCCTAGAAATAAATACAATCAAATCTGAACGTAGTTTCACGATATCGACACTCACAAAGAGTGTAAAGTTTTAGCAGACGCAGTAGGAAGCCATTACAACAGATGAATTTCAACAATTCTATCAACAAGTCGTTGGATCATAAGAAACTGATGATTCAGAAATTCGCATTACTGCATGAATGAGATGAATTTATCTACAAGAAAACCAACTACAGGACATTAGACTGTAAGTAAAAGAAGTCTTCATCGCATGTGATGGACTCCAGTCAGGCAAATATCTAATGGAAATAATATGCAGTTCATTGGAAGGCGAAAATAGTTCAACACCATTTCGTGTCCAACCATATATGTTTTACCATAATTCTACTTGTACAACTATTTTGAAAAAAATCATGCCAAGCTAACTTTGATTTCGCAGCGAAGAAACTCAATTCGTTAATAATTTTCCTTTCTTCAGAGCCAAGAGTACTTAATTCCATTTAATGGACAACGTACAGACGCTCGGGGGTATATATCTTGTTTACAGATTCGCCCTAACAATAGAAGTAATCAAGAGTTAAGTGATAGGGTTTCACAATGACCCTTATCAAAGGGCTTACAACGCTTCTATTTTCAAAGCTCGTAAAGACCGCAAACGGATTTTAAACTTTTCTTGAAAAGGCTTTTGCAAGAAAAGGGCTAAAAAGGGTATAATTAAAGTTGGCAGAGATCCCTTGCACTGAACTCTCATCGCAAGCTCACTTTGAACTTTCGAGTACTGTTCCAAACTTTTGAAGCTCATCAAACGACCTATAACCACCGTTTTGAGGTATGTTCGATCGGTTATTAGAATAACCACCAATAAATAATACTGATTTAAAAGGAAATTAAATGTACCTTTATTATAAGAATGTTGGGTCTTCTTCTCTTCTGAAAATGATTTTGTTAGATCATTCGAAACGAAATCAATAAATTTGGTGAAACTGAGGTGAAACGAAACTAAATTAATTTTTGTTTTTTAAGCATGGGACGTCGAAAGCTAACGAAAAAACCGTGTACGAAACTACGATGAATAGAATCAATTGAACCCCAGTGATCTCTAACCATAATTTTATGGCTCCAGCTAAATCTAAACATTTTATTTTTCGATACGTGAATTTCTATCTGTTTTAGCCAATTTTCAAAGAAAAACTGAGCTATTTAGATGGCTTCCAATTTTTGAATTTGTGGGGTGGGGGGGTCTCCTTCGAATCTGTCCCCTACATCAAAGAACCAAATCCTAGATTTTCGTATGTATATAAACTAATAGAGTGTATTTCCAGACGATAACTTCCTTAAAATACGGAGTAAAAATTTCGTTTCAAAGCGAAAAAATTCGTCTTGGCCAAAGACAGGTTGAGTTCGATTGCTCCAGTGTTTCAGGTTTAAATTTACATTTTAGTGACCTAAAAAATGTTACAATTCGGTTTTTTGACAATAGGTCATGACAGGGTACCACAGTCGGAGTATTTTTCAGCGCTGAGTCAATTGCGACCACCCTCAGATCTCCAAGATTCATAATATGTGAGAAAAATACCCAAAATTAACCACATTTTTGAGTTTGGCTGCGTGTACTAAAATTGTTTTTGTGATCTCGTCACACGGCTGTTCTCTCAGTTTTATTCAGAACATGAATGGTCACAATGATCAGAATTTAAGTGCCTAATTTAATTCTATTCACAACTTTCCTTTGAAAATTCGCTCTATTAGCCATGCTGCATGACTTTTTGCATTTTATCTATTATTATTATTATTATACACCGTATAATATAGCTTATCTAGTATTTGTACGCTCTATTTTCGATGCGGCTGTGTCTTAATTATTATTACGACTCACTATCGGTTAACAGTTTATATAAAGTATAGTCTCCATTTACTATTTAAACTATATGGGTACGACACTTCCGCAAGCAGATTAATTTGAAATTGATGAAGTTAAGGTAATATTTCACATGAGAAGATATAAACGTTGGTACCACATGGCGACAGTTTTTGTCGTGAAGAGCGCTGCCAGAGGGCAATGAGCGGGGAACGTGAGATTAGGTTCAATTAGACGTTACCAAGGTCTAATTATTAGCTTTTTTAACACTGCCGATCGTTGAATACAGTAGCGTGATGGTTATGTTGATTATTTTTCATCATCACATTTCTGATCCAACGTGAACTATTGTAAATCGGCAGTAATAAAGAATAGGTGTATATTTACTGAGTAGAACTAACGTCTAGTGGGATCATCGTTCTCCGCTCGTGACATCAATAAACTGTTGCCATAAGTTTTTATCTACTCACATTTTTCTCACTGGGATCACATGAGGTGAAATTTCCATATATTACTTTTGAATTTAGGTAATAATTGCACCTAGTACCTATTTCATATTTACGCCAACGCACAGACCTGAATGAAGTCCCATTTATGGCACTAATGTAATCGGCAGCAAAATAAAAAATAATTATTTTCTTTTGTGTAACGAACTTCTAACCATCAATTCAATACTTCTTTAACAATTCATATTCTTAACCAGTTATCGATAAGATTCAGCAGTGAGTTTATAGTTTGGTGTGTGATATCGGGAACAAGGTGAGATAGAACTCATGTTTTTCTACCAAGCAATCAACAGAGTAATGCCATAAACTTTATTTTCAAGATCAATTTAGTATATCCCAATATGGCACTAAATTAAGATTCTGAGCAGATACGCCTCTTCAAAATACCTATAAATTAAGTTTAAATTGTCAGTTAGGTACAGTTTATCATAGTGGGGTGACACTTCATCCTCCGTTACGAACAAAGCATCATCAGTATCACCCCACCCTATGGTTCCGAAACTCCCCAGCGTTCTAAGTCCATAGACGTAGAAGAAGAAGCTTCTACATCTGTGACCAAGTCTTTCTGTATGCATGGAAAATTATCGACAGCTTCCCGAAGAACAGACTTCTGACAGCAGTTATCCCAAGCCATACTCTTCAACCCTCTTAAAAGGTTTTTAATCTCATTGTGGTATGTTATAACTGCATGCAAGACTGAAAGTCTTGCCATCCCACATCAATCCCATGACGGTAACATGCTTTTAGAGTATTTAATTTTACAAAGCAAATCGTATATGTCCTTCCACCAAAATGAAAGTGTTAACGAGTGTTGAGGCATCTTGCCTTATTGTCTCTCTCCAGATTGAGATCAACCTGGGAAGATACTCCTGGACAGGCTCTAACACAGTCAAAATCCTTGGATGTGCATTTGAGAGGAGAAGGGATACATCGAAATTATTATCAGTAGGAAGAGGGACAACCAATATCTGTCCAGATTCTGCTAGCCAGCCAGAAATTTCATTGCTAAAAAGTAAAAACTCTTTAATCACACTAACAGGTCAGATTATTATATTGTTGGAGGGCAGCATACAAACTTTTTAGCATCAAATAAATGATAATTTATATATATATTTTTTTCCGCCGATCAAATCATCTAAAGAAACTCTCAGCACTATATGTTCAACATTTGAGGAGTGGCCAGTCATTGCAACTTATCAACAATAACTGCTTTCATCGAAATCCTCATCAACGAACACAAGAACGTTACAGGCGGCATCATACAGCACAGTTTAGACACCAACAACATGATCAAACCAACTTGCAACATGGCCAACAATCCAGTGAACAAACCAGTGAACCTGAGAGCCAACCAGTTATTGTGCCAGTCAGGAATCAAGAGACAGAGAGAGTTTGCAACCTTTCCTCACGCACACTCAGTGATGGAGAAATAAATTTACTAGCGAAGGGGCTCACATTCACTCCCACACCTCTTCCAGATCACATAAAGCTTCACGAGGATATACAAGAGTTTTGTTGGCGCCTTCGACTCAATTACTACTGGCATAACAACCCAGAACAGAGTACCAGCGAAGGGTTGCATCCTTCTCTTCAAAAATTCAAACCTCCTTTAAACTTTGATCCAAAAAACTCTCCTGAGTCAAAACTGCCAGCCTCCCATCCTCTGGAAAAATATATTTCACAACTGCTGCAACGCACTTCTAGTGCTTCTTTCCTGGGTTCTCTTCTCCTAGAAACAACTTAACGCACACTGGCCGCCTTGCAATGAAGTCCTTGCGGTCAGACGAATCCATTAAGATCATGCCAGCAGATAAGGCCTCAACAGTTGTTGTAATGAATACTTCCGACTACGAACAAGAAGCACAGAGACAGTTGAGAGACACAAGGTTCTATGAGAGTATGAATAGAGATCCAACTAATGACTTTGCCGTTGATCTAAGGAGGTACCTCAAAACAAATGGTACAAGAGAAGGACTAAGTTCGAAAGACATTGAAGTTCTTGTTCCAGATGTCCCCCAATGCCCTGACTTCTATCTTCTGCCCAAAATTCATAAGCCATATTCTCTACCTGACCAACCACCGCAAGGACGTCCGATAGTAGCAAGCTTTGGCTGTGTTACAGAAAGAATATCGGCTTGTGTTGATTCCCACTTACAGCCCATAGTACTCAGCCAACCGTAATTTATAAAGGACTCCCAACATTTTGTCAGTGTACTTCTAGAGACAAGAGTTCCTACAGATGTGATTTTAACTGTTATTGATGTTTCATCGTTATACATAGAAATTCCACATGACGAAGGTTTACGTGCTTTATCTCGCTTTCTCCAATCGCGCTCAGAACCACGAACTCGATCCACAAACTTCATAGTAAAGCTGGCGGAGTGTGTTCTAACTATGAATGTGTTTAAATTTGGGAATCAAATATATCTTCAGAGACGAGGAACTGCTATGGGAACCCGTATGGCACCATCTTACGCTAATTTGTTTATGGCTGACCTAAAAAAACAGTTTTCTGTCAAACAGGGAGAAATCTCCACTGTTATGGATGAGGTTCATAGATGATATTATCTTCATGATTTGGCCTCATGGGGAAGAAGAGCTGCTTCAGTTTCTTCATGAACTTAATTCCCAATTTTCAGTGAGGTTCACTTGGTCGTATTCAAGATCATGTGCAACCTTCCTTGATGTGGATGTCACGTTAACGGACGGGGTATTCTCGACAGCAGTGCATGTGAAGCCCACGAATAGGCAACAGTATCTGCACTATGAAAGCTGCCACTCCCCGCATACAAAACGTTAGATCCCAAGATCCTTATCTGTTAGAGGTCGTCGAATTTGCAACGATCATGAAAAACTCTATGGCTATCTATCTACATTAGAAGAAAAATTGGTTGACAGGGGTTACCCCAGAAGGTTTGCCAAGAAGAGGATCATACCGGCCCATGTAAATTACCAACAGAGACGAGAAGCGACCACTAATCAAGTTTCGTTGGTCACAACATTTTTCTTTGGGGCCCAGAAGCTCAACGGTATCCTTCGAGAATCGCAAACTATTCTAACGTCCAGCCAACTAACTCGCGATGTCTTTTCCGAAAGACCTCGAGTTACATACAGACAGGGAAAGAATATCGGAGAGATATTGTCTTATCGGCACCCAAGGATGCAGTCTACAGATTCATGCACACAAGGTTTACATCCTTGAAAACGAGCTCGATGCAAGCTATGCAACTTGGTGTTGGAAGGTTCGGGCTTAACTTCAGCCAATACCAGTCAAAAATATAAATGTCGAGGTTCAGCAGAATGTCAATCGAAGATGTGTGTATACCAACTAATCTGCAAAAAGTGTACTGACAATCATGCATTCTATTTTGGTAAAGCGACCACTCTCAACTTGAGAATGAACAATCATAGAGCGTCTGTTCACCAAACCCGACCACTCCCTGTGAAAGAACATGCCAGGTCACATACTGAAACGTTTGACGAATGCTTTGGGGTGAAAGTCTTGCGAAAATTGCCAGATGCATCTAATGATCGACTGCTGCAACAATCTGAGAGAGCGCATCGATGGGTGCTTGGAGCAAACCGACCACCTGGCCTCAATTTGAACGATTGAATATGTGTCTACAATCACGGCCATGGATTAATTACTCTTCAAGCTACCAGGGACTACGCATGTTAAATTTACTTTTCCTTCTCTATTCTGTGATCAAGATTTTTTCGAAATATCAGAACCTAAATTTTCTTCTTCTATTTGTGAAATTTCTTTCTTAAATAATAATTTATAAAATTCTGTAGAACCAATAATCAAGTCAGTGCGTATGAATATATATATATATATATATAAAAATATATATTTTATATATATAAATATATATATACTTAAATTTCATTAATATTTGTCAAAAATGGATAAAAACAGCTAAAAAAAAAAGCTAAAAATCAAAAATAGCTTCATTTTTTTTTTGAAAACGCTAGAAGCGAAACGTCCAAGTAATCTAATCAAGTCACTCCTTCTGTCCTTTCCCTTGTTGTATATATATATATATATATATGAATATATATATATAGCGTCTGCAACAAAGATATATATATAGTCTGTTGAAAACGCTAGAAGCGAAACGTCCAGGTAACTAATCAAGTCATATAGAGAGAGAGAGAGAGAGAGAGAGAGAGAGAGAGAGAGAGAGAGAGAGAGAGAGAGAGAGAGAGAGAGAGAGAGAGAGAGAGAGAGAGAGAGAGAGAGAGAGAGAGAGAGAGAGAGAGAGAGAGAGAGAGAGAGAGAGAGAGAGAGAGAGAGAGAGAGAGAGAGAGAGAGAGAGAATAAAAACTATTCCGCCCATGTTTATCTAAATGTAAAATAAATAAATAAACTAGGACTATTTCTTTTTGATGAAGGCAGATGGAAGTTCGGAGAGAAACGTAATGAATTCGTACTAGTACTCTGTACCCGATATTTTACAAATACCTTACTAGAAATTGTAGAAACTGAGGTGTTTATGACCTTATATGCTATAATCCCCTTGATGTAGAGTGAAGTGAATACGTGTTCCCGACAGGAATGGAGAGTGACTGAGGTGATTGACATGCTGCTTGAGTTGATAGACTCTTTAGCTACGATCATAGAACTACCTTCATTGTTGAAACTTATGTCCACTTCACCGGGAGAAATGCAGATGACATAAACACAATACATATAGAATACAAGAACCGCAGAAAAACGTTATGGAGTAGTTTTTAAGATAAATAATTTCCGGGGATGTGGGCGATTTAATCAGAAAAAAATTGCAAAGCCCCCAATCAGTATATTTCAATTCTATTAGAAAATTTATTTAAATAATATAATTAAAAACCATATTTTCCTTTCGAACTGAACGTAGGATTTCAAACATTTTTTTTTGCAGTTTGTATCACTTAACAGAGCACAAATACATTATTGAGAACTTTCCTCATATTCAGATTTATGGTTTATACACTTTTTTAAAGTAATATTCTGCTTTTTGTTCTGAATTTATTATGAGTTATTCCGATCCGACACAACCAGGCGGTGATCGTCAACGATGACGAACAAAGCACCTCAGAAATACGATTTGCCATGGACTTTAATAGATTTGACGTGTTGAATAGCCTGAGATGATTATCAGCACAATCGGATCAGATACAACGACAACAGGGGACGACAAATGAATGACATCAGAGCGATCCGAACAGATACAACGACGACATGAGACGACAAATTAATGATATCAGAGCCATCCGATCAAATGCAACGACGACTTCGGACGACAAATTAATTATATGATGGTATTATGATTCCTGCAACACTAGGTAGATGAAAAAAGGAGATTCTACACCTATCAAACTTCGCGAGGAACCTGATTCGTGGATCCACTGGTTATAACTAGTGATTTATATTTAGTATTTTGTCACTAAATCAACGCCTCGGCAAGGCTTCACACTCTCAATTGCAGTTTTGTTGATAATAACTAAACTTGGTTGGGCTAGGAGAGAAGAGGCTCATTTGCAATGGCTCAAAGCAGTGTTATATTATTATATGGGTCATTCTCCCATTTCGAACAAAATTAGAGTTCTCGTTTTCATTTAAAAACAATTATTTTAAAATACATTTTTACCGTGAATCCTTTCTTCTCAGACTACCTACTGATCGTGCTCAAGAAAACTTAGTTTATAGAAATTTTTTATCCAGGAGATACATGATCATGTTTGAAATCATTGTAGTGAGAGAATTAGGTAGCGAGTGAAGGAATTGGTTAAAAGACAATTCAACTCATAAAACGTTAAATTGTCACATGAAGTCACACAATGAGTATTTGAGCTCTTAATTAAGATGATTCTAACTACCAGTTATACTTGGTTTGGCATAATTACTTTGAAATGTATGGACTGTAAAAACAATAAACACTCTGCCTATGCCATTAACGGCACCCTTGCCGTGGCCAAGAGCCAAATAGTTCCACATGGCGATTCGAAGTTTTGTGGCGAGAATTCCGAGAGCATGGGATAGAACATTTAAAAAAAATTATCGGGCCAGAAATTATTTTAGTATTAGATATCAAGCAGAAACCAATTGAAAATATTCGCTTTTGATTCAGAAAGTTTTTGAAATATCGATTGTTCAATATTTCAACCCTCAATTGTCATCCAATGGGATGGGTCAAATGTAATGCCAAGATTACAGGCATATCCCATAGCGGTTTGAAAATGAAGGGCAGGAATAAAGTACACCCCATCCATAAATTAAAATCATGGAGTTTCAGTTACATACCTGGGGCTAAATGCTCTGAACAATGGAGAACGAAAAATTTTTTTAGGCGAAGTACCGCTTCTTTGACAGGTTATAAATGATTTAATAAACATGTCAGATTCTTCTTTACTTTCCAGTATTTTGCAGGGTGTTTCATGCTTATTTACTGACGCCAATCATTAGAGACGGAACTATTGACCTGGAGCTAACTTGATTGGAAGTTACACGGTGAAACGCACCGCCGAAAAAAGTTACTGAATTGAGCTTGCCACTAATGGGGGTACTCCCTCGGAAAATTCCCTTCACTGGGTAAATCACCAACCACTATTGTTTCAAAAAATGATGAGTTTCTATTCAACAATACGTGGAACATGAGGAAAAACTGCATTAAAAAATTGTTCAACATTAAGTAAAAGGATGGACGCAGTTTTCCCGGAGCTTTGTTATACTGCTACTTAGTCATTATCAAAACTAATTCATAACCAACACGAATTCTCTCTGAAATGAATATATCTCTGGGCAGAGAGATACAGTACTAAAACTTCTGCCGAATCGGGCGGCCAATATCCTCACTCACTACAACACGGACGTATAAAATTGGTTGTTGAACGAAGTGCCCACGAATCAAAATAATTGATTTCCATCCATTGAAGAGTAATATATTAATACACAGCAATACCGTGGGTAAGCGTGCTAATACACATAATAGGGCAATAATTCAGTTTCCTCATGTTCACACTGTACCATCAATACAACGGCTTTCACTATCTAAGGTACATAGAAGACTAACCGCCACAATCCCTGACCATGTCATCAAAATCGGTCAACTGTTCTCAGGCTTTTGTTGTAACAACCGATTCTATAGGTTCGCTCGAGTGCAATGGTTACTACAACCAATTGCTAAAAAATTCCCGAGACTTTTAACCAATTACCAACGAATTTGAACGGAATCGGATTGTTGATAGTTGATGAGAAATCTATATTTTGCGCAGTTTACGCTCACACATGCCAATGTACGCTACTAATCACCCGACGATGATGAAATTGAAAGAAAATTGCCTGGGGGCCTTTTGATTTATTTTTTGACCCTTTAATAACAATTTTAGCAGGGGGGGACATCCCGTATAAACAGCCTGTTCTCTATTGCTGAGGTACGACTGGAACAGCTGAAGTGCTATCCCCCGAACGCCAGACTTTTCTATAATTTTTTTCTTAGCATTAAAAGCCTTGGCGACATTGAGGCACGTTAGGACCACCTTTTTCCCATCATCCAAGTTCTGATAAAGATCTTGGATCTTAGATCTGGTCCAGATAAAACATCATCCCACTGAGGGGCCGATGCTGGACTCGGAAGTCACACAGGGCTGGGCAGTCCTCCAGGAAGTGGCGGATGGGCAGATGACTCCCACACTTCCCACACACACACACCTCGAGCTTCTACACTAAGCAGGTGTCTGTGAGTAAGATGGGTATGGCCAGTGGGAATCCGGTTGACCACTATTCGGTCCCTCCTTGGATGTTTGGTTACAAATGTGCCCACTGGGCACAAGTCCTGAAGAACACCACGCAGGCCAGTGACCTCACCATGCCATTGATCATAGTTGATGGAATTGGCTTGATGTTGCATATATTATATGAGATTTGATCCTCAATGCGTATAGGCAACAAATCAATGGAGTTATCACCAATGACTCTCCTCGCAAGGGCATCAACACACTCATCAATGCCATGAATACCTATATGGCTTGGCACCCACATAGAAGTAATGATGGAGCCTGATGTTGTGGCTTGGTGTAGCAATACACGTATGCTTTTTATTAGAGGATCATCCGAATGTGTGTCTCTAATAAGCTCGATGGTACTTGGTGAAAAGCTAGAGATCAGATACAGATAATTCCCAACTCCCAACAACTGGCAGAGTCGAATAGCCTGTGTCACTGCCCACAGTTCTGCAGTGAACACAGACATGACAGACGCTTACCGTCTAGTGACTTGGAATTTGGAGCTCCATAGAGCAAGGCCAACACCATCAGGTGTCTTTGAACAGGAGAATGTGTCCAGCCCTTCATGCGAAGGTCAACATGCGTCACAGACAAGGTCCAAGGTGGGACAGGGGGCACTTCATTTATGGGACCAGAGGGTATCTCCCTATGCAATTCGTTGTTCTCAACTAAACGCAGAGACTGCTGGAAAATCATAGTCTATCAGAAAAAGATAAATTACAATTATATTTTAATTATTATTATAAATACATATTTGTATTTCAATTCATTGTTTTATGAAGATAACCTAGATGATTAAATTCATCTTTTGCTCCATTTGCTATTTTTATTTTTATTCAAATATTAATTTAATTTAATTAATATAAAAAGAAATATATTCTTACCTATTGATTGAGGTATCTATCCATTATATTGTGAATATAACGTTTTCAGTTTTGCACTGGTACCTATATTCATGCGTACGTTAACATTTTTTTTTTTTTTTTTTCGTTTCTACTTGGCTGACGGACCGGCGTTTAATATGAAATGAAAACAAAGTTATGTTGGGCATTGTGTTTAAACGGAATTAAACTAAAAGGTCTGATATATTCCGTAGACACTGAATGCTTTTTTCGAAGGTTTTAACTCACGATCTGTGTTTTTCCTGACCCATGATGGAAGTACGCGTGTTAATATTGGGTACAATTTAGATTGGGACACCCATTCATTGGAGGAAAATACTTAATGGGTTGATTAAAAAACTTTATCCTCAGATTGTTGGGAAATCAATAGGTATATTACGTGATTACTCCTGAAAAAAAAAAAAAAAAAACTTGCTTTTCAACTTCGCATTTACTGAAAATGTTCACTACACTTTCATTTTTAGTGCCACCTCCCTTAAGTGCAGAATGTACTTTTCCTGTTATCCATAACTGGTACCGTTCAATGATTTAGGAGCTTTTAGCATTAATATTGCAGCTTAAAACGCTCCCAAGTTCTAGGATACGGAGAACTCATACAACTGATGCCTGAATGAAAAAAATATCCGAGGGTAAATGGAGAGCGAGTGTCAAAAACTTCACACTCAAGCAATAATTCACATGGCTACACATTTTTAACCATCACTTTGAAAGCGCTCAAGGTGAGGAGAAACATGATAACCCTCAAACTTTTTTCGGTTCTAAATTATTATTTTAAGGTTGGGTCGATGTTTGGTTTTCTCTGGAGACCTTCGGTATTGCTAAGAGAAATATCCATTGTTATTCAGTTTGAATTTTGCGATCTGACTAGTGAGATACTAATTATTCATAGAGACTAGAAAACTCCATTGACACAACACTGTCACAACAAGAAGTGTCTAATAGGTTTCAATGGAAATTAACGAAAAGTTGAACATGGGAACGCGACGTTAACCGCTTGCCTGAACAGATAGTCCATTAATGCTTTGCTATTCATCCTCAATTAATTTCGAATGTAAAGCAGCGTGTACAAAGACTTTGAAATCCGTTTCAACACAAACCATAGTTATAAAATACTGCATGGGTCCATATTGATGCTGTAAATTATCTGAGATCAGTAGTGTGTTTAACAGTGTCATCTCAGCACGCGAGGAACAGAACATAATTAATAATTTTTTGCGCTTTATATGGCTATTATTGAACTTAATCAATGTACAAGTGTTTTTAAATCCTAATAAAATTATTTTTAAAAAGGTCGAGTCCGAATTTAATTCCACCGAATCGTCGCTTCTAATTCCCAGAAAAAATATTGGAACCATAATAAATATAAATAAAATAGTGGTAGATAGGTCCATTTGCCTTGATAATTGGAAAACATAACTTCCTTCCATTATGGTTTCCTTGCCGTATAGTTTTGTATTTTCAAAAATAGCTTCTGAGTTCATCATGGCTTACCTGCCTAATCTTTAGTGTAAAAAAAGAACAACCACACGAGTGATGGTGAAAATGGTAAAATAGTAACAACACATTAAATTATCGCCTTACGATCGAATCATCTGATGCAAGTACAATAGAATTCCTTGGTCAAGAAATCAAGTTAATTTGTAGACACTCAATAACTAAGTCAATTTGAAGTTACTGTTTGCAGTTAGCTTTGTTGGTCTAAGGTCAATAGATCATTGAATAGTGCAGAACGAATAAACTTTCATATAATTGTTTTCAGCATTTTCACCATGTCCACTGATAATTTCAACTTATTTTCCGTAATGATATTTTTTACTTTCTTGAGTAGGTTCATGGTTTTTTTTATTGGGGATTGACGGAAAACCGTCTCCTGGAAAAACGTTACCCAATAACGATTCCTCGTAGTCATATTTCCAGGGGAAGCTTATCAGCTACCCACTAAAATCTTTAATATTTTGTATGTATGTTCTTGTTGCTGTCTGTGCGTGTCACATTATATGTTTCTAAATTTGAGTTACTGATTGAAAATTGAAATGTTAAGTTGCTCCTGATAAAACGTGCACTGATAAAACACATTAAACAACTTTTAATACGATTTGAACATGGGGAGATTAAGGCTGAGTATTCCCCCGGAGTAGCCAGGACACCTCGGATAAATAATCGAAGGAAAATGGAAAATTTGATCGATTGCCTAGAACCTGTGAAGGCACCTTCGTTCTAATGTCCGGACAAAGGAAGGAATAAGCCCGGAGCCAGTAAAAGCACTGCAGAATTAGGACATGGAAATTGCAAAACCTGGAGATCTAAGGACACTGTGGGTTTGAGAGGTTGGTTGAGCAAAGAACAAGACGAAGTTGAAATGCGACAATGGCAGAATGCCACCTCCGCCCAGCCTGCAGCCGGTTTTATAGGTCCAGTACCTCTTTCTGGTCTTTTCCTTTCCTTTCCTCTTTACTATCCAGGTTTCTGGTGCACAAAGGTCGGTTTCTAATATGTTTATCAAGCAAAATTACAAGTTACCTAGGCCGAGCATGACAAAATGTGTTGGAGCTGGTCTTCAAATCGTCAGTTGACAGATCAAGTCACTCTCTGTAGGTAAATACAGTTTTCAAAAAAATAAAAAAAAAAAAAAAAAAATAAAAGAAAAAAAGAGTGGCACTGTTTGCATTTTATTAAAATATCGCGCCTACTTTGAATTATAACTTGATTTTATTTACGGAGACGCAGGAGATGGGCCATTGTGTGAATATAATGAGCTTGGTGTGGAGCCGTCATATACAGGAGTGATAGGTCAAATGCTACTTCTTCCAAATCAATTTGTATGTGTGCCCAAGAAACGTTAGTCATATGAATTGACACAAAAGTTCGTTAAAGTTCAGCAGATATTTGCAGTATTTCCTGATTGTACGCTTATAACGGGGGTAGTGTTTATTCGCCCGATTCCCAGTCTATTATTCATTATTGTAGTACATTTTCTACTTAACAACTGTCTGAAAGAGGTAATATTGACCTAGCGTGACGTCACATTTTGCTGAAACTTTGAAAAATCATAAAAAGCATTTCCTTACTCATCGTAGAAAAGTGCAGATGGCGAGGACACTCTCAGAATGTAAAATTTAAAAATAATAAACGCAATGTTTTTAGACCAATGGGTAACCCTCATTATTCAATTATTTGTTTAAAAATAGATTACCTCGTGCTGATCTTCCAAATGTCATAAAAGTCGTGGTCATATTTTCATGTACGTGGTTCTTTGAGTCAATTTACGGCATTCAAGAAACCGGTCAGGTTTATAACCAACGGTGGTCCGAATGTTTTCTTACAACATAATTAAATACGATTAAGTAGGACTATTACTGACTTTCTTATTAATATAACTAGCCGGTCTGGCTCTCTTCGCTCGCCTCCACGTTCAGCCGAGGGACAAGCTCCCAGGACCCCCCATTAAGTTGCTCGCTTCGCTCGCAAGGTGTGGCTGTGTATATGCGATGGTCTCTCACCCCCACTCAAGTGTATAACAATTGAAACATGTAGAAATGTTGCTCGCTTCGCTTGCAAACGGTAGATCCCTAAGGGTAGGTTTAACGTGTGTACGGGATGTTGCTCGCTTCGCTCGCTCGGTATGGCTGTATATATGTATAGGAAAACACTCGTTGAAATCCGATGTACGTAGGGAATGTTGCTCGCTTCGCTCACTCAGCTGAGCAAGGGTTACGCAATTTTGATGTGGCCTATATTTTGCGCCGGAAGTGGCTGGTCATATTAAATAAAGAATCGCGCAAATCGGTCAATCCGTTCAAAAGTAATGGAGGTGCCCACATACAGACACTTTACTGTATAAATATGAAGAAGATAGATTGCGTAAAAATTGAAAGTTATTGGGTTGTATAAAAGAAGTAATTTTGAAGTTAAATAATTATCGCCAGTGAATAATCAGCGGAATACACCTACATGAATCCATAGATCACTTCTGAGAGCACAGTAGTTTCTAGTTCAATACGTTTTCATAGGTTGCACAAAACATTGAATGCAACTAAACTAGCACGTTTCATCAGTCGGACTCGCCAACATTCATTAGCCTAACAATGCGTCATCTCCCCTTCTGAAGTTCGAACCCTTTTCCTGGAGCTCCCGTCGACTGAACACAGCGTAAAACTATGCAAATCACGTTAAAGCCTGAGGACAAAAGATCAAAGGGCCTTTGCGCCAGGATCCAATGTTTTCAACAACCACGAACATTCCTCTACAACAATTCAAAGATATCTACCTACCTCATTTTGGACAGGGCTGTGTTCGTTACAACAGATATTCAAAGAAGGTAAGCCGTCTTTCATCAAACTTTCGGATGTCGTAATTTAATTCATTTCCATTTCTGAAATGTTCGGTTATTATTTTTAATAATAAACTTTTGTAGTCAATTCAACCACTTGAAGAGTAAAATGTAGTGATTTGCAGTAAGTTTTTGGAGTGTATTTACGTGATGCCCTTATGATAGGTATCTTTCAACTTTTTTTGTTTGGGAAAAATGTGTATCTACATAAAAAGATGATCATGTATGAGCATGAATGAGCCCTTATAACAACTATAAGTGTAGCTGATATAACTGTGGTAAACGGTAGGTACCTAGCCATGTTTTAGAATGTAAGTAGAAAGCCTCGCTGATATTGTATTTCGTAAAATGAGCAATATGAATTTTTTGCGGATCAAAAAACTAACCAGTATAGGCACTTATAGGCTACGAAAATTGGAGCGTTTCGTGAAGAGACAAATTATATTTATACAAACCCGTTATCAGCATTTATATTATAGATCTGATATTTAACTGATCAATCGTTCCACCAAAAAGACAAACTCCGCGGGTATCCTATTACTGGGTTGATTCGTTTCTCAGCACTTGGATATGACTTTGAGAAACACATCAACAGTCCCAGCAGATATTAACATGTTGCTCCGCATTATGAAGTAACGCACGAGATTCAAGTGTCATCATTAGTGTTTCCCGACACTGTTTACCACCCAAGGGACGAAACTCGACCATTAATTTTGTAAAACTGAAGGACGGAAACCATGGGGGTGAAGATACGAATGTCACACATACGTGAAACGTTAATTAATAACCTGAGTAAAACCTTGATAAATAATGGTTGTTAGTTGAGTAAGAGGTAGCAGGTGGCTCCTTCACCAGCGTGGCTAAGCGCCTTTCATAAATAATAAGTTTCAAACCCTTTCTACCGTCATCTCTCACCAATGACCTACATCGTCACTCCTTTAAGAGACTTGAAACAAGTTTGTCTTTATTTGTTTCTCCTGTTAATAATAAATTTGATACTGAGTTAAACTATTCAGCAGCTACAAGCAGCACAAATTATTCATTTATCAAACGAACAGGTACGTCCCTAAATCAATTTTGTTACAAACCAACAAAAATAGATTAAAAAATAAAAATAAATAAAATAAAATAAAAACAATGGGTTGCTTGTAGTTTTTCAAAAATTTTATCAATTCAATCAGTAATCTCTAAGATATTTAAATTTAAGAAGATAGTACACAAACTATCATGAGTTAGGGGAAGTTTTGAACACGTCATGATGTCAATACCAATCTCTAGACCTCCTTATGAAGAGTGAGCGGATGAACCCTGATAGTGTTATTCAATTCATAGAGGTGATAAATTTTGAAATCAGCCCTGAAGAAATATATAATAGTAAAATACAATAAAATGAAAAAATAAATTAATAAAATCACCTATTTATTTCGAGAGTTTTTGAGACGTAGATTTTTTCACATTTCATTTTTTAAACGAACCCGTACTTATCTTATGGAAATTGGGTTTCATAGAATTCTTATACTTAAAAGATAGATTTCAATAACTCAATCAAAAGTTATAATAATACATATATATATATATATATATATATATATATATATATATATATATATATATATATATATATATATATATAGAGAGAGAGAGAGAGAGAGAGAGAGAGAGAGAGAGAGAGAGAGAGAGAGAGAGAGAGAGAGAGAGAGAGAGAGAGAGAGAGAGAGAGAGAGAGAGAGAGAGAGAGAGAGAGAGAGAGAGAGAGAGAGAGAGAGAGAGAGAGAGAGAGAGAGAGAGAGAGAGAGAGAGAGAGAGAGAGAGAGAGAGAGAGAGGATTTTGAGCCATACCAAATTCAGACGGTAGAAACGGTATTAAAAAAACCTCCCTCTTAACTTTTCCTCAGGTTTTAAGAATCGAAGCAGAACCTGAAAGAAATTTTTGGGGTGTCTAATGCCTCAGCTTTAAGCAAATGAAACTCAGAAAAAATCCAGAAATTATTGGACTACTTAGAGCACCTATAGGCACGAACTTAAATTTTTCTTTTGTCTCCGTTTTTGCCGACTGACAACACATTTTAAAGATTTTTTAGCACTGAACTAAAAGGTGAAGCCAGAGAGGTGATATCGATTCTCGGAGCGAAGCTGATGATCCATGATGAAGAGCTGTTTTTTATATGAACGGGATAAGACATCGCAATTTTAGCTTCACCGTCTTGTTCAGTGCTAAAAAAAATTTCAAAAAGATGGAGTCATGCAGCATGATCGTATGAGCGAACAGTAGTAATTTATCGTATTACATAACGTACATTTCAATAGATTTGTTTTTGAGCCCATGGGGACTCTTGATTGGAGATTTTGGAATCAAGAGCTATTTTTTAGCACAGTTTTATAGGAATTCTATGGAAAGCGCGGGTTCCTTTGACCCCCTTGGCGTTGATTGAAAATGATGCCGAGATTATGAATGATATATGAATTTTGATCAATTCCGTACACATTGATGCTGTAATTTTGGAGAAAAGTTTCAGAAGCAGACAGGGTAGGATCTAAGGCGAACGGCACTTTTCTTTTAAATTCAATGTTTGGAATCTAAGTAATTTGAAAAATTAACCCACGAATTTTTATTTTTACCCACGGTTTTTTTTTTTTTTTTTTGGTCAATAACAAAGGCTCATTATTGGAAATATTAAACCAAATAATCTAGTGACAAACAGGGAGTTAACTGCAAACGCTTACCCCTTATCTATTTTGAGGCATTCTGAAACAATTCCTAGATTCAAACACTTTTTCATGTACCTACTTGTGTTTCATCACAAATGATAAGTATCTGTTCTTAGAATAGAAATGAAACACCATTTTACTCAGCATAGAACCAAGAATCCCAAATGAAAAAGATTGAGTTTGTTGGAAAGCACTTTTTAAGCAGAACAAAGTTCCACAAATAATCTGCAAACAAATCTTTATGTAGGTACGGTGAGAATTAGCTACAAACGGTAAATTGATTTTCAACAGATTATATCACTTGGGAACGTTAATCAACCATGAAATCAAGAAATTAGAAATTGTGCTGGAAAATATGCTTCAAGTTATTTAAAATGGATCAAATATCCAATTAAAAAACTGTCAAAGATTGTCCAACATCCTAACTCTAATATGTTGGTACAGCGGAATAATATGTTGGGGGAACATCACGGCATTCGCGCTTCGACCCCGACCCCCTTTGTTCCCACCGTCTGCTTTACGGCTAACCATTGCAGAACGTGGAACACGCTTTTACCGCTGGTGTCAGTAGTAAAGGCTTATAAATACTAGGTTTATAAATACTAAATTTCAACATTCTAGGGTGAAAGGAGAGAATTGAGCTTAATTAGCTTACCAAGATGGAGTCCGTCAAATCATTCGACTCCTGTTGACCTAGAGAGACTCCCTGTCATATTTAAATTTCATAAGGTGAACACGAAAGAATGAGCTTTCAGCAAATCAAGGAGGGTAAACTTGAGCTGTTTCAGGTCCACCCTGTTCGGTTTTCTCATTTCATTCGCATATATATGCGGATGTACGCGACTACGTAAGCAAAAAAAAAAAAAAAAAAACATCAAAGTGAATAGCACTATGATTCATTCATGAATCTCCTATATAAAACGGAGGATTGTTATGGAGCTTTAGAAATAAGCTATGGGTTAGATTTGTCCTAACAGAAAAAATGTAAACCAATTTGTGATCATTTGTTGCATTTTCGGATTGCGTCACCAATGCATTAATGATTTTACTATACAGCTCTCCAATTCCAGTAATAAAGTCCTCATTTTCAACAGGCCCTTTTTCTGTCTGTCCAAGTTGTTTGTAGTCATTAAGTCTGCTGTAGAACGTGTCGTAGATCAGTTTTCGCAGCATTTACGTATAACGCTGCTTAAATTTCCTCTTCTACTGGTGGAGGAAAATATGTGTTTCTTCCCATCCACGCAATCTGAAGAGCAGTTGCCTTGACCTATCGTCATTCCATCACACTTGAGAAAGGAGCGCACCCTTCAGACACTACCTACGTAAGGTTTCTCCCAACACAGTTTCTTCAAGGGAACTGTAAGTTATATTCAAGTGCACGTCAAGTACAAAAACACTTACATCAGGGTTCCTTTATTGACCGCATCCCCAACACAACCTTCTTAACTGAGCCTTTGACAAATTATATGTGAGAAATTATTTGCTTAGCAAATTTAAGAGTCTTTTCTAGATCTTTTTTGGTTTATTATTTCCAATAATAAGCCTATGTGATCGTATAGCAAACAATTTTTATAACCCCCCCCCCCCCCCTCAAACTTTGTCACTTTACGTTTCAAGGTGCGTAAAATCCAAATTTGAAATGTCCGTCCGCCGTCCGCCGTTCGCCGTCCGCCGTCCGGGCCATAAAAGGCCTTAGAATTGACTTAAAAAATCTGTTCTTTCGCACATAGACTCCACTTGGGGTCTAGTTGGTCCTAACTTCTCGCCAGCTCGATCGCTCCACTCTCATGGGTGCTATGAGCCAAAAATAGGTGAAAAAGTGTCTTTTTTCTTGTATATTTCAAGTTGTAAAAAATTGGAGATTTATGAGTGAAAAGAAAATGTTAGCTATTAATTTTATGAAAAAAAAAAAAAAAGTATTCTAAATGATACTCTTCTATTCAAAAAGAGATTTTGGATTTTAGGCTATTTTTTGCAATTTTATTAGATTTTTTAAAACAAAATTTAATGAAGTTCAAATTTTGGTTTATTATTTCCAATAATAAGCCTATGTGATCGTGTAGCAAAAAATTTTTATAACCCCCCCTTAAACTTTGTCACTTTACGTTTCAAGGTGCGTAGAATCCAAATTTGAAATGTCCGTCCGCCGTCCGCCGTCCGCCGTCCGCCGTTCGCCGTCCGCCGTCCGGGCCATAAAAGGCCTAAGAATTGACTTAAAAAACCCGTTCTTTCGCACATAGACTTTTTAGTATAATTTCGTACATTAATTTTTGAATGTTCTATTTCATAGTTGATAAACTTTATTTGATCAATATTATGCTAAAAAATATCAATTTAACAATTCTTAGCCATTTTCAGTGATTTTGTCAGCACATTTTTTGAAATTTGACCAATTAGATGATATCAATATTCAGTATAGGTAACACTTTTATGTGTTCGAAAGATGACTTGGTAATAAATTGTTTTGTTTATCAACTATATTAAAAAGCGTAAAATTGTGAGATTCCGCTGCTGTAACGCATTGAACCCATTTGTGAGGTCCGAAGCTCCGAGTTCCGATACTAAATATACCTACTATAAGCGGCGTTTAATAATTATGGACCAGAGATCTACGTAGAAGGGCTGTCTAACACATAAATAATAAACCTTTGTGTAATAATTTGCAGCGTTTTTCTTCTAAATTCCACCTGTATCTGTTAGATAGCAGACCTGCTACCTATCAAGGTATTCCCAGAAATGAATACCTTTATGGTGTTTATATGACTCTTAAGCATAATATTAAATATGCTTATTTATTTGTACAATTATAAAATCACATCTGTACCTTCCATATGTACTAGTCAAACGTCAAACAAGGGTACATAGTCCTTAGACATATACTTAGTACTGAGCGGGAGTTGGAAAATTATTATTTTCGCTCAGATTTCTACTTATTTTTCATTTTTTATAGCTAACCAGCCATCCTCATATAAGGTAAAACTGTGTAATGCGTGGAAGCATTATAGTTGTAATTTTTCTGACAACCAAACAGAAGACAGTTGTCACTAATTGTGCTAGTTGTTAGTTTATCGTATTCTCGTACGATTGAAGACTTGCATTATGTCAAGACTTCAAGCTCAATTTTCGATCTAGATATGGATATCATTAGTGATCGGTAGTTGTATGTAGAGGATGGTAAGAATTTATGTATGTATATGGTAAACGCAACCACGCTCAAACGGCTGGATCAATTTGAATGATAATTTCTGCATAATTATCATTAGGTTCATGAGATGGTTCTTAGCGGCATTAAAATCCTCTAAGCCTCCATTAACAGCCTGAACTGGGAAAAGGCTAACAACGTCGAATGAGTGAACAGCATCGTAATTATGGAAAGTTGTTTCTCTCAGTTGTAGCAGCTTCTCAGCTGTAGTTAACCAAGATGCTTCACAATGCACATATGAAAATTTTGAAGCTATAATAAATTGAGTTGGTAAAGTAAGTACGAGTAATTTGCTGTATGCAGTTATCTATAGACCCTGATGTGGGTAACGAACGGTTAATCAGTTGGTGATGTAATATTTGTTTAGCGTTTCGCTACCCCACTACAACGCAACGTGATATTATATTTTTTCATAAAAACAACAAAACTAAGTCCTTAGAATTTGGAATTCCCACTTACTTTACACAATTTGAAGCTTTTAAACGCATTTTCCAAACTTGTCAATTTTGGATTAATATTTTCAATAATAAACCTTTGTAATCGACCAAGAATAGAAAGTTTAACCCCCCTCCCTTTGTTAGTTTACGTTTCGATGCGCAAAATTATTTTTAAAAAAAATCTGCGCCGTGCGTTTCCTTATTCTTTTACGTGATTGTCATGATAGTTTCTATCCCATAGAATCAAATGAGATCATTTGTAATGCTGTATCTAAATTCGTTCGCTCTCTAAGAGCGAGAACTTAGAGAGTGAAATCGTGTGCTGAGAGTTACATCTTTGAATTAATGAGTCGATGGCTAACCCGCCGGATCCCATAACGGTGGGTTTCCTATTCACTCGTGATAATGAAAAAATAATGAGTTTGTCTTCTCAAGACAAAGATTTTATTGAATTATTTCATGTTACAACTCCTGAGGATTATGTAGAAAAAGAGTTGTTCAGTTAAATTTAAATAAATAAATTAATTTAAAAAAAAACTAAGTGGTCAGTCTGAAATGAAAACTTACAAGAAAATGCTGTAGCTCCACTCTTATCAGCTGTTAGTTATCCACTAAGTTGTGGTCTGAGGACAGTTACTCGGATGACTATCAATGGAAGCTGAGGTCACGAGCAAATACGCATGGTTAATAGGTCTTTTATATAAAATGAAATCTGTCAATATCCGATCGTTCTCCACCCCTTAGTGTTGAACTGATTGTCTTTCAACGCACTTGAGATATTCACAGGCAGGTAAATCCTGAATTTGATTTATGAGGAATAATGCAGTGGAAGAACAAATACGGATGTAATAATGGGAGGACGGATTCACGAGAAAAAAATAACTACAGTCATTTTGTTCAATTCCATTTTTACCTACGTAGTTACATGTTGATACAGACAGAATGATTGGTCAGTTAAGTTAGAGGCGTTGGCTACGAACTACACGTTGAGTATTGCCCCGATCTATTTTCACCACCACACGACTTTTCTGTGCAATTTTAATTCGAGGCTTAACAAGCACCTTATCTGGAGGGGGTAAGCACTTGCTAGGCTTAAATGGAGATTTAGAACCATCCGCCCTCACCACTCACCGACGACCAGGCCTGGCTGTTCCCCCACACATCTGCTAACCCTGCCCCACCATCACCCGGGCGATGCTCGGGCGGTTTTCCGGCCACTGAATTCCGGATAAGTGGCCCATTCCAAGAGGCTCGTATCTCGCATCCTGACCGCATCGGACTAACAAATTAATGCTTACTCGAATGTCTAGGCCACTAAAACATTATCCTCCTTTTTCTCACGTAGAACTTAGAGGGAAAACATCCGGGAATTATAAGGCACAAGGGCGCTAAGAAACATACAAGCAAACTGTAGGAGCGAAACTATAATATTTTATCTTGTTTTCTTCGTGAGAGGAAGACAAATGGATCCAACCCGGGGACTGAATCAAGGACCTTAAACATTTAGCAAGAAAAAGCTGCTTAATAAACAAGCAAATCCTACCTCCGAATCCCACTTACTCATGCTATGAATCATGGTGAACACTCATAATACAAAGAACATCTGCCTCCATCCAACTAGGAAGATAATTATTGCTATACTTATCTTCGCTAAGTCAATAGTTAGAAAAAAAGGTAATGTTAATAGCCTCTGAGCTAGAAACGTAATACGAAACTCGACAAACCTATTTACCACCAGCTGTAGATTGTATCTATCAACCCCACTTGACCCTTTTAAGCCTCTGAAAAACTGTTGGCAGCGACTTGAGTTCACCCTGAATGAGCTCCAGTTAATGATTAGTAATTTCTAAATAGAAATAATTAATCATGAAAGTGTTTCTGTCTCATTCGAATCACCAAAGAGCAACTCCTAACCGCAACTCACTGCATATATGTATATATAAAATATAATTTTTATTTATTTTTTTAATTTTTATTAAGGTTTAAGTCGCATCTCAACCATAAAAGGGTGGCACAATTCTAAGGGGAGCGACATTGCCATCCTTGACTAACAAGGAGCACCATCATGGACTCCACTGGCAACTTGGAGGGGGAGAAAATTTTATTTTTTTACCAAAATTTGACTCATATTTATGTGCCCCCAATAAACCTCAGCATGGAATATGTGTTTCACTTTTTGTTATTTTTATATTTTTCAAAATTTATTCTTATAAATATATATATATATATATTTTTTTTTGTTTTTTTGGTACTATACCTTTGGAAATATAAGTGTTTTATTCGATTCATCTGTAACAAAAATACTTTTTCATAAACCTATTTAAGTTTACCATTATTAAATATAGAAACACTGATTTTGTCTACGCCTATGTTTTGAACAAATTGAAGTTGATAAAATCCAGCGAGAGAAAACGAAATGTAGAGGCCAATGTGGCTCAGGCAAGTGCGGACTGAGAGTGGAAGGTCAATTGCAATTAGCTCCAAAACGCCACTGGAAGCCACAGGACAAAGAGGATGACCCTCTCTACTGCTGTCCACTAGCATTGCTGGCTAAGTAGATACATCTGAACGTAACTTCAAAGGAACGGACCTCATTGATTAGAACCGTCTTCCTTTCCAACTAACGAGCCGCCCTCAAACAGTACTAATGAACCGTTATAATGAGATATGCTGCATGCTGGTCATAGCTCCGAAAAATCTAGAAGGCGAGAGAAAACTAAAATTTTGGTTCAGAGACCATCTTTCATAAAGAAACGGTAGGATTGAACATTTAGAATATAATAAAGGTCAAAGACGTTATAAATTACCAAGCATTAAGTGACATGAATAGAGAATTCTTTATCACCATAAATTTGAACCTTTCATGTTTTTTTCTCCCTCCTTCGTTACGATTTCGCAAAAAGGACGGTTCTGATGAATTTTCTCAGAAAATCTCTTTTTTTTCTCTTGATAACGAAGATAATATTTTCTTTTAAGGTCGTTATTTGTTCTTCCGAAGTGATTGAGAGAAAAATAGTGGCCATCGATGGACGAAAAATTTAAAACTCCCCTTGTTTTATATTGAGAGGAAAGGAGCCTTTGAAAACCGTAATGAAGGACCGGGGTTATTGAGATACCAATCACTAGGAGAATCACCAACTGCTTTTAGTATCTAACACTTGAAATGTATTTAGACTTCAGCTTATTACAGACAAATAAATTCGCTTTATTTGAAAAGAATCCGAACTTTGAAGTTCCAAACCAATTCTTGATTTGGTTCCCGAGTCTTGAGAATTGTGAGCAGTATCTTATCTATTTTTAACCTGTTAAGTAAAGAGGGTAGAGATTAAAAAAAAAAAAAAAAAAAAAAAAAAAAAAAAAAAAACAATATTTTATCGATAAAGCCACTTAGCCGACTTTCATCGTAGCCAATTCTACGACAAAGAGTTTGGTACTTAATTTTGTGAAAGTCTTCTTAAAAGTTTGGTGAAAGATGGAACAGTAGGTTTAACACTCAAACCAATGTGAAGGTATCCCCTTGCATGGGTGAGTATCTGGAATATTGCTGACATTTCAACATCAAGGGAATCTAAAGACGACCTTTAAAATTCAAAACATAATTTTTAACCACACAGTGACACTCTTTGCGCATTAAAAAAAAAGTAAATAGGAAATGGACCTACTCCATGTTTGTGGTTTTAAATGGACAGCTTAATTAATACATAGTATAGAGGAACTGCACATAGTAGAGAGTAACAACTTGTGAACTTGGGAGCGACCTCGTGAATAAGAAGGAGAGAAACTGGAATAGGAGAGAAGTAACTTTTGCGAAGGTCTAGCTGGGATGATATATTCCTACCTCGGAAGTGGTTTCAATTCAACATTAAAACTGTTCCAGAAGTTTTTTCTGTTGCAGTCAGAGAACATTTGTTTATTTATCAATATGAACGGCTCACGCCAATTACAGATATTAGGTGTCGCATATGACATAAAGTTGTACTAATCGCAATAAACGTACACTTCAAAAATAATTAAAAAAAGTTAAAAAGTTTACTATTAAATCATGATCACCGCATCACTGAGAAGAAGAAAGTCACTGTTGATGGAAAGTAATTAAGCTGCTCCTGAGGCGCGAAAAGCTGCTGAAGAAAAAATCAAAATCCACTGCCTGCAGGAAAGCATTTAACTCACGTGGTAGGCGACTCATAGGGCGATGCATTTGATTGTTGTAGGCAGCAAATGGAGCTTAGAACAAAGTGGTTGAACGGGTGGGGTAGCTTAGAATATTCATGTGGACACGTGATAGCAGATAGGGGCATTGAAGGGTTCCATTTAACAGTTCGTGGTAAATAACAACATCCGCATCAAAACGGCGCTCCTCCAACTTCGGCAAACTGTAGATAGATGCTAGAACCGAAAAGTGGTGATAGTCGGCTGGCAGACGAAGCTTGTAGCAGAGGTATCTGAGGAACTTCCGCTGCACTCTCTCCAAGCGATCCTTGTATTCTTCGTAATTTGGGGACTATATAGGACTCGCGTATTCAATCACTGGCCGTACCAACGATCTATAAAGGGTAACGATAGCATCAGGTGACGTCAAGTCACGAGCGCACCTCTTAAGGAATTCAAGCGACTTCAGAGCCCTCGAAGTCACTGTCTCAATATGGTCGTTAAAGGACAGCCTCGAATCCACAAGTACACTTTTAGGTCACGAAGACAATTCAATCTTGTTAAAGAAACCCGTCGATGAAGTATGGGCAGATCATGAGGGACTGAGTACGCGCATAAGAGGCCACAGTGCAATTGGCTGGATTCAGACGAAATTATTAAATGATCACCATTCCAGGATATTATTGAGCCACCGCTGCAGCAGAATCGGATGATACATAGGAGAACAGGATAGGATGGTACATAGGAGATTGTCCGCAAACATGATAATCCTTACCTCATGAGTTGGAGCGAGGGAAACAACATTATTGATTAAAAGTAAAAATGATAGGGGCCCAATATGAAAGCCTTGAGGGATGCCCGAAAAAGCCGGATATAGAGACGAAATAATGCTCCTCAATCTCGCTGAGTACTACCAGCAAGATAACTGCCAATCCAAGTGGCCGTACCGCAGACACCCAATGAGGAGAGAAGGGACACAATGTGTTTGTGTGAGACACGGTCGAAGGCCTTAACAAAGTCAAGGGAAATCACATCGACCGGTAAACAAATTGGTAACAGTTGACCTGCCTTTTACAAACGCATGCTGTTCGGGAACTATGTGCATGGAAAATTACGGAGGGAGTCAATTTTCCCACAATGAGCTTTTGCAGTACTTTCCGCATAGTTGAGATAGTATAAATTCCTCTGTGGTTGGTCACGTCCAATCCATTGGAAGATACAGCGTGTATGAAAGAAAAAAAAGTCTGCCAAGTTGGGTGGGCAGTTTAGCTTCCTCCAATATTGAAACATAGACGTATAGAATTAGTTGTAGAACAAAGTGCAAGTTGATGTTGTAAGAAATGGATGTTTGCGCATGCGCACAGACTGCTATTAATCTGAGGGCAATGAAATTTATAGGGGAACGTCTAAGAGCTAACACACACAATCTTTAAACATTTCATAAAAATCGGTCCATCAGTCTCGGATTTTTGTCTATGTTGATTAATTTTAATTTTTCGCATGCCCCATAGCTATTACTCCACCATATAATTCATCTGGAATTCTCCTGGAACATATACCAAATTACCTGTCGAGTTTGAACGAAATCTGACCTACAGATGGTGATAAATTGGCGTTATGAGAAATTCACGTTTGCGCATGCGCACAGACTACTGTTGGTTCGACGGTATTGACAATTATCGGAGACCGTCTAGGAGCTGATCCCTGAAAATTTCATCGGAATCGGACTGAAACTTGGTATAGTTTTGGGCGTGACAAGGATTTACCACAGACACAGACAGACAGACAGACAAACAGACAGATCAGCAAGCTCTGAAACGCAAAAAGCAAGAGGAAATGTTTATTTTGGAGGACAACATTTTTTTAAACTTCAATCACGACGTGTTTCAACTTGAATCACCATCGGTAGTTAGGAAGCAAAACTCGGTAATCTCAAAAATCCCCTACCTATTTGGAATAAATAATCTGACGAAATTGAGTTTTATAGATCCCTTCTCATTATTTCTTTCCATCATTGTCCATCTCGCTTCTCCATACTGCTGTTTGCATTCAATGTGATTCCGATTTCCTCACGAAATTTTGTGGCATCTTCCGATTTTATTAGTTAGAAGTAGGAACCCAATACCCCTCCCCCTCCTCTTCGGGTTGCCCCAAAACTTGGATTTTTTTCTAATTTTTATTTGCTTAAAAATTAGTATCAGGCATTTCAAAAACGCTCTTCTAGTTTCAATTTGATGTCTCAAAAAATTGTGGAAAATAATTGGTGGGGGGGGGGGAGGTGGTGGTTACTTTGGGGACACCCTGTACGTACCACCTATACCACCTAAAACCATATACTTTCTCAAGCTGTAAGAGTTAAATTACGTGAATCGTAATGAACGCATTTAGTGACATTGCTGTGCATCATCAAATAATACAAACTCAGTTGACCTTCGAGCGGGTCCTGGACTCACAGGATTAAATTGTTGATGCAATCAACTCAGTGAACCAGTTGCTGCCCCATTATATAGCACCTTGATGAAAGCCAAAACAGGGACAACGGTTCATCGCGCTACCCAATTGGCACTAAACCTTTAATGGAAGCGTCTAGCTCCGCATAAACTTCTCGCTGATGGACCTGATTGAACTTGGCGTCAAACGGATTTACCACTATGGTAGTGATCGTGAAGATCGACAGACAAACACGGACTATCGAATCGGTCAATAATTTGCTTCCTATTTTGAAGCTAATAGTTTTCAAACTTAGAGAATAATAAAAATTAAAGCGGTACTTGACTCCTTTACTTCTTTCACAGAAATATTCACCAATCACTGCGAACCGTATGCCATACCGAACCAAAGCAACTCAGAAAGTGCAGATAGCCAAATAAAAGTTCGTTTTATTACTACCGAACCAGGTTTACTTGGATCTCAAGTTCAAAA
The DNA here is from genome assembly GCA_030762985.1 of Adelphocoris suturalis. NCBI lineage: Eukaryota > Metazoa > Arthropoda > Insecta > Hemiptera > Miridae > Adelphocoris > Adelphocoris suturalis. The sequence continues at coordinate 36,479,147 of CM061046.1, forward strand.
AGTCGAAGGCACACGATGAAAATAGAACACAGTCACTATTAATTGTTAATAAATTAACTCATAATACTCTTGGTTCAACAGAACCAGCAACATCAGCGATTAGTTAAGTTTTGAGCTTTTTACAATTTTAAAATTTTCTTACAACAGTTTTTATAAGCTCACTTATACACAAAATAAATTTTTCTCTCAAGTGATTCAAAATTCATACGATTTGGATCAAATTTGTGAGTGACTTGCGAAAACGCCGAAAAAACTACATCTTAGAACACTTCTGGTAGATTCTTCGGTGTTTTCCCAAGTTGGTATTGCTAATATCGATAAATGTACATCATTACGAGGTTCACCAAGAAAAAGTAACCCAAAATCATGTATTACATGTGTCAATTGAAGATCTTCAAAACTCAGTATTTCACAATTTGCGCACTTTCAGAGCGGAATCGCTCGCTTTTGGAGCGGAATTGCGACCATTTACGTGCAATTAAAAAATCCAGTGGTGGGTCATTTCTTCATGGAATTTCACGAAGAATTCGAATCCAAAAAAAATGGGGGGTCCCATCTGAAGAAACCAAAGTTTATATCATTTGCGCCACTGCTGTCTCAAGTGGCTTTCGCGAAAGTATTTATCCTGAGATCTACGTAAAAAATTATGAAGAATTGTGGTACCAATACGCTATATTCAGAAAAAATGAAAGGGAGTATGACCTTCCCGAGGGACACCCTGTATATCGTGGAATCATCATGTAGATCGTCTGCGTTCTGCCCTGACTTCATGTACCTATCTTCGCTCTTCGTCAACTCTCCACTTCGGTTTCTTACCCGTTCTTTGTACTGCAATTTTCGCCCTCTTCATGAGCCAAGAACGTAGGTATATGATCGCCTTGCGGGAAAATTTGTCCAATTGTGGGCTAGTTTTTAGGTCGTCTCTCTGGAATTAGGCTTCGTCAATAGAGGGACGATCCATTGGAATCAATCCAGGGGATGTGGACAAATCAAGCACGAGAAAAAATATTACCGCATAAAAATCCAAATCAGACCAATCTAAGACTGAATTCCTGGAAGAAAAAAACCATACTATGTCTGTGTGTGACAAATTTTGTCGACGCTGCCCAGGCCACAATCCTCAACCGATTTTCGATATTCGTTCTATGTTCGATCCCAATTTTAGTCTAATTGTGCAAAAAACACCGGGAATTTCGAATGTCATGATGGAAGAAGGAAAGTAGAAGGGGTAATGCTGAAAAAAGTGCTTTTTCGATCACTTTTATCGACGTATCGACGTCACTCATGCTACAATTCTAAACCAATTTTCGTGATCCATATTTTAGTCGATTCCAATTTTAGTCTCGTTGTGCTGCAAACCTTGGGAATTTTGGATTAGCGTAATTTCGAAGAGGGTAATTAGCGATTCTCTCAAGCTACTAATCTCGACCAATTTTCGTGATTTTTATTTTGTTCCATTAAGAAATTTGATCCAGTTTTGGAATGTATGTCATCAACATATGTCATTGGAGGGGGTAATAGTGATAAACCATGATGTTTAAATTATTGTGGTCCAATTGCCGTATTTATTCCACTCCAAATTCGGTCTGATTTTGGAACGTACATCAAGAGTTTCGAATTTATTTATGGAAAGGGGTGAATGGAGGGGCAATAGCCATGAATCGTGGTATTTTTACTATATTAATTTTATTTCCAAGGTACTTTTTTATTATTTGTTCGGTCCAGATTTTATTCCTGTTCCAACCTTGGAAGTCTCAAATGTATTGTCGGTGAAGAGGGTGGGTGGAGAAGAGAGAGGGGGTAATTCCAAGAAATTATGATATTTTTGTTTGTTTCTCTTTTTTTAATTCTCGCCAAACTTATAACAATCCATTCATAGGGACGTCCCTGTTATGCATTCATTAGTTATTAATATGTTTAAACAACAAAAGTCGGCTATCAGAATTCCGTATAAATTAGGTTATGCTGAAAGTTGTAGGGGTTATTAAAAGAAAATTCTTAATTGTCCTTAACCTTCTTGTATTTAATTGCTTGCTGTTCATCTTTGATAAACAAAGTGTGGTCCTTCGAGGTTCGGATATTCACAATTATGAAACCCGATATCTCAAAAGAGTTCTACCCTCCTATGAAACGCTTCAATTAAGTCAATTCTTTCCCAGAATGGGGTCCGTGTTTTAATTTCCTTCCTGGAAGTATTCGTGGTTTGTCGAGAAAACAATTCTGGGCAAGTTGTCCTTGTTAATTGACACCGAAATGTACACGACCTCGGATATGTTTTTATTTGGTACGGGTTTATTAGTTTCAATAATGAACCGTTGTAATCGACTAAGAATTTAAAAAAAGAAAAAAGTTAACCCCCCCCCCCCCCTGAAAATTTGTTGGTATACGTTTCAAGATACTTGGAATTGAAAAATCGAAAAAAAGAAAAATAATAACAAAAAAGAAGAAGAAGAAAAAAAACAAAATCCGTCCGTCCGCCGTCTAGAGCTTTTTTCCGAAACTACAAGGGTATACTTTATGAAGCTTGGGTTAAAAATCACACTTGGGGTCTAAATGATCTTAGAAGCGCAAGATCAATTGTTATCAGCCTTATAGGGCTGAAAATTCAAAATTCAAGATCTCGAAAATTTTCAAGGTAACAGTTTCAAGGTAAAATAATTTTTTGCTTGAAAATGATAAACATAATCCCGAAGAATTGATGAAAACTATACGTTGTATGGTTTGTTTTCTCTGAAGGCTATAAATTCCAAAAACACCTTTGGATTTCTATGCGCGAAACCAAAGAGAAATCATGTGCTGCTAATGAATCTATTGATTAGCTAATAAATCTCTAAATTCCACCTATGATCGCTAGATAGTGGGAGCGGGAGACATAGAAATTGCCCTGTAAATATCAGTTGATATAATTCCAATAGTATCAGTTGATATGGTTCCAATGGAATTTATTCTAACTTTGCAAAATCCAATTAATTAGCTATTTTCTGTGAGGATGTAAGAGTGAAGCATTGGTAGGTACTTATTTCATCTCATAAATTGCTTCCGAGTATACCTATAGGTCGCGGAAGCATTGTTTTCACTTTTGAGAGATGGACAGGGTTTAATCTCCAAACAGTTGTTTTATTTTTTTACAATAGTAAAATCTCCACTCGCATCTTACGTTTTAGACCGTTCTGAACAGCTTTTGTTCTGTGCCGCATGTGTGTCTGCGCGCGTCTCTATGTCTGTGTGCGTATGTGTTTATGTCAGTCGTGTATCCTCAAATCCTTGAGTATAAAAAGCTTAATTTTCACAATTTTAAACCGATTTTCATGAGATGTTCATGGAATGATCGGGTTGGGATGTAGAAGGTCTTGGCAATTTCAACATAATCTGATAATTAAAGACCGCGGCCGAAAAGCAGTCTATGTTAGATTTTTTTCGAAAATGAGTTACTGGCATCAAACAATTCGTTAGGATCTCCTCTATCAATTAGGAGCACAAAAACCCTAACTTTATTGCATGTGGTGGACGTCACGACGAAAAAATAGCAAGAAACAAGGTCCGAGATTAAAAAAAAAAAAAAAAAAAAAAAACAACCTGTTACAGCACCCTCACAGCTGCTAGATAGCTAGCGCCGCTTGCCGCGTCATTCACCATTATTGTCGAATTTACCGTGCGTAGTTGGATTTTTTGTGTGTGAAATTCCGGATTTCTGCACTCGGATTCGTGAAAAATGGATTCCTTGTGGAAGCTATCAACAAATCGAAGTTTTGCACTAACGAGTTCGTTTTTACATACAACTTCTTCTTCTAAGATGTGATCCATCATGATAGCATCCATGTAAAATGAATACAAGCAAGGAAAGTAATGTGAAGCCTCGAACCACATGTTTTCTTTTAAATATCTTTATGGGATAGCTAGGAGGGCAACATATCAAATTTGTGCTTTACATCCTTTCCAAAGTGAATGCGACATTTCTTTAATTTTACATCATTTTAGATCATTTGGATCATTTTAGATCATTATCATTTGGATCATCATTTGGATTATCATTTGGATCATTTAGATCATTTGTGCTCTACATCCTTTCCAACGTGAATGCGACATTTCTCTAATTTTAGATCATTTTATGGGAAATCTATTATGGCCATCAATTTAGGATGTCGTCCCTCTTCAGGTTACCAGTCTGGTCCACTGAAATCTCATATGGGTCATTTTCCTGAAAAGGGCAAATCTCAACTTCCAGTTTTCAGAAAACCAAAAGTGCTTAAAACTCTTCCCAAAAATTCATGGGTGATCAGTACAGTGTGCTGATCACATTCCTACCCTCGGTCACGCAACACAGTCCTTATTTAGCCGATAAAAATAAATAAAAGAAACACTGAAAAGCGGGGGAAAGACACCCTCAGCGGGGGAAAGACATCGACGATCAAACGAGTACTCTAGATGGTCTAAATTGTTCAAATGAACGTCAGTTTCTTCAATTTCTCAAACATCTGACAACGTGTTCCAAATAAACCTGGGAAGTTTTAAATATTCCTGTTGTTTGGTGGCCACAATGGCCTAGGTGAGGCAGAGCAACAAACTCGGTTTTTGAACAAGCATTTTAATTTTTCAAGCAACATAGTAAATCTTATTTTGCAATTTCCCAATAAGTTGTTGTTGGTGTTAACATGCTGACAAAGAAAATAACAGTCCACTAAATCCTGGATCTTACTAGGTAGGTAACTTCATATTCATAGATTTGCCAGCCCTTGGTTCGCAATCTGTCAAGAAAACCAATAAACATTTACTACCTATTATTTGACCGGTTGTCCCTGAATATCATTACCTGCTGCGCTGGATGCCTAACTTCGAATACCACTAGTCCCTGACGTGCACCTGAGGAGAGATGTGCTACGCCTAATTCTGCCGACAAATGGGACAACTGGATTTCGAGGAGAAGTAGGAGCTAATTGGAGTTAACCCTCAAACTTTCAATGTAAAGAACGCGAATTTGTGGACTAGAGAACTGTACAAAGCATATAAAATACGCAATTTCAAGTGCGGTTAGAAATCCTCCAAAAGCCTCAAAATTATTGTAAAAATTCAGGGGTTTCCATGGTTTTTAGCGAATTTTGTAGAAAAATGAAGCTATTGCAGTGGCTCCAAAAATTGTGGATCGGACTGTTTTGAAAATTTGTTTCATGGAAATCCATTTTGACCCATCCTGAATCGAATCCTGAATTTCAACACTTATATATATATATATATATATATATATATATATATATATATATATATATATATATATATATATATATATATATATATATATATATATATATATATATATATTGACCAACCCTCAAGAACCTTATCACCTTGTTTTAAGAAAAAGTGGTCGAGAACTCAACATATTGTTATATATACAGGGTGATTCCCTCGCAGATGCAAAAAAAAAAAAAAAAAAATTGCGTGAAACTACATCAAAAATGGAGTAACATGCCGCCAATTGCATATTTTTATCTCAATCCGTTCTCGAATTATGATTTTTTAAAGGTTTTTTCAGGAAAACCGTGTTTTTTTCCTTTTAAACTCAAATGTCTCCACTTTGCTTCATTCAACTTTAACTTTTGACCACATTTTCGGAATCAGCATTAAATTTACTATAAGAATAGTGTACTTGGGTTCTTAAAAAGTACCATCCAAAGGCCCTCACATCAGCTCAAACATTGACGATTTTGAAAAAATAATATTTCTGAAAATCTTTAAAACTTTACTACTCTTTTAAAAAGAATCCTGGAAACTGGCAAATCTCATGAAAACTGCTTCATCTAATATGCTTTCCAACGGTATTTTCAATTTTACTTTTATTTTGTTATTTAGGGGAGAAAATAATGTTTTAATGTTAAAAAATGTGGGTTTTTCAATGAAATTGTTGGTTTTCTCGAAAGATGACCCTCCATGAACCTACGCGTATGGGGTCGGTTTCTATGTATTTTTTCACGCTGTATCGAATGGTAACATTTATAGATCTCTCCAACTCCGTTATAACCGAGTTTTACACTTAATATCGCAAATGTTTAGTTTGTTTGTTACGATTAAATGTATGTGTGTTATGGGGTAAAACTAGTGAAATAATGTGTAAAACTCGATTATAACGTATTTGAGAGATCTGCAAGAGTTTCCATTCGATCCAGCGAGAAAAAATACAAAGAAACCGACCCCATACTCGTTGGTTCATGTAGGGTCATCTTTCGAGAAAACCAACAATTTCATTGAAAAACCCACATTTTTTAACATTAAAACATTATTTTCTCCCCTAAATAACAAAATAAAATTAAAATTGAAAGTACCGTTGGAAAGCATATTGGATGAAGCAGTTTTCATGAGATTTGCCAGTTTCCAGGATTCTTTTTAAAAGAGTAGTAAAGTTTTGAAGATTTTCAGAAATAATATTTTTTCAAAATCGTCAATGTTTGAGCTGATGTGAGGGTCTTCGGATGGTACTTTTTAAGAACCCGAGTACACTATTCTTATAGGAAATTTAATGCTGATACCGAAAATGAGGTTGAAAGTGAAAATTAAATGAGGCAAAGTGGAGAAATTTGAGTTTAAAATGAAAAAACACGGTATTCCTGAAAAAAACCTTTAAAAAATCATATCTCGAGTACGGATTGAAATAAAAATATGCGGTTAGCGGCATTTTACTCCATTGTTGATGTAATTTCACTAAAAAAAATTTTTTTTTTTGCATCTGCGAGGGAATCACCCTGTATATATATGTGTGTGTGTGTGTGTGTGTGTCCTTCCAGACGATATCTGACCTAGGGATTATGATAAAAAATTCGTTCTTTCGCCAAAAAGTCAATAACTACAAATGAAAAGACGAGTTCGAAGAACAGCACTTTTAGTGCACACAAAAGTGCTCAAAATTCCATAAATGTGCTAAAAAATCGCAAAAAACAGCTAAAAAGGGCAAAATACTAAAAGTTCATCCCATTTGCTGAAAATGATTTTAAAAAGTTTGAATGCCATAAATTTGAACGTTAGAAATTTTGGTGCGGGAAAAAAGTGCTCAAATTTCGAAAAATGTGCTAAGGTAAGTTTAAATTCAACTGAATCAAATAAAAACAATGTAAATTTAAGGTACAAGAGTCTTCCCCCCGTCTTCCTTGTCTTTCCCCCGCGGAGGTGAATGGCGGGGGGAAGACATAGGTGTGCAAATGAACAACTCGCTTTTTCAATTATTTGAGTGTTTCGTCATTGATTTTCAGCAAAAGCAGTATACCAATCAAAAGAGTTAATCGATTTCGACAAGCACAAAGCGATGGAAAAATTTATTCTCAGTTACTCAACTTGAAAATTGGGAGCGGGGGGAAGACGGGTACTGTGTGACGGGCTGCTCCAACCAAACTTCTTTCTTCCTGAACCGCATAACACGAACTGAGATTTTTCTGGACCCAACATGGTTTGATAGCCAAGGATGTAACCTACATTTGGCGGGGAATCCACACCCGCACAAACCAACCCAAGAGCGCGAAAATTGGAAAACACTTTTTGAGCGGGGGAAAGACACCTGACTCTGGACAAACTTTTTCCTCTCCCCCCTCTTTATCTGAATTTCCAAAAATTATGGCGACCCTATTTTCTCACTCACCAAGAAAGTTTCAGCTTCGAAATCCAGTCACAATTACTCTAAAGATGGATGCAAAGTTGGAAAAGTCAGGTCTGGACGCGGCGGGGGAGGAGACATTTCGCTGTTCAAATTGATTTTTCAGTGTTAAATAAAATATTAATTTATTTGAAACCTATGTACCTATGTTAAGAGCAACTTGTAGAGAGCGGAGACGTTTTTTTTAAAATCTACGTAATAATGGGAAGATGTAAATCCCTTCGGACAGCGATTTGCCCTTTTCGGGAAAATGACCCATATTATTCTCTCTTGGGGTTTCTTTCTTTTATGGGAAGGAGGGATGTTCATTCTATGGAGTACGGATCTTGAATGAAAGTCTAGCGTTTGCATTTACACACTCTGCCAGCTTTTGAGAGTTCAGATTTCCTAACAGTTACCTCCTTATCTTCCGAAACTCTGAAGATTTTGCTGAATTTCATCACATGTTTCATTGGCTGTTCCAATAATCTTTTCTCTGATGTAGGTACCATGTTGATTCAATATAAATATTTACTTGCAGGATATTTATACCAGCCATATATTACTCATAGATATACTCGTAGTTGTTATTCATATGACACTCATATAATACGATATGAATGCATATGATATACGAGTATAAATATGATATACTTGTATGATATTGATATATGATATACTTGTATGATATTGATATATGATATACTTGTATGATACTGATATACGATATACTATGATATACTCATATGATACTGATGTCACTCATATGATATAGATGTTACCCATAGATATGTTATTTACAGATACCAGTCATATGTTACTCATAGATATTAACAGTTTATCAAAATTCCAGCACATTTTTATCACATTATCACAGTTTCATTGGAAAATATTTCTTATATCCCATTCAACGTAATAATTCCGTTTCTAAATAATGGTCCAATGTATAAAATAGATCTTATTCACTACGTATAGCCACAAATTTGTACTAAAAAGTGCAGACCATAAACGTGTCTTTTCAATTTTATAATTGGTTTTTTTTTTGCAAGAGAACAAACCGTTTTGTACCTTCGCACATTCATCCACCTATACATAATTTTATCATTTCAGCGACGTCGGTAGGAGGTCTAGAAGAGAATGAATTAGTTACTTCAATAAAAAAAAAAAAAATATATATATATATATATATAACTTCGCGATGTTTGTTGTTGGAAAACTCTTATTGGCTTTCGACTTTATAGATGTATTAATCCATGTTAATAAGTGTAACCTATCCCGTTCACCGATTACGAACAGAAGTGAAAGGTATGCAATCAAAGATTCTTCGAGATAGTTTCTTACATTCCGGAATAATGAAATACCAGCCATAAAAAAAAGAAAGAGCTCTATCTTCCATTTGAAAAAGTAAGATTCCTTTTTTAACACTTCTTTGTAACTGGATTGGAAGAAGTGAAGCAGGACAGGGTGGTGAGGAGCAGACCAGAAAAAAACTTGCCAGGGAAACAGAGGGTCCATAAAGCAGGAAACGAAGATGGAATTCCCTTTGTGCGTGATTGGTAAACATCGAATGTCTTTTCTTGAGACCGAAGAAACTCATAAGAACACGTTGGTTACCGTCTTTTGATTCCACCTCAAACCACCAATTCACGCGTCAGCCGTTTCCACCAATACGAGAAACACCAATAGAATGCAATAATTTAAATGGTTTCGAGGAATCAATATTGCAAGTCGAAATAAAAATTCCTGATGATTAAGGTTCAATTACTGTCCAGGTCTATTAAAAACGGAGAAATTTAGAACTCAGCCTCCCAGGGACTGGTAGAATATAATTACAACGTGAAAAAATACTCTGATCGGCTGAGTTCACCCTGAGGGGCTAATTTCTCTTCTATTCCCCTTATGATTCTGAAATTTGAAATGAATAGAATAGAATTACAGCGTGTAGAACCACTCTGAATAGATGAGTGAGCTATGCGAATTATCTTGAAATTTTAAACGGAATCTCTCTATGACACGAGGGCTCATCGCGGAACCATCCTGATCATCTGCGCGATTTGAAACTATTTCTGAGATTAATATTTCACATTTCTGCCATAGAAATGTTATGTTTCCCGCAAGGGAAAATCTTTCGTTCTATCTTCTGGGACATATTCATGGGGGCTCTCGTTTCCAACAAGTAACTCATTTTGATAAAACAAATTTATTTTTTAAATTAATTTAAGGGGTTCGTATTTAGTTGCATACCTTGTATATTGGTATTATTAGGTAGAGACAACCAACAATGAAGAAGATGTAACATTGCAGGATCGTCGATCCCACGGATTTCAAAATACAAAGCTTCATATACTGGGAATAAGGTAGAACCGCTATATTACCTACTTTCTACAATTACTGCATATTGATCCATACGTGATGAAGTTTCCTAATAACAGCTCTGGTTACGGGAAAGCTAGTCCATAAATTAAATTCAAATCACGTTTCCAAACACGAAACCATCAATAATCGTGAACAACAAGGCAGTGATGTTGCATAAATTGTTGAAGCTATGAATGAAAGGCATTCGAATGAGGCATGTGGTAGAAACTAATCGCCAGAATCCCAAACAATACGGCTGAGATTCCGAGACCAGCTACTAGCATTCAACAAAGAGGTCATAGCAACTTTCCTCACATAAAATCGGGATCGGTGGCAATAATTCATTCTCAACCGTTTAGATCTTGGAGTTTAGATGTAGGAAGCAACCGGGACAAAAACTTTTCCAATGATGGTACTCCTCCAGATTATTGCTTGATGAATAGCTTAATTTAAAGTTGTATATTATAGACTATCGAGCGTATTGAAGCTGAAGTCGATTGTATTTCTATACCTTTTCCAGTGTAAATAGAATTAGAAAACATTTTCCGGAATCGCACAATCGTCTAAAGTGTGAAAATCCCGCTTTTCAAACGATTTTTGCTGTAAATTTATGTATCCGAGTAAAGCTTTGTAAGTTGTAAATAAAAGTTCCTCCCTGTTTTCCAAGTTCTCTGGAATCAAAAGAAGGGGAAAAAATAAATCAAATTTTCAAATTGTATGTGGTGTTTTTCTGTATATAGAAAAATAGTATTGCAAATTTTTCGACAGAAATTAGGTACTATGCGCAAGCTAACGTCGATTTGATTTTGGTCTTGTTAGTGTTGAAGGATTCATTAACTTGACTCTGCTAACTAGAAATCCAAAAACTAACTACGAAAAGGTAGGAGTTCGCAAATTATATCAAAAAATCTGGACGTAAGTAACGAGAAATTAATAATGTTGGCATTTGAAAAGTGCTGCAAACCACAATGAAATCAGGAATCCTATTGTAAAGTACATATTTATTGTATTAAATGTTTGTATACATGCATTTGCATGCACCTATCTATTGGAATGTTTTATATTTTTATGAAATTGTTGCATATGTCTACATGGTAGAAATGGTTGTCAAATGATCCCATTCTGGTTGGTAGGATTACCGACATGATGTCCTGTTCCATTTTAATCGCTACAATTTTAAAAAACGCTCTGAATATCAACAAATTACTAGTTCTTGCTGCTTGGGAATAGTCTAGATCGGTTCAGCGAGTCAAAAATCTAACGAATGACTTTCATTCTGAAAATATTCGGGGTTTTCAATTTTTTAGTCCTTTTCCGACTTATGTACGGCGCCTCAACACCGCTCAAAATTCTGTTCAGGTGTTCCCACTACAGAGTGATACATTTTGTTCACTGAATTTTAGCCCCTCTCTTTCAGCCATAAAAATAAACGTTGTATACTTCTATCCACGTGTTATGCAGAAAAAACATCGCGAAGTTTTATTAATTCAAGAGTTATCGAACTAAAGCATATTTCTTGCCTCCACATCCATTGCGTAAGAATCGACACCATAGACCCTAGGGTGTGAAGATCATCCCAGCCAAGGCAAGCAACGCCGAGTTTTATGATGTGAAACACAAGTTTAAATTCATTGTAATAAAAAGAAACGTTTGGCAGCTGATTACATCCTAGTTTTCATGACCATTGAGTTGTGGCTGTGATGAATTTAAAATTATGGATCAAATCTCATAACTGTTATAAATATTGCTACATAAATATGTACAATTAATTCTGTGCAGACTTTACCCCCCCCCCCCCCTTCCACAACCGTTCTTACATAAAAAACAAAATTATGATAAACTTCAAAAGTAAATGTCTAATCGAAGGGTGGGAAAATGTTAACCATTGGAGAATAACTTGTAAATTTCAGTTTCGTTTGAGCTCCCATGTTATCTTCTCACCCATTACTTGTATTCTGTCAGTAATAATGGTATCTATGGTAACATATATCAAATAATATAATTTTTAAGCAAGACTAAAATGTCATTTTCTTACACCACTCCACAATTAAATTTAAATGAATATGAGTAGTAAGTTGGTATAGATAGTATATACACTCTGTCTGCAAGGTACCTATACAGAAAAAAGTGTTCACTGGCAAAAACGGTGGGAATTCGTGTATTATTACAATATAAGTGACCTTCTAGAAACTAGTACGTTAAATTCCTATGTCCGTCATGCCATTTTGTCTCTCGCGAAAAATAGTGCATGTGAAAATACTAAGTAGTAAAATTTATTTTGGTATCTGGAATTACCACGGACCAACATAAAGACACGGAACTAAAATTGTTCATATATCAGTGAAATGCAAACAGAAGAAAATTTTGGAGCACGATAATTCATTCAGTATTCTGCCTGAACACTAAATATTCCTTTTTTAGAATATGAAGAAGAGGAAATAATATCAACAGGGTAGGCGATTCAATAAGTTCGTCTTTTCAATAACGCGCTCTGGCATTAACAATGCAAGGCGGAAGTTAATTAGACCTAACAATGACATCGCCTATGCCCACAACACCGGAAGACGAAACGGCGAAACTGATCTCTATACCCTACAGCAGTGTTGCTGTTGATTCATAGTAGGGTGGGTGCGAAATTAGTTTGCGATAGATGCAAAACCCATTTGATATCCGTTGCGGATACAAGCTACGTTCGATCATCGAGCTTATCGATGATCAGCCCTAGCTTATGCCATTCGCTGTTAATTAGATCCAGGTCTATAACGGTGGTTCCCCCAACCCTAATGCACCGTACTTTGTTTTGTTTATGAGGAAGTGTGTTCAATTGGTGTCAATCATGGTGGGGGGAGGAGGGGATCAATAGGTGAAACTAATTAAGAATAAGTTCAGGAATATCTCAATATTATTTAACTAGAATAGCCGGATTTTATCCACAACATGGTAGGATATTTCAAAATAGAATTGGAGAATGAAAATGAAAAGCGTACCATATTTTTCATATAAATATACAAGGCGGAAACAGAAAAGTGTGAAAAGAATATGAAATTAGAGATATTTATTTTATCCTATTTATTTATGTTTTGTGAAACTGGACTAAAAATGTAACTCGTTCAAACAAAATTATCTACCTATCTAATTCTGTTTTCGAGACATAATTTTCCAAATTGCATTTATTTATTTTTTTTTTAGGTCTTCTAAAAAAACCCTCCTTGCCATTAATAAAATCCCATAATACTCCACTTTAAACCAGTCAATTTATGTTTTGATCATGTATCAACATTAAAAATGAATATCGTAAAAGAAAAAAACATTTAATTCTTGCAAAATGTCATCTCCTTAAATGCCTCACCTTCAGTCTGAACATAAATGATTTGAAAAAATTAAAATTCTCTCAAATCTTTGAAACATTACCAACTATGTAGCTTAAAAAAAACTAAAGGCTAAAGAGTGATGAAGGTTGCAAACGTTTTCGACCTCCATTCCAAATTTTAGGGAATTAGCTCAGGAGATCAAGGCACAAGGCAACGGTAACACTACTAACCTTCTTGTGTTTTTATTTTCCTACATTTTATTTATTTATTTTATTATTATTACTTTTTTTTTCGTTGTTAAATGAAAATTTTCGGCAAGAAGGTCTCCGTGAAAACGTATCCCCGTCTGAAAAAATTTAACCTCCACCGCTTAAAATCTTTTGGTTTACTTGAATCGAATAGAATCCAAAATTTAAGGGGAAAAAAGGTCCGTCCATCAATGGTCCAAAATGCGATTCTTGCTGGCCAAAACCATTTTCGTCTCTATATTTTATACCAATATTGTCCCTACACCTAAAATGCCTCCTTAATGCGTTTATCTTTAAAAAAAAAAAAAAAAAAAAAAAAAAAAAAAAAAAAAAAAAAAAAAAAAAAAAAAAAAAAAAAAAAGCGCGTAGGCGGAACCAACTTTTTGAATAGAGATACGAAAACGGATTAATGATTATTGTATGGAATTAATAGTGGACCATTTACAGCCAAACCCGCACATTCCCTGACTATTTTCATCAAAATCAGGTGAAAAATATTGAAATTAAGTAGACTCGTTCAAAAAGGATTACATATTTGCGCATGCGCAATAGCTACCAATGATAGGATTATGTTGAAATTGTAAGGGAATGCTCAAATTAATCTCTTCCACCTATTCTCCAAATTTGAGCGAGATCGTTCAACGGGGGCGCGAGAAAATGATGGTTGAGAGAATTTACGTTTGTGCATGCGCCGAGGGAAGTATTGATTTGGGAACAACGAAACTCACAAGGGACCATCTTCACCCTAACCAGCACACACCATGAAAATTTCATAAGAACCGGTTGAATATTGTGGAAATTGAGCTTGTTACAAGGATTTGCGGACATACCCACACAGATACACAGACAGGGATAGAGAGAGAAAGACACGGAACGAAAGTAGTTCAGAATAGTCTATAACGTAAAATGCGAGTGGAAATTTTACAACTTTTAGTGATTAGATATATATAGTGTATATATAGTGATATAAAGATCCTAATTCACATGGCACATGTAGTGAGGTGTAGCCCAGTGGCTACCCTTCATCCAGTTTATTCCAAATTTTCGAACTCCATATCTCCTAATAGAGCGTCTTGAAGGCGACGTTTTTTTAGGCGACGGCTCGGTGGGAGTTCAGGTGAATTGATGGGAATGGATGCTATTAAGGGATTAGTATGGTCCACCATTTTGCTGCTCATTCTCACATATGTGTCCTTGATCACAGTCTTCACCATCGGGATTCCAAGATCATTGTGGAGAACTGAATTTCGCACAAACCAGTCCGCTCCAGTTATCATGCGCAATACCCGGTTTTGCAACACTTGGATTTTATTAATGTGACATGTTGCAGCTGCTCCCCACAGTCCACATGAGTAAGTCCATATTGGTCGGATGAGAGAAAGATATATCAGTCTTTTTGTTGAGATGGAGAGAGGGGAATATTTTGTGAGCAGAGGTCGAAGCTGGCGAATCCGTTGTCGGATCTTATTTGTCAGGTAGGTGACATGCTCCTTCCAAGTCATTCGCTCATCTAAGTGAAGACCAAGGTATCGCACATGTGTCACAATGGGTATTGTTTCGTTGTTCATCGTAAGTTGGTCTGTGAAGTTCTGTCTCAAATAGGTGAAAGGTACTGCAGCTGATTTGGAGCTGTTGATCTTGAGTCTCCATTTCCTTGACCAATCCTCAATTTCACTAAGGTGACGTTGGAGTACCTCTCCAGCTTCGCGAAAACTGTCGGCTTTTGTCAACGTAGCTGTGTCATCTGCAAACTGAGCTGTCATTACGTCTGGTGGACTAGGAATGTCATGAGTGTATAGGAGGAATAGGAAGGGACCAAGAACACTTCCTTGGGGCACTCCTGATTTCATTGATTTAGAGGTAGAAAGTGCTCCTCCGCATTTTACAGAGAAAGTCCGTCCGTCTAGGTATGAAAATAAGATGCGGTATAAAGTGTCAGATAGGTGCGGCTTCACTTTAACCAAGAGACCTTTATGTAGAACCTTGTCAAATGCTTTTTCTGTGTCCAAGAACACTCCTAGACACACTTTTTTGCTCTCATACGTCTCAAGAATACTGTCGATAACTCGATGTAATTGGTGGGAACAGGAGTGGGAGGAGCGGAAGCCAAACTGCGTATCTGGAAGTAATGAAGAGAGCGCCGAGAGAAGATGGGGAAGCAAAAGTCTTTCAAATATTTTTGAGAAGAGTGACAGTAGACTGATGGGCCGGTAGCTCAACGGGTCATCAGCACGTTTATTTGGCTTCTTGACCATTACTACGTGGGCATGCTTCCATTTATAAGGAAAGTATGTCGTTCTAAGTACTGCGTTATAGATTTGAGTCAACATGACAATTCCTTTGCGTGGGAGGCATTTGAGAAGCTGCTTAGTTATTAAATCGTGACCTGAAGCTTTTTTGTTGGGATAACGGTTTATAGCATTACGAACTTGCCCAGGTGTAAAGAAGAGGCGATGTGGTTGGAGCTGGAGAGGTTCTTCAAGCTTAGTATCTATCTCTTTGTCAAATACAGGATCTGACGGGGGAAATGGAGTGAACTGTTCTACGAGAAGTTGTCCGAAGATATCCGCTTTGTTCTGTTCTGTCGTGTACCATTGCCCCATTCTTTTCAGAGGTGGAATGCTTGTTCGGTCGCTAATCATGATTTTAGTTTTTCTCCAAAGCGAGCAGTCTTTAGTATTGAGGGTTAGTAGTTTTGTTTGTTCTGCTCTGTCCTGTTCTTCCTTCAAGGTTGCCTTCAGTTCTTGGGTCAGTTGGTTGAATCTTGTTTTGTCAGGAGGATATTGGGTGATTTGCCACCGCCTCCTCGCCGCATTTTTCGCCTGTAGAAGGTTTAAAACCACTGGAGAGGCTGTTATTACATGTCTTGGGTTCTTGGCTCGAGGTTGCATGGATGCTTTCCCTGCAGCAATGTGAATCACATTGGTGATTTGGGATATAGCAATATCTATATCCTTGGGGTTTTAAGTGGCATACTTAAACTAATCATCTCATTGGCCACATCTTGGTAAGTTTTCCAATCGAATGGATGATTGATTAGTCCGGGTTTGCGACAAAAGTTTGATGAGTCCATTTCCATGTCGAGTATGAAAGGTAAGTGATCAGAACTCATCTCGTGTGCGACCCATGAGCTTTTAATGAAGTTTGACGACTGCTTTCCTAGAAAAAAGTCTAAAATATCTGGCATATGTCTATCAGAAGAATAGAATGTGGGTTCAGACGGCGCAATGATTTCCAGAGAGTATCTAATTATGGCTTCCCGCAGAATCACACCCCTAGGATTACTGGTATTCGAGCCCCAACAGGGATGTTTGCAATTAAAGTCACCACCGAGCAAGAATCGTGTTTGCAGTTCGTGTATAATCCCCAGGAAATCACTCATAACAACACGATTTTCTGGTGCTGAGTAGAACGAACCTATTCTGAATGCGGACAACTGCGGATGTCTCAGGTTGATTTGAGCTACTTGAAAATTGGGTTCACAGATAGGAGGATGTTCGTCGTGAGGAATGGAGTTCTTGACGATCACGGCTGATCCACCTTTACTGCTACCACTGGGATGATCAGATCTGTAAACCTTATAGCCATCAATATATAGATTCTTGTACGGTGCCAATTTAGTTTCTGTTAACAGCAAAACATCAATTTCATAAGATCGTAAGAATAAAACAAGTTCATGGTATTTATTACCTATGCCTCTACAGTTCCATGTGCTCACCCGGAATATTTTCGTTGATTTGTTATTCATTTCGTGTTCAGTAGAGTGGGAATTATTCGGGTCATCATCTGAATTAGCGGTGTGATAACGGTTAAGAGTTGATCAATCTTCTCAAGAAGCTGATCGTTTACGGAGGAGTGTTGATGTCGAACTACAGATGCATAAGAAGGTTGGAATTCAGGTGTCATGTTAGTAGAGGTAGTTGTAGAATGTTTTGTCTACTGTCGTCTTGATTTCGGTTTTCAAGGGTCTTATGCGATATTGTACCCTTTGTTGCATTCCTTGCAGTCCAAGGCATTTGTAATGCTTTGTACGCAGGACAACCTCTGTAATTGGCAGTGTGTATACCTTTGCAGTTGACACATTGTGGGTGTTCGTTTGATGATTTTGTGCACTCATTCGAAGCATGAGAAGCGTCGCATTTTACGCAGCGTGGTTGTTTGTGACAATAATTTTTGAGTGCCCAAACTCCTGACATTTGAGGCATTGAATCACGGTGTTGCGGGGTTTTGGAGGTTCTACTTTTATTCTGCAATAATACAAAGAATCAAGAGAATATATTTCCTGATTCTTGGGATTCGGCTTCAGATCAACAAAAAATAAAGGGAGAGGGATTTTAGTGACAGGGTGGTGTACTGGCAATATCTGCACCGGATCATAGCCTAGTTCTTTAATTTCTGTCATTAGTGTGTTCACATCACATTTCGGATGTAATCCACGTATGACGACCCGGAAATTCCGTTCAGATTTGAGCTGAAATGTATGAAATTCCGCACCATTGGTTTGGAGGCATGCTACTGCATTCCTGTAGTCATCAATTGCGTCGAAATTTAGCTTGAATTTATTATTGACAGTTGTGTGCCTGAATGATGATTTGCATTGACCTTTCAATGTATCAATTAAAACGTTCACATTATTAACATTGTTAATAAATATTGGTGGAGGTTTGGAAACCACGTTTGCTGGTTCATTGCTATAATTGACTCGAGAGTTGTTAGTTGAAGTCACGCCAGACTTTAACAGTAAAATGGCACTAAGCTTTTTCTTCGACCTCCAGCGTAGCACCGGACAACATGAATTACACATGAGCTGATTCTTTTCAACGTTATAAATTTCTCTTTATGAATCTTACAGAATGTGATACTTGTTCCTTTTGCTGCATAGCACGCTTGAATACAAAAATAAAACGTCAGTCGCCTGACTATCTAAGTCGATCAAAAAATCTCTAGGTGGGATGAATGATTTTTGTTTCAAAGAAGTCTCATGTAAAATGTGAATTAATTCAAACAGCCTCTTGGAAAAATAAGAATTAGAAGACGTTTATGCCACCGGAAACTTGTACACTAAACACACCTAACATAATACCTTGCAACCTATTCTTTTTAATTTATACATTAAATTATATCCAATCTAATAAGCATACCTGAATTAAGAATAGAATTAATAAATTCTTGTCGAGGTCACTCATTTGTCGTTTTCTGTCATCTGCCCTTCCATTTTATATCCTCATCAATGAGTACGCAAAGAAAAAGGCAAATGACTCTCTTGGGGTTGCCACAATTTCCAATAACCTTACTACAATGTTTCAAAACTATATGTTAATCTGTACTAGGTATATGTTTTTTATACTACGTTTAAAATATTGGTTTTTCTCTAGAACCAATGAAGTTTTTGAGAAATATTGGTAATTGGTTAGGTGGCACGAATCATGTTGAGTCGTATGATTTCTCAAGAACAAACAGAAAAAGTCCAATGCCTTCTATTGAAGTTTGTAACATATAACAAGGAGTCTTGTGTGGCTTCATCAATTCCATCATAAATATCACCGTAGGACGGAATCGATTATTTTTTGCCTACTTGATTTATTTTGTAAAGTTTTCAAACATTTCTGCATATTTTAAGACTCGAATATTGGTAAATAAGAGCGCCATTATAATCAGTTTCCAATTCCAACATTCAGCATTTACATAAAAACTACGTAATAGCTGCAACCGTATACCTTCATTAATGCCTCATTATCACAGAGCTATGTTCTTCGATTTTGGATTTCCTTCGCTTATCATAACTAACCCCACAATGTTCTAACTCACTTTAGAGAAAAATCCATCAAAAAACAATTTTTCTCTCGCCTTTCCTGCTTATATTATGTAAACATACCTAAACAAAATTTGTCCCATTCTTACGTCCGTTCAGAACAGAGGCAAAAGATATTAATCCAGGCTAAACGCTCAGAGATTGCTTGAAGTTACGCAGTTACCAGATATGTTTCCGGATATTGAGGGATAAGAGCGTCGTAAATGAATTTGAAGGTCCATAAGAAAACCGTAAAAGGGAGATAGAACATAAAGATACAAAAACCACAAAACATTATCTTCAATTGAGATCACTACCTCTTCGCCGCTATTGTGGTATAGCTAAGAGACTACTGGTGTTTTTATACGCACAAAAATGCGAGGAAGAGCGACCCGAAGCTGTGGTATTACCATCGATTCCGTCTCAAGAGTCGATCATGACCCTATTCTGGGAGCCGATTTTCATACAAATGTAAAAGAAGTGAGATGGAAAGAGGAGATCCGACCCTCAATCTGGCTATTGAATCTGGGGCTTCCATTTGGAGCGCTCTGGGGGGTGTTCAGAAGACTGTGGCACAGGGGCGCTCCCAATCCCCATTCCAAAACACCCAAAGTGACTCGGTTGTTCCGACAAGAGGCTCATATTCAATAAATTAGAACACTCCCACGACCAGAATACCTTACTCCCCTCATTGCTATTCTCCTTTCCGGATCTCGGCTAGACATCGTCTGCGGATGTGAGTTGCATCCCGCGATCGAATAATTCCCCTACATAGGACTTCCAGTTTTGCACGGAATTGTTTGGAGCCTTAAGCGGCCAGTTTTTTTTTTATATTTTTTTATTTTATTTTATTTTATTTTTTTTTTTAATAAACCGTCTGCGGTTCCTCCATCTTTTTATTAGTTCTCAAAGATCATGAAATTCTAATATACCATAACTATCGCTCTTTTGCCAGAGCTCGCATCACATCCCATTTTATTGTGCAGGAATCATAATAATCAACCTCGACAGAAGAAGAATATTGAGAAAGTACTCAAGAGTCGGTAAGGGTTGGTTAGTATTATTTGTAAAACATTTTCTTATAAATAATAGAGATATTTAGGTGAAAACTCTTAATCTAACTTTCAGAATTCCATTACCCGAGTTTGATACAAATGTCAGTAATCAGTATTCGGTTGTGAAGCTAGACATAAATAACGTAGGACGTGATTCAAAATGGATTATGAGCAAAGCAAAGCTTTTGATCAAAAATCTGCTTCTCTAAAAATTACCAGGTTACAGTCACAATTAATAGTACTTTACAATAGGATAGGATCGTGTGATTAATGTAATTTTCATCAAATATAATAATTTATTATAAAGTGTTCACGACTATTTGAAAATAAAGTGGTTATGGTGAAGCCTCATCGGTTTAATTAGTAAACTTTCCCTTTATTTGACCTGTAATTCATTGGGTGCATCAACTCATGAAGACATTGATATTTAACATACATGACAAAAAAATATTGTCTAATTTGAGCTGAAGTGTACTGCAAAATTTACACCTCCCTCAAGCAATCCCTTGGTTCTCTAAGAAATATAAATAAATATAATACAGGTATTGAGTAGTGTTTCTTGACCTACACTTTAAATCTTGATGGTAATTTTCGCTAGTAGTAAGAGTAAAATGATCATTAACATTGGTATCTTTCGGGGGAGTCCTTCGTCATAAGCAAGTCAAATACCGGGGGCGTGCGCCTTCGATGTAAAGACATCATCATCAGGCCGTCGAAACTGCTCAGCCCCTGGCACTTGGCGTGCTAGAGACGACGGACTCCTCCGAAAGATACGTAAATGATAATTCTACACTTTAAAGTCAACTGGGAGTAGAATGGTTGTTTAAAATTACATTTTTACTCTCATAAACATAAAATTGTCAATATAGTCTCCAATAGCTGATTTATCTTTCGGAAATATACTCACTACTGGGGACTAATCGTTATCATGACAAATAAACAAATAAAATACTACTCACGTCGTTATTGTACGAGATGGGCCCATCACTGGATTCCCACTTGTTTGCTATCCTAATAGTCTCTGCAGTCTTCTGTTGTATTGACTTTGTGTCGTCGAGTAAAGTCAATTCGTAAAATTCTTGAATATCTGAAACAGGAAGGATTTGACTTGTTGAGGCCATTCTGTAGGAATGAATAACGAAAAAACACTTATCAAAATTTTTCATGCAACTGACAATATTAATCTGGAGCATGATTGTTTGGGTAGTCATCGTAAGGGTTCACTACAAGGAAATATAGCATTACTGTCGCAGTTCTCCTTCACGCATTCCAAAAAGGATCTAAAACAGAGGATAAATGAATGTGCTAATAGTATTTTGATCTAGGTGGACAAAAACTATAGTTATATTGAAGTATTAACATCTAGGAAGTAAAAGACAGCTGAAACCTGTAGAACGAATAAACGTTCAGAGTAAAATTACCAGCATACTATAAAAATATATAGGTTGGGTGACCATCGTATTTTTAAATTAATTTGTAATGAAAAACACAATTATTTGTGCATGATGTGATAAGTTACTCACTCGATAATTAATAACACTCTCAAATACCATGGATTAATTATTCGCGTTTCAATAAGACCACAAATGTGGCATGTTTTGATGAATTTAACCGTATGAAAATAATCTAATGAAAATCAGACCACCGGTGAAATTCAGGGAGAAAAGGTTTTCGTTTCAATAAGCCCTTGAAATCCTCACCTCGACCAATTAATATCGTCCATCCCGCCTCTACCCTTTAACCTCTCAGATCCCTGTATTATCTAATAATACAGGGGAGGCTTCAGGCATAAACCCGGGTAATCGAGTGGCTCCTCCCTCGAATCTAGGTCATTTGACTGGGGGTTAATCTACCCCTCGCCCTCAAGGATGTGGGATAGTGCTCGGGAATCCCGCGGTCATCAAAGGTCCGATAGCCTCTGGAGGCCGCGGTTCCACTAAATTATCCTTACAAACAATAAACCGAATTAACCCTGGTTATCTAATAGTAGGGGTGGGGCACTTTGCAGTGTCGGCGGTGACTTGCCCAAACACAGCACATAGCCATTTGAGCACATCCGTGTTCTTTACGAACTGTTTCATCCAGTGTCACCTTTTAACCCTCAAACCACAGGGTGCGGATTGGATCTGTTTATTTTACTCAAATTTGGCTTTCAAAAGTTCAATAGATGGAGAGAACAAACGATTGTAATATCAAAACGTATATAGAACTCGTTTTAATATGTTCAATACATCAATATGTTTTATGCGGAACCATAAAATAACATTAGAGTTTGAGACTAGAAATGAGAAGTAAATCAGAATAACTCATCAGTAATTGTCGTGATATAGGTACCTAGTTGCTCGATCACATCTAATCTCTCTCAGAAACATTATCAAACAATAAAGTAAACTTTATATGACAATGAAGTACTTAATGTAAACTAAACCACATCACATGGGTTGACTGTTGGATGGGTTGGATACTGGGCGATAGAATATAATAAAGCTGATTGATATGGTTGCTACGGCTTCACGAGCAGGATGGGACGGGCAGAGTAGGTACTCAAGTCCAATAACTTAAAACCACTTTGAAACGTCAAATCACTCAAATCGAGACTTCTGCAAGGCACAGACACCAATAAGAATCATGATTGCAGAGAAGTTATCGATATTAGAGTGGCCAGAGGCAGATGCTGCCGATTCGACGCAAAAAGCATACTTACAAGTTGCCTATAATTATTAGGAACCAAGATAATTTAATTTTTTTTTTTCTCGTGAATCTCAGTTGTATACCTTATCCTGGGAGGCAGAGCTGACAAACTGACATTCTTCCTCTCTTCACATCCTGGGTAGATTATCCTGGGGGTATTTATGTCTTGGGAAGTAGTGATAAACTGACTTTCCATCACTACTTGGCTTGCTCAAGTACCCACCTCTCCGCGCATCACTACACTAGTGTAGTTGATTTATTATCAGTTTTGGGTCATACACTATCAACCGATTCATTGCAATATTATCCATACTTATTTTTATATGAAAAATGAAATCATGATAATATCAGGTTTTCATTTGACTCAATGTAATGTTCGATATTAATTTACACTGTTTCCTTTTTAATTATCAAGTGACGTAAAAGGGCGACACACTTTCCTCACTAGGTTCTGAAAAAAGTTCGAACCATGGAGTCTCAACACCAAGTGACACACATAAGTATCAATTGAACAGTTTATAGATTTATATCTCTTCCACAAAAGGAATTTATAAACGTGTATATTGATGTTTCTTGACTTGCGATCTTGGTATGACCAGGAATCACTACAGAAATCCGTGTAACACCATTAAATATTGTACGAAAGAACGATTAAACCAATCTTTCTTGAACTTTCGCTACACAGAAAAGATATGATACAGATATTTAAACTATAAATGGGCCACAGACGCGTTAATAGGTGCATGAAAATTATTGATCTGGCGGACTCAGCTCTGAGTATATCACAGAGGATGTGGAAAATGAGGTATATTGAACTATCATATACTGAAAAAAGAAGTGGAATATCCCTCATCCAGCATTACCTTCATCTAGAATTATCCAAAGCGACCTCTTATTGTGTTCGGACGATAGAGTAGTAAAGTGTGCAGCCCAAGTTCAAACTAAATCTCGTGCGACTAAGTTGTGGAAACCTAATCCAATAAAAAAAAATCTGAAGTTATTGATCCTCTCTCGGACTCTTTATTTGTCGTGAAAACAGACAACGATCTTCATTAACATTCGTTTTCTACATTAATATGTTTCATTATGATCGCAATCATAGTATCCCGAGTCAAAATTCTATCCTGAACTTGGTAGATTTATTTCATAGAAACGGTCCATCTTTCTGCCACAAAGGCATTTCCAAAGTCCATTTCTACGGATAGACCTAATCACTTCGAGGTATAATAACTTAAAGTCGGAATACTACGATAGCGATCAATATTGAAAAACGCGCTGTGAACTTGTGCTGTGCTCCCGCAACACTATCACCGGTTTAGGGGAAAAAAAAAAGAAAAACCACACACACTGGTTTTCTTTTTTTATTACAAAACTCCCTCAAAGGCGGAGGGGACACACCACTAAATTGAAAAATATATAAATATATTTAAAAATTGGGCAGGACCCCCAGGTTTACCCGACGGCGGCTCTAGGTATGAGGGAAGTTGCAGAAGGATGAGGAGGAAGAGTGGGATGAAAGGAAGTGCCCCTGTAAAATGACCACTAGTTCAAGTAAGAACTCCTCAGGACGCGGGTGGTGATACCACGGAGCACTCCCGCAGAGATGTCCAACTCGAGTAACTCCGTGGCACTTTTCCCGCACCCCACCTCGCGCCACGCCATCACCCTGATGTTGTTGGTAGCCACTCCTTTTAGCTCGGATGGACGTCGCTTGCCGCAGGTCTTTTCTGTCTTACTTATTTTTTTTTTAACCCGCCAGATCTGTTCTGTTTCCACGCTGCTACTGACAGCGTGGGCATCCAGGCTTATTGCAGGACCATCGGGCTTGATGGCAACGATATCCGGCTTATTGCCCCGGTCACTCGGCATGTGATATAGTCTCTCCCTCTCAACATCCCAACCGCTGGATAATAAAGCGCCTGAACACACACACACGCACGCACGCGCACTTACACACAAATATATATGTATGTATGTATGTATAACGTGTCTTAGGTAGGTACCTAATTACCTAAATTTGTAACCATTGAGAAACTTGTTGGTTGTTGAACCACAAAGAGTGTAATCCAAACGATTCGAGGTGGGAAAGAGCAGAGGGGTTTGGTTTGGCGGATTAGTATTTCATTATGCAAAGTTGCCGGCGTGACTTGAAAGTTTGGGGGAGGAAGGAAGGCATCCTGAGATAGCAAGGATTCGACCTACTGACGATCGCTCGACGCTAGCACGTTAAGCTCCGAACGTTTTCACGGCCTGTTGAGACTTTAATTGGTCGAGATGGAAAGGGGGATTTGAGGGAATTTCCAAACGCTCCAGTGGAGGAAGTGGAGTTTGAACATAACAATGAAACTTTGAACTGGAAACGACGAGAAGGTGCACAGCAAAGCATAACAACTTCCATAATCTGTTCCAGACTTTCAAACATAACCTTTATGACATCAAAATACTAAACTATTCATTTTACTTCGAAAAATAAATTATGGTACCTCGGCTGGGAAGGCGAAAGAAATTGATAGATTTGGAAATTTTCAAACTTCAAGATACTACAGCCTACTGATATGAGAGTTCACCTTAAATCTCCCGGGTTTCTTGTCAAAAATGATAAAAATTGAAGAAAGAATCTGAAGTTGAGAAGGGGTTTACGGTTCAGTTCAGTAGGACTGCGTATATCGTTGGGTGATTGCAGAAAGTGACAAAGTGACATTTCGCAAGTTTTCAGGAGGGCCTCCTGAAATTTACCACTTTTTGAAATCAGAAAATCAACCTTACAAAAAAAAAGTTTGTGCATTTAAAAACTGATTTCATATACCCAAGAACCTCTGAATGCTTATTGTACTCGAAAATCAATCCACTTTTCACTCATTTTGAATTAGTAGTCCTTTTTCTATAAGTTCAGGATTTTGTCTTTAAGTCATTTTTTTTATAAGAACAGGAATTCATTTGCATTGCATTCATGCAAATCGGGAATTGGGATGATTACTATTGACTAATGATTATGGTTTCCTCTGTATTGTCAAACCGAAGCCTCGACAAGGCGTAGTTACCAGTATTGACGAGCTATTGCTGTTTGAAAACCTTAGAACTGTCAACAATTTCCTTACTTGGTCAGTTTCTTCGGTAAACTCTGGCCTGAGAAAAGGACTTGATCAGCATTGGAGAAAACATGGTATTTTGAGCGAATTAAGGTACAAAACTCAATCAAAAACTAAACAACTCGTAAACGAGTTCCACTATCTGCTTTACAAGCAGATACCATGTTACATGGGTTACATGGGTCTTTGATTGGGGATTTCATAACGGTTGTCCTCGAGAGTTGTAAACAAATCCTTTAACTTTAAACAAATCCCTGGGCCGCATCCCGACTAATTCCAACAAAACAACGGTTTACTTATAGAAATGTTGAAAATAACTGTGGAGAGAAGCCACTAACGAGACCCTCTCGAACGATCAAGTTTGTCCCCCACCCCGGCAACTACTTGGAACCGTTCCCTACTAGAAGAACTGTGAGTTCTTCAATTCCGTTCAACGCGGAGCAGCTCATGAGTCACAAATGAAAAGTCACATTTACGTTTCTAAAGTGTTATGTGATCGTGTTATGAGACCACGAAACTATACACTTCATTCTGATCTACATATTCAACTAATCTTCATTTTTACTAAGGGATTGACTACTTGATGTTATGTATTTTTGAGATGCGAGCTTGCGAGCATCCAGACCACCAAGCTATACACTTCATTCTGACCTACATGTCCACTAAACAGGTTGAACGGAATTGAAGAACTCACAGTTCTTCTTGTAGGGAACGGTTCCAAGTAGTTGCCTTGGTGGGGGACAAACTTGATCGTTCGAGAGGGTCTCGTAAGCCACTACAATGAGTTGTTGTTTACAGTCGACTGTTGTCAAGAGGACTGTTGATAATGTTTCCTATGGAGTGGAGTAAATGATGCTATTGCTTTACGTTAAGAATATTGTAACCGGCTTATTAAAATTGTTTATAGTCCAATCAACTTAGATTAGGAATGTAGCCAGGTACGTAAGGAGGGGGAAATTGGTAGCTTGAGATATGAACATTTATCACATAAATCAAGCGCTTTCCAACGAGTAGCGAACGATTTCTGTGCGATGAAAACTGCGGAAGTTCCATTCCCCTAGCAACGGCTGGGTTGTACGTGAAAAACACTGAAATTGTGACACAAATTTTGCGTCACGGAAATTTTTGGTTGACCCCCCAGAGCAAAGACATATCCATGTCAAATTATTCTAGACTGTAGCTTAATAATTTAGAGTGCCGACGAAATGAAAAAAGAACTTAAAATTGACCATTACTACGACTAGCAGGAGGTACGGGTGAGTGGCTTCTGTGGAGAATGCAACCTAGGCCCGTCCCCCGTTGAACTCCCAACATCGATGGCTTGCAACTTTCCAATGGTTTGATTGAAATTTGACACTTTTCCATTTGTCAGTTTTGCTGGTTAAGAGTCATATCACGTCTTTGCTTGCATGAAAAAAAGTCTTCTGAGAAATGGTAAATTTTCCCAGCACACGCTCACTCAGTCTTAAGACTGATTTTCCCCAGGTGAACATGAAATGCCACTTGGTCACGTCTTGTTTAATTTTTCGGCAGTAAAAAGTGAAGTATTCCTTACAGTGAGTAAAAAATCATTTTAACCTCATAGAAGATTATTGACAATGTTATTTTCTATCCCCTGGCATCAAAACCTCGATTTCGAAAAAAAAAGTGACTTCGTCACTTTTTGCAATCACCCGACGATATAGAATAACGTCGGATGCAACGTGACATTCCTGAAAGTAAAGCATAGAGTTCGAATGACACCAACAAAGCAGATTTTACTTAGAGTTTCTCATCATAGTTATTTATAATGTTCTTCATACTATAAATATTTCTTTTACGTATATATAATCATCTATTATATAAATCAGTAATATCAGCATCTTCACACTCAAACTCATGGACGGATATCAACGGGGGTTTCAGCAAAATTATCGGGATGGCATGGAGAAAGCTTGTGTAAAAGAAAATTAAAAAAAAAAAAAAAAGTCCAACGTGATCAGCTAACTAAGCTAAATTCTCTCCAACTTACCCCATGAATCTGAAATTTGATAGGGTGCCTCTAAGGGACATCGAGAAACGAATAAAATGATGGGCTCATTCCTTATCAGCTGAGAGCTAAATTCTCTCCTTTTTACCCGAGGAATGTGAAATTAGACAGGTAGCCTCTCAAGGACATTAAGAAGCGAATGTAATGACGGGTTCCAACTATGTCAGCTGACTAAGCAAATTCTCTCCTATTCACCCAAGGAATTTGAAGTTTAATGGAAAGCCTCTCTGGGACATTGAGAACCGAATAAAATTATGGGCGCATTCATGATTAATTGATTAACGGGTAACTGGCTTCGCAACCCGATTGTTTGATTTCTAGGGATCGCAGAGCAACATGACTGCGACTGTTCAACACGAGACCGATTGCAGCTCAACCAAAAATTAGTTGCTGGTGAATTTGAACGGGTTTTTGTGCAAAAATAAAATATACCTAACGCTAACCTGATATTGGCTGAAGAATAAGACGCGATGTTTTAGCAACTGTCTGCACGAAGAAACGACGAGTAGGTGCCTACCAAGGCACCTGTGCCTACTTACGTCGTCATCGTACTAATCAAGTGAAAACCACGCAGGTAGGTAATCCAGAGAGAAAATGCGTGTTTTGTGCAGCTATGATGTGGAAAGATTTTGCTGCCTTTAGGGCAACTTGCAACTTCCTGCGGTGCCACCAATGCCACCACCCCTTTCGAATCTCCTCACATTTAACAACCCTAGCAGCTTTTATTATTATTATTTTTTTAAAGCAAGATCCAATTTTACAATAACGCTCTGGAATTGACGCCGAACAGATGCAACGAAATACGAGAGGAAAACTTCATGCCTACTTTCAAAAGTGGAACAGCTGGACAGCTGCACCATCGCGTTGGCAGTTTACTTCTTATAGATGAGTCTTCGGCGAAATTCTTACAAATTTATTTTGTTAGGAATGAAGACACCGAGGCCTAAATACGCTGCAATTATGGCAAAACTGGCTTTGATGAAAGAACAATCAATGCTTCATTCGCACAATCGCTATTTAAGGAAATTAAAATGTGTAATAGAAAGAGTTCTATTCGGTATCTAATCAGTCTGAGGATATGAAAATTATCATTCGTGACTCTTGCATTGATGGTGTTCATCAACGACAGGCGAATGCTCCTACAGCAAATGAAATCGGTTTTGTAAGGAAATCATTTAATTTTGAATTGAAGCATTACAAATCAAATTACAATCCCCTGTTCGTTTAACTATTATAATTATCATCCAGCATACCCCGCACCTTACACCCTTTTTCATTAACAATACCGTTTCCTTGCCCTCCAGTTTATTTTATCAAGATTGTCTTCTACAACCAATACGCTATACTTCTTCCGCGAAGCATCACGCTCCGATACTAGTATACTTAAAGCCATTAACAGAGATGAAACTTTCCACTCTAATGAGAAAATAACGAAACTGATAAGATGGTAATCAAACATTATTTTGGAACATCTGTCAACATTTATTTCGAAGTTATTGAATGTAAAAATTTCATTAATAAACTATACGTTGAAGGCGTTTATAAAATCTCTCGATTTTATGAGGGCACCAACACCGTTTTCTCTTCCTCTTCCTAGCTCAAATATTTGCGTTATCATCATTGACATATCTAACGTGGATGGAATAGCATAATCCCTCAATTCCTGGAAAAATGTAAAAGAAGCAATGTCATCAAAAATAACCGGAAGGAACCAGAAAAACACTTTGTATTCCAGGTAATATTTTCCCAATAAGCGCGTTGCATCATCACATTTGCTTGTATGTGTGTAATAAATATCCAAGTGTAGGTAGGTTAATATAAAAGCGCGAATTGGCTCCGTACAGAAACAACCATTTACTTTATTTCAGGTGTTTAGGAACAAAAACAGATGAATCCACGAAACTTTGTTTAACTCATATGATTTCAATATAAAATTAAAATTAAAATAAATAATTAAGTAATTATTAAATACATGAATTTAAAATAATATAATAAAATATATATATATATATATATATATATATATATATATATATATATATATATATATATATATATATATATATATATATATATATATGGAGATGCCATTGAACACAAGCTAATGCTAATGCCTTCCATGAAATCAGTCAAATAGAGTGTATGGGAATTAAAAATAAAAAATAAAAAAATGCTGCTGTCACGAAATGCTAGCTTCTCAAACTCATCCACGTGGAGCAGCTAACAAAGCGGCAAATGTATTAAAGAAGGGAGAAAATCTTTCAACGAAGAAACAGCCCGCAATAGTGCCGAACTCAACATCTGACTGCAACCATCCCAAAAACGGGTGGCTGAACGTTTTCAACTAAATTCACAATGGCTGACCCAATCGCTTCTTGACAGATGTGACAGTAGTGGGGCCTTGTTTGATCTCATACAAGCATTGAATTGCAAGAAAGAAGGTCTGGTATATAAAATGACAGGACAGATTCCGGGACAAGCGCGCAAAACATGTAGGATGGCATGGGGAGGTAGGTACTCCACTACGACCCGTACTGCCGGAATCTAGCCAGGGAAGCCCAAAAATATGACTGATATAAAGGGATAGTGCGAGGCCGGCATTTTGTGACATACCACATGCACATTATAAATGCTGAAGTCACCGCGCACCTTTCCCGAACGTGGCACTCAGGAGCACAGTCAGGCAGAAACATGAGCAGTAAGACCTCCGAGGCTCTTTCATCCTACTTAATAATTGATCGTGCAACGGCGCAGTTAAAAGGGAGTATGGAATTTTTCTGAAAAGGACGGCCAATACCCTGTCCAAGAGGTGGAGCAAGCCGAAACCAAAGTGTAGGTGCTATCCAGAGCAGCAGAACTGTACTCCACTTTGGGTATTTCAGTAGAAGAATCAATTTATATGTACATCCCTGTTTTGGTTTAGGTCTACTCGATGTAATATTTAGTGCTTAAATATTACGAATCTAATTTTCTTATCAAAACATGTAGGAATAAACTTTCCTATCAACCATTAACGAGTGAAAGAACATAAGCTCAATAAAAAAGCCCCATAAATGAATTCTGGTAATAATTAAAATTACTTTATTTTTGTCCGAGGTACCAGTCAAAT
Source organism: Adelphocoris suturalis (assembly GCA_030762985.1). Lineage (NCBI taxonomy): Eukaryota > Metazoa > Arthropoda > Insecta > Hemiptera > Miridae > Adelphocoris > Adelphocoris suturalis. The sequence goes on from CM061046.1 coordinate 36,510,440, forward strand.
TGAGTTTTTTCGACTTTATTTTTCTTCAATTTGTTAAAGGTTTGCTGAATTGAAAAGGGAGATAGAGGAAAACGGAATCGGTTGGGAGGAGAGACACGAGATAGAAAAGAAATGACCGGAGGAAAAGAAATCTGAGGAACAGGACGTGAGCTTGTTTTTGGAGTCGCGGTGAGGGATGTAGTGGAGGAGTGAGGACTCTGAATAATAATCAAGAGAGAAACGAAAGAGTGACGGGAGAGGGGGGAATTGAAGGAACAGACCCCAGGGTACGCGGGTGAGGGCTGTTCGAACTCTGAGAAGAGTCAGATCTCATGCATATAATGAAGAAGAGCAAGTTTCGTCATCAGAAAGTTACTGTGGGGGTTGCCCGCTCGTGGCGAGCGACAAATTAATTTACACGGGTGAACAGACACCATTAACGTTTCTGTGACGTCGCTTCCCTATGGGTGATGAGAGAGGGTCGTTACGTTGTTTAACGACTTGATAGTAAAGACCGAGGAGTTGATGGGAAAGGATATATGTATAGGTTTCTTGATGGCTGGAACAGACTCTAACCGATGTGATTGGAAATCGGAAGAATGTTACCTTTTTAAAACCTGTAACCTAGGCTGCACAGAGAGTAAAACACCTTAATTAGCTGGACGAAAGGTATACCACATTCGCTAGTAGAATGGAACTGGAATGGTAATATAGATCTTAGAAAGTATAGTGTATGTCCACTCTCATTTGGATGAATTTTCTTCGTCTTCCACAATTATGGATCTCGATCAGCGATAAAATCTTATATCATTCGATAGGCTAACTGTTTCAAGCTATAGCATGAATGCGGCAACAATAGGGCACATTGTACCTAATAATTTTCATGAACCGTATGTCACTTTTGTTTTTTGTTCTTTTCAAAGATCATCCCTTATTGTTTTGATGATTTCTTTGTGGTCATAAATACTATTGTTTTCGTTTAATAATAATAACGTAAGAAAAAAATTAAGCCGAAATGTTTTTGTTATTTTATATTGTTATATTCATATTAAAAAGGATGTATACATATACTATTCTATTTTATTCTGTACCCTCCTATGGGTGAATATTTATTTTAATTTTTCATGACTATATTTTTAATTCAAACGTTTATTAGGTTATAGAACATATTGCACAGCCGCAGAGGAATATTCAAGTACTCATGTTATAATTAGGATTAATAGTAATAATTTATTATTTCTTTTGGATAGATTGCATTTCAGAATCTGTGATATAAATTATTGGTTTTAATTTATTGTAGTTTTGTTATTATTATTAGAAGTTTTATTGTTGATTATGAGCGAGATTTTAAATTTTGTTTATTTGTGCTAAGTTTGTGATAAGGACTCTCCGGTTTCCACAAGGAATAGTCAACTTTCTGGTTGCCGTCATTATTGGGAGAGGGGGAGGAGGGTTAGGGTCTGGCCATGCCTTCCAGCTTTCCACCAATATTACAGTTTCCTTCTGTCGTCTTGTTTATATTATACATGAATTGCTGAAAAACTCGAAAGACCTTCACAGGGATACACGTTCAAAAAGTTCACACTTAACTTAAACGCTGCAAATCATAACATGAAGGTTTCTTATTTCCGGAGATATCCCTTCTACGTAGAACATCTGTCAGTAATATTATTAAACGAAGTCTACAATAATTATCTAAACCACATAGGTGCAGACGCCTGCTGAATAGAAATTATTTATAATATATAAAACACTCACCTACGCTTCACAAGTAGGTATACTGTAGGTGTCACAAGTTATAATAAACTCGATTTTGTGGGGTGAATTTGATCGTCTTAGTTTATGAAACCTTTTTGGCAATGTCCAACCCGCTCCGATTCACTTCCATGTTAATGATCTTTTTTTTTTTTTTTTTGTCAATGTGCTGGCTCTTAGAGAGAGCCAACGGATGAACGTACAACGATGCTGATGGTTTCATTCGATTTTTCGGGATATATATAAAATACAGTTACCCTTATTTCGGAAGTTCTAGAGAATTTTCAATATTTCACCCCTTAAATTCCAACATTTAGGGTTGATGGAAAGTGATATCAAGACTCTTGGCAATTATCAGTAAAACTAATGTTTTTTTCATGAAAAAATTATCTCATTAGTAAAATATATAAAACGTTCTTAGTAAAAGCAGGAATTTGAACAAATAAGAGTCAACAACAGCATAATTCGAAGTGTACATTTTATCTTTAACTCACTATAACGAGTAGATTGATCTATTGTTGCATAGATACATTTGCAGAAATAGACGAGAGCTTATCGCCCATTTCGAAGGGGCTTTAAAACTCTTCCCTTTTTTCAACGAGTTTTCTTCTCAAAGATTTTCTCTTCAGTTTGATGGGCCTCGCCATTATGAGCAAAGCTGATAATAAAATGCAAAGGCTTGGAAACTCTCAACGCCACGAACCGTTAAAGTTCGCTTTAACACCTCCCATCCACTTTGATAGTTGACTATTGACAGACTTCGCTGCCCAGGGAAATCGCAACCTCCTCTTTGCTCTCCACAAATAGATGTCTTCTTTTAAAATCATTGACGGCGTTGAAAAATTTATTTTGGAACGTAAAGTCGCTAAATGATCGGAGAGCTGAACCACAATTTTGTCCTTAGTAATAAACTTCCGAATCAATTTCTGCGCTTCAACACTATCAAGAAACTGTTGATACCGGCACAGAGAGCATCGACAAAACAGATTTTCATCAACATTTAACATTATATTCAAGTAAACATTAGTGAGGAAGTGTGGAAATAGTCGAATATTTGCTAATACGTAGAACAAGTAGCTTAATTATTGCTCTTCATGATTATGGTACAACACTATCAAACCTATGCCTATTGATACAGGCACAAATGGCATCGACAAAAATAGATTTTCGTTAACATTATTGTCAACTAAAAATTCGGAAGTGTGGAAAGAAGTGAATTCGTTGATAAGACCTTGAAGAAGTTCCTTGTGCTTGGAAAATTGCTCTCCATGACTATGTTTCAACACAATCAAGCCACTGTTGATACAGGCACAGATGTAATCAGCAATATGCAATTCGATCAGTTGCTACTATTTGCTTAGCACGAAACTAATGCTGCTTCAACGAGTTTGAACCGATTTCAATGCAACTCACAACAGTATTTATAATACTCGTATATAGAAAAAAATTAAAAAAAAAAAAAAAAAAAAAAAAAAAAAAACGCTGAAAATTACTGCCCGACGGTTTATAATTTCTGTGTTAGCCCTTGACAGCCCTTCTACGCAGAACGTCGGTCTAAACAATATATTTGATTAGAACATGGCGTATCGTATCTCCCAAAAGGGTTAACACCTTTACAGTTCCAAGACCCCGAATTTTTACGCCTCACAGTAAATGTTAAAAAGAAGGTCGATAGGTAGGTAAGGAAAGCGTATAGGTTCATGGGCCGCTCTAATGTTCAGTGCGCCTCCATACCTTGTAACTGTTTCCGAGGGGTCCCAAAGGAGCTCCATCTAAATAACAGCAACACATTAGGAAAGAAATTAGCCTCAGAGGCTCCGAAGCTGATCTGAGTAACTCTATATTTTGTAATTGTATTCCAGGTCTCCAAAAGGAGCTACATTTCTGGTTTCAGTATCATAAGCCGATTAAAAGCAAAAAGGCTCCGAGGACCAACAGCTGATCAGTGTTCACTGATATTAAATTCTTGATATTTCAAATTAATTAAATTCTTGATATTCTGTTGGGAATTCAGAAAAAAATTGACATTGATTAGATAAATATATTTACACTGTGCTTTTACAAATTAACACTTTTACAATTTTATCCAATTATACACATATAAATAAATTCAATATATATAACTTTTGATTTTCTGTAGAATTTGAGAAAAATGCTCGGGAACATTCCAAACAAAAGTACCAATTTCTTTTGAAGGCCTAACGATTCTTAAATTTCATGCCAATAAATTTGAGGATTTTTCAGAGTGGCTTCTTGTCGCTTTTTCTGTTAATGATGTAAGCTCTATTTTACCGCTGCACTCTATCTGGCATTTATATTTTAGATACGAAAATTCCTATACAACAGTCAAATGTTTCTTGGTGTAAAAACACAGCTGCGAGTTTCATTGAAATCGGTTCAAACACGAAGGAACAGCATTAGTTTCGTAAACGGCAAATTTAGCTTTTTTTAAACTTTTTTCATTTAATTTAATTTAATTTATTTTTTTTTTCGATGCTCCAAGGGACCATTCTGCCGATTGGCCAAATATGTGTCGACTCACTTTTGATGTAAAAACTCCAGTAAATATTTCATTGAGATCGGCGCCAGACTTACCGCCCACTCTAATTCATCCTCAGAAGTTTAATGCACTCTCCTAACATACGTTGTTTTGTTTATATGATTTTCCAGTTCTGTGCACCACTTTTTTCATACTAGTCAGGTTTCGCCCGGATAGGAGGAGTGCTGTGACCTCACCGTTAGAAGAAACTTTGAAAAGTCATAGAAACAGTACCACGTACTACTCATTGTAAGAGGAAGCAGGTGGTGTCAAGCTTCTTAGGATGGAATATATTTTTATTTAAATATATAATATGAATACGTCAGTATCTCTCACTTTTTTTAATCGACGTTGATCTATCGATTCGAATTTACTTCATCCAGTTCGAATAAGTTCAGCTATCATACATCATGAACCTAAAATTGCTCTCACCTAACATAATTAATTATATGGATCATATAATTTCTGTCAACATTTGAATGGTTTTTATTAGAGCTTTCTCTAATGGATTTGATGGAACCTAGTGGATGATTCAAATTTTCTGTTTTATTACATTCAATTAATCACGCTTGCCTACAGCTGCTCTTAGGACCCAAGGCCAGAAAATATTTTCAGATTTTACAATCCTTTGAATTGGCGATACGCAGTAATTAATAAATGCAATTCCAAATAAGACTATATACGTTAACAACGTGTTGATTTTTATCTTTGAAAATGCTATAAGAATATTTTGGATCTTAAGCAAGTCTTTCGTAGCAACACGAAAAACGCTAGATTGGCTAACTTTCAACTAAGGTAAAAAATCCGAGTGTGATGAAGAGAAACCAGTTTCAAATTTGTATTTTGGATCAAACATTCAAACGGTACGCATTAGATATGAAAATACCAAGAATCTGCACACGTCAACAAGATATTTGGAATGTGCTGGAATCACCTGATTCCATCAGTGGGAAAGGACCTATGTACTTATGTACCTACCATATTTTACCCATTATACTTGTCTTTTCTATTACCTACTAATATGCAACTCTACTGTTTCCTTTGAATCCCTCTCCCGCTAAAATTTCAGGAGGGTTTCTTTCTCCTTTGCCTTCTTATTACATTCAATATGCTTGCAACAAAATGGCGTTTCCGATTTCAATATCAATAGCACTTTACATAGATCACGGTCCAGTAACAGTGGTATCAGCATCTAGACGAAAGTGATGGAGGTAGGTAAGTGGTACTTCAAATGTTCCAACTGCTCCGGTATTATTGGAAAGAGTGGCAGAGAAAAAGTGCTCCAACCCAAGATTAGGTAAAAAGTAACCGCTGCATCAATACTGTCATACATCTAGCTGGAGGTAAAAATGTGGAAGAAATCACCCATCATTCATCTCACAAAACAAATAGCAAAGCAATAACGTGATGATTTACCTATTGATTAAACCCTTTCCTTTTGATTTATACCGGGAAAATGTGATATTGCTGGGGAAGTCAATAAAATAAAATAAATTACGATCCGACTTGAAATATAGCTGCACTTTTGATGTCACGTAGGTTGTCATCGTACAAATAACAGTCCAATGCAGGAACTCCTTCTATAATGAAGTGAGCGATCCAATTAACCCTAGACATTTTAATTGAAATATCTCTTATATCACTACAGTTCATAGGGGTTTAGTGATGACAGCTGAAGGCTGAACAGCAAAAATTTCTAAATAAATTCAATATAGCTTGCTTTCATAAACAACTTTGATATCCTCAGAACTCACATTTATTAATCAATCACATTTACATAGACACACAAACTTAAAATAAATAAATAAATAAAAAATAAATAAAATAAAATAGAAATAATAAAAATAATTGTATTCTTCGAAATAAAATATCAATGTATCCAACACGCAGAACAATTTTACAGATGTTAACGAACTTAATATGGTTCCAATTAGATACAAATCAGTTCAAAAATCGTATCAAGCGAGACGCTAGTTTCGCATTGCCAGGCTTTCAATAAATCATAGCAACGAGACGCGCCGTGATAAGTAACAAAGTAAAACTCAAGCCCCCACCCGACCTTAACCTGTCCGCTCAAACTTAACTTACTTGCATATTCTAGGAGGAGCAGACCCCTGAATCACCTGAAGCCAAATATGTAACGGTAGATCGATTCTATGTAAGCTAAAACAAGTAAAAATCAAGTCAAAATGCAGGTTTTCGGACTTGCTTCATTTTTTCCCGTCTCACTTCTTTGTTTTTAAACAGAATGTGTTTTTGCGATCACCAACCGGTTAAAAACTAAAACGAAATTAATATATCCTAGATGCTGAAATATGAAACGGGTATTGATGATTTGAAAAATATATTCTTCGTTCACATTATATAATAGGTATCACTTCACATTTCTATTATAGGACACATTAATGACCCCAGTTATTTGCAAAAGGGAAAATTGTAATAGCTTTATGTATCTTGTATTCCGTGTGAGATTACTGAATGTAGCCCGGCTACATATTTCGAATCGTAAACCAACAAATACTGAGGTGGAGTTAAAATATCAATAACACGAACAATATTTTTCTGAATATAGGTATATAATCACCAACAAAACTTTATTTTTTTTTTTCATTTTCGGACATTTTATGCTCTTATAAGCGATTTTTATAGCGATCAGATTTCATTGTCTTAATGATATAAACCTAATAAAGTGCGTAAAATGGTGAAATTAAAACGGATTCCCTTAAGAAACCTCTGTAATAGCTTCATTTTCTTCGAAAACTCGCTAAAAAAAAATGTAAGTTAAAAGTATTATAAGAGATATTAGTAGTCATGCATAATTTTACTATAAAATTACTCTCAAGATATTTTTAATTTACTGGAAGAGATAGAATCTGAGCACGAATTCATCATTTTTCGAGAGGAGAGAAAAAACGGGTCGGTTTAAGAAAGAACGACATAAGTCGACACTTCAGATAATAACTAGAGGGGAGCACCGAAAGCCACTTGAATTTGATCCGGTTAAATTACATTCTCTCTGCCGCGCGAGTCCTCTAGAGACCGTTTTGAATTAAAGGAAAACACTCAAGCTTTTTGTCTCTTCGGGTGAATGAGCGTTTGCTAAATAAGTTTTCTGGAGTGATTTAATGTGGCTTCAGATTTAAGCAGAGTCAAAAGGGAGACATTTCCATCGCTTTTATTACGATCAAAGGTATCGTCTACCTGTAAATGTGAAGGAATAAAAACACTTCTGAAACCTCGAAACTCTCCCAATTTTCTACCCTCAATCGGATGGAGGATTTGGTTATACAGAATGATAATGAAGATACAATTATATTGCATATAATTGTATAATATACTATATTGGAGCATTATTTCAAAGATTTTACATGAAGAATATGGAAACATATCGGTAAGTAATGCATGCATTACAGGGAGGTTTCTAAATATGGATAGTACATGATGATATTGAGAAGAGCTAATAGATCGTGATTGTACTGGAGGTATTCATTCCAATATAGCCTGAAATAAATGTAAAATTAGGTACCATTTATGTACCGTTCAGAGGAATCCATCGTCAGCGTGATGATAATGTCTTTACATTGAAAGCGCTCGCTTCCAGTACTCGGCTTACTAGTGACGACGAATTTCTCCAAAAGATACGTAAGTGATAATGTTACTATTAGTACTAGCGGAAATAACCCTTTCCCCCAGCGCCCACACACAAAACCGTATGAACTCCTTATACGAATTGGTTGAAACTATCCGATATATCCCCCCACCATTAAGAAAGCGAATAGTCGAAAAAACTCGTTGAAGTCGGTTAAGGAAAGCATTATTCGTAGGTACCATTCCCTTTTCATAAAAATCTTCCGATATGAAATTTCCGGTTTCGACGCACCTAAACCAAAATTCTATAAAAAAAGGAAGAAAAAAAAACCGGATAACAAAAACGAAAATAATACCATTTATCGGAATTATCCTCTCCGTGTGCCCCCACCGTCACAAATTTTCACCTTCCAAGATTTTTTGAATAACTAACTAGACTGAAATCTGGATTAAAAAAAAAAAAAAAAAAAAAAAAAAAAAAAAAAAAAAAAAAGATGAGAAATTGAACACATCGATTTATTATTACTACATCCTTCATTCAATCCCTTCCATAATGAAATTTGTCCTGAGATATATTCTAAAATTCGACCAAGTTTTTGATTGAACAACAAAAGAATCACGAAAATCGGTGGAGAATAAGTTGTAGCTCGTCCAGTGCATGCATCATCTGGGTCAACTAACCACTCCATCCCCAACCACAACTTCAAATCCGGAATTTCCAAGGTTTGCTGCACGACCTGAAAAAAATTAAAGTCGAACAAAACAAGAATCACGGAAATGGGTTGAGAATTGTAGCATGTGCATCATCTTCGACAAACATTTTTGTAGAAAAACGCGATTTTTGGGTTTACCCCCTCCATTTTTACTCTTCCACCATGAAATAAAAAATTCCTGAAATTCGTATCACAACTAAATTGAAATTGGGATCGAACAAAGAAAAAGGTCTCGAAAATTGGTCCAGAGCAGCATCGACAAAATTTGTCACACACAGAAACACACACAAGCAAACAAACTCACACAGTAATGCAACAACTGTTTTGGTTTATTATTTTCAATAATGAACCTCTGTAATCACCCAACGAAAAACATTCTTCAACCCCCTCCACCCCCCAATTGTTGGTTTACGTTTCAAGCATCAGTTCACTAAATTCCGCTAAAAACTCATGGGGAGCAGTTGTTTTTTTCGAATGTTTTTTCAACGTTAGACAAAGTTGTGGCGATGGTAATGTCCATGGTTCTTTGTGAGAATTGTTCTCATCTTGGAAATTTGGCAGGACAATGGAAAATCTATGAAGGTTAGATCGGATTAAATTGAGAGTGGTTCTTTGGTTTGCAGGCAAGGGAAGTGGTAGGGGTTCGAATGTGACATCATGAAGAGGATGAGAACAACTAGACTTAACTTTGGCAGCGTATCTCAAGGCTAGAATCGTGCGTCTCTCATGTAGTGGTATTTCTCCTGCGTCAACGTTTAGACTTTCCACCGGACTCGACCTGAATGCCCCGGTTGCAAGGCGTATTGCTTAATTGTGAACGGAGTCTAACGTTTTCAGTTTTAAAGGATGAGCTGTTCTGTATAATATAGCTCCATATTCAATTCTTGAACGTACAAAAGCTCTATAAATACGAAGCATTGAAGACCTATCGCTTCCCCAATTACTATTAGCGAGAACCTTTAGTAAGTTGAGAGCTTTTAAGGATTTCATTCTTGTTTGTTGAACATGTGTATTCCAAGTGAGTTTTTGATCGAGCTCCATGCCCAGGTATCTTACTGAACTGCTGCCATTTGATATGAAATCGTTTTCAATTAGAAGAGTAGCTGTTGACGGTGAACGTTTTTTGGAAAAAACGAAAGAGCGTGTTTTTTGTAAGGATATGGAGAGGCCGGTGGTTTGAGTCCACGTCACGATGTTATTAATTGTTGCTTGTAACCGCTCAATAGTTATGTTAATTTCGGGAGCAGTGCTGAAAATCACTAAATCATCGGCGAATAGACAGGCTTTAACTGACTCAGTAACACAGTTTTGGATGGAGTCCATGATGAGAACAAAGAGGTGTGCACTTAGAACTCCTCCCTGAGGAACTCCTACTTCTTGTTCATATGAGTTAGAATAGGAACCACCAGAGAGGACACAGAAGTAGCGTTTCTGTAAATAGTTGTAAATAAAGCATCCAAATCGCCCTCCAATACCTCGGTGTTCAAGTGCTTCCATTATTTGAGTACGTGGAACACAATCAAAAGCATTCTTGATATCAAAAAACACTGCTACCACTTCTTGTTTCTTGTTGAAGGCGTTTTTAATGTATGTTTCAAGATTTACAAGGCAGTCAATAGTGGAGCGTCCTTTTCTAAAACCATATTGTACGGGAGAAATCATACAGTTGTGTTCGAGATACCATGTTAGGCGTGCTGCGAGCATTTTTTCGAAGACCTTACAGAGGCAGCTTGTAAGTGAGATTAGCCTATAGCTATCTGCTTTAGATGGGTCTCTACCCTTCTTCAGAATTGGAATGGCAGTTGCTCTCCTCCATTCATCAGGGAATTGACATCTTGTAAAGAGACTGTTATATATATTAAGCAAAAGATTTTTGAATTTTGATGTTAGGTGCTTTAGCATACTGTACGTCACTAGGTCAGGACCCGGGGATGTGTCACCAGTTTTGGAAAGTGCCGATTCTAGTTCATCAATGGAAAACAACAGTTCTAAGGAGTTCGATGGATATGAAGATGGCATATAATTTTCGTTTAATTGATGGTGATTTCGTTTAGCGGTAACGGACGCGTACTGTTGGGCAATAACATTTGCTATATCGTTTGGGTTTGTGTAAATAGTTCCATCAGTAGAAGTTATGGAAGTGACTGGAGGTGAGTGTTGTCCTTTAATAAATTTAATTCTTTTCCATATCTCTGATGAGGGTGTATGCCTATTGATGGTTGAAATATAATCAACCCAACTATTCCTTTTGCTGGTTCTAATTGTACGTCTGGCTATGGCTCGAGCTTGGCGATAAGCAAGTAAAGTTTGGTTAGATGGGTGTCGTTTGAAATTTTTTAGGGCATTTTTTCGATTCTTGATTGCAATGTAGCATTGTGCGTTCCACCATGGGACATGTACTCTATTATGCGGGCACTTCGTTTGAGGAATTGAAGCATAAGCGGCTTCTAGAATAGCTTTAGAGAAATTCTGAATAGCAATCAGTGGGCATTGGTTAGGGATGGAGAGAGAATGGTAAGAACCCTCCATCGATTTTTCGAAGGCATTCCAATCAGCACTCTGCATTTTCCATTTAGGAATATGCTCATTCCTATAATTACGACTTAGAGCTTTTATAATGATGGGATAATGATCACTATTGTGAAGATCATCTTCAACGCTCCAATCCAATAGAGGGGCTATTTGAGGGCTAGTTATTGAGAGGTCAATTGCCGAATGTGAACCAGTTTGAGTATTTATGTGTGTTTGTTGGCCGGAGTTCAAAATGACAAGGGAATATTTTTCTAGAATATTTTCAATAATTTTACCACGAACATCTGTATGAAGTGAGCCCCAGAGTGGACTATGAGAGTTGAAATCACCAAGAATCATGAAAGGAACTGGAAGCTGCTCGATTAGATTTTCAATATCTGAGGTTGAGGTATCGGTGCTATGCAAATATAACGAACAAATTGTAATTTTCATTGGTGCTAATAATGATATAGCTACGGCTTGTAAGTTAGTGTCAAGTCCGATGCGAGAATGGGGAAACGAATTGCGAACTAAGATTGCAGTACCTCCACAGGCAATTTGACCTCCTAGGAAATCAGAACGAATAGTACTGTAGCCAGGAATTTCACATGTGGGATAAGAGTATGGTCTTAATTTGGTTTCTTGCAGCGCAATGATATCTATTATTTTTTCCTGCAACAACAATTTAAGATCATCAAGTCTGTGAGTTAGGCCATTTACATTCCATTGAAGTATATTCATCTTAATATTGGTAGGGTGATATTGTTAAATGTATTAATTTAATTTTCTAAAGTTTGTGCTGTTGAAGGGTATCGGTTTGCTCATTTGTTTTTGTTCTTCTTCTTTTTCTTTTTTTCTTTTTGTGAAGTTGTATGAGACGCAATAGAATCCGTTGCATTATCAATTATTAAGTTAGGAGAAAATGCTTCAATATCTTCGCCTTCTGATGAACTTTTGGAAAAGGTACCATCTGTTCCCGAGTTCATGGAAACTGCTGATATTGAGCGTTTTAAAACTGAAGGAGTTTTAATTTGAAAAGTAGGTTTGATCATTGATGTAGTCGAATTCGTAACAACAGAGGAAGATTGATTTTGATTTGAAATTGCAGCAGAAGGGTGTGGATAAGTATGATCAGTACTTGTATTTGGGAGAGGAGAATCTGGTTGTGTCTGGGGGTTGTTTGATTTCTGTGAGCAGTTGAGAGTTTTTTCTATTGATTGAATTCTGATTACCAGGGAATCAACACTTGATGCTATATTTGCGATTTGGGTACATATCTGTTCAAAGGCTGCCGATGTAAGTGTTGCTTGTGTTTGTTGAATGATTGCTTTAGCATAACTGGATGAGTTCGTTATTTTATTCGGTCTAATTTTCTTAATGGCCTCTGCGCGGGATAATTTATCTATTACTCTGATTTCGTTTATGCGCCTTTCAAACTTATATTCGTCGCACGAACGATACCAAGAAGGATGTTGACCATTACAGTTGATGCATTTAGCGGACTCAATACACGGGTCAGAACCGTGGGAAACCTGACTACATTTGCCACAAATTGCATTGCTCCTACAATATTTCGAGCCATGTCCAAAGCGATAACATTTGTAGCATTGTAAAGGGTTAGGAATAAATGGTTGAACATCTAGTTTTAAAAATTCCATATAAATTGAAGCTGGAGGCTGAGGTAGCGAAAATGTCAGAAGCAAAGTAGGGGAGCGAGTGATCTTACCATCCCGCTTTGAATTGAGTCGTGTTACATTTATCACGTGCTGAGCTTGTAGTTCAGTTTGGATTTCATCATCGGAACAGTGGATTAGCTCAAATGATCTAATGATGCCTTTGGAAAAATTCATGCTTTTGTGCATTTCAAGTTTCACAGGGATGCTGTCATATGAAGCTAAACAAAGACAAGAAGAAAATTCATCAACGCGGTAGTGAATCGTAACCAGTAAAACATCAAAATCCGCCTTGAAAACTATGCCAATTGTATCAGCTGATCATATAATTACAATGGAATTCTGACTTCCCGAAATCGAGTTTATTATAACATTTGCATCCTATTGGGCTTGTGAAGCGTAGATGTGTAATCACTTACTTCAATTATATTAATTTATTAAATTATTGATGTACTTAGGAATTACTCCTAAAAATTATTATTATTATTCCGATAGCAGAAGGCCAATTACTTCCGAGTCTACCAAGGTAGGGACGATATCACAAATTTTCCAAGAAAATGAAGCTATTGCAATAAATCCAAAATTTCCTTCATGAAAATTCGTTTTGAATTTTCCTGAGTTTAACGCTATTTGATATTTGTACGTAGAGTTAGATCAAAAATGTCTGGTTCTTTTCACTTTACGCGCAAACAGAGGGTCGTTGAAACTTCTCGGTGGTCTCAGCGTTACTCTTCCTGAGTCACCACTGAGGTTATTTTATATTGCTGTAATATTCTCAGTTCACGTGTTATTCTGATCAGCTTCGGAACCTCAGAAGCGAATTTCTTTCATAATTGACTAACTTTGCTGAATTTCAATGGAGCCCGTTTGGGACATCTCAAAAACAATCATGAGGTTTGAAGGATCATTAAATAGCTGATGGGGCCTCTGAGGCCTTTCCTTTTCGACCAGCCGTTTTACTAAGTTTTTTGTTTTATTATTTTTACATTTTTAGATAATTTTTCAACATAGTATAGTATAGTAGATTTTGCCTTAGAATGATCAGAAACGTATTTGTATTCGGGTTTTTTTCTCTCATTCTTAGGTTGTCCCCCACACCCTTGGATCAATTCCAATAGGTCTTCCTGTTTGTATAGGAAGCATGGCCTATATGATCTAGCTTCAGAGGGATGTCCTAGAAGTAGTAGAAGGATATCAATGAAGTCCTTCTTGCGTAAAATAAAAACTTTTCCCACAAAATATTCCCCGCAACATTAACGCTCATCGCTTTAAGCGTTTGAGAACTTGTGCAAAACAGTAGATCCCAATACCGTTGATTTAAATCCCAGATACTGAAGACTATTCTTATATTGATAAACTTAACGAGATGGACCAGCGGTACTGGACAGGAAGCGAATCCAGAGCGATGTTTTAGCTCGCCTGAACGCAATGAAGGGAAAAATAGGCTGCGTCTGAAGGACGGCGATGAAGGGTTGGAGGTGGCGGTCGTTAGGATAGTGGTCTGAGATGGGGGGGGGGGGGTGATGCGCCACCGATAAAGACGATCCGCCCCTCGGACCACATAATTCAAAGCGTTTGGGATTCGCTGAGGAACGAGAGTGGTGGAATAAATCCTTCAGAAAAAGCCGGAAAACGCTTTCTCTCATCTCCCATAACCACCGTGATCCCGCTCCTACTCCCCCACCTGAATAATATTCTAGTTCGCGCATCGGCGATAAAATCCGGAAAACCACCCTACCCCATTCACCCTAGTGAGCTATTTCACCCATTTTCCCTCGTTTCTTTCTCCCTAGAAGAAAATAGCCGGAGCCTTCTAACAAGCATCATCGTTTACCGGCTTTCAATAGAATTCATCTAGTTTAATTGTTGCAGCTGGGTAGTTGTTGGGTGCTACAACACCCTTTGAAGTGCTTCGATTCACCCGTCACTGCAATGCACTGGAATAATTCTTCCGTTTGTTCATTTTTATTCATTTTATTTTTTTTTAAAGGTGAATTCAATCAACTGATACCTTACATTTGCACTGTCACATACCATCGAAACATTTTCATTATCACACATGCGTTGAATGATATCGGATTTTAAAGTCAAGAGTTTCCAATATTTTCTTCGAAGATATTCATTTTGAGGCATTCTGAAACGATTCCTAGGTTTTAACGCTTATGTGTGTGTGTGTATGTGTAATTTTAGATGATAATTCCTTAAGGATGGGAATAAAAATTCCGTTCTTGTTCCTAAAGAAAGGATGAATTCCAGCCAGCACTTGTTTAGCACATTAAATTGCTCTAATTTCTAAAAATGTGTTTAAAAATCGTTAACAGCTAAAAATCGTAAAGAAAGCACTCTCCAAGCCGACTAGTTTATGCATAAATAAATAAATAAATAAATAAATAAATAAATAAATAAATAAATAAATAAATAAATAAATAAATAAATAAATAAATAAATAAATAAATAAATAAATAAATAAATAAATAAATAAATATATATATATATATATATATATATATATATATATATATATATATATATATATATATATATATATATATATAAGCATATTTTTGATCAGTACAGTTTTGAAGGCCTGATGATGATGTCTTTGCATCAAAAGCGCCCTCCCCCGGCTCGTTTTGTTAATGACGATGCCTCCGAGAGGTATGTAAATGATAATTTTTACATTCACTTTAGATTATGATGGAATGAATACCTCCAGTACAATCTCGATCAATTAGCTCTTCCCAACAACATCATTATGTAAAGCATATTTAGGGAACAAACCCCTGTAATGCATGCATTACTTACCAATATTAATTTATGTTTGAATATTCTTCATGTTAAATCTTTGCAATAATGCACCAATAAAGAGCTTTGAACTACTTATTCATGGCACACAAAAGCGTGTGATTACCAAAACGACTTGTATATGCGTGAGTGGATGGTGTGCTCACACATTTTTTATAGATGTCAAAGTAGTCGCCAGTGTTTAGTAGTTTTAAAAAGTTGTAAGACCCATTAAACTGGAAACTGGAAAATTATTGGGCACTGGGGGTACCTGAGAAGTGATAAATTCGCATCAGAATTATTGGCTATACTCATATTAAAAGGCTAACACTTCCTAAAACACCTTAGTCGGATAATTAAGATGTCCCACTCAATAATAAACTTCAGTTCGTTAGTTATCTTGACTCCCGTCAGCCGTCTCTTGCAAGAATATCAATTTTCCTCCTGTTGAAGAAAACTCGTTAATTAAGGTGGAGCGAATTTAAAAGGGGTTAAAGGAGCAGTGAGTTTCTGGGGAGAAAGTTACCGTTAGTTTTGCGGACTCGCTGTTGGGTGATTCCTCCTTCAAAGGTTAGATCCCGGGGCGAGGCGGTGATCCTCATCCTCAAACTCCATTTTCTCGAGGTTTTCTTGTTTCTAGTTTCTCCCTTCTCTGGCTACCCCTGTCTTCCCAAAAGTTCCCTTGGATGACTTTCAATGAGATTAGTTTCCGCGCTGATGTCTTCACAAGGGAATGAGGGTGAACATTTCGTGAGCCCTCCTCAACAGGTTTACCCATGTTCACGTATGCGTATGTTCACTTGTGCGTTAAGTCTTGGTACGCACATTCTATTTTTATTCTCAATGAAATTAAATTTAAACTGAGGTACATAGTAACTTAAACTGCTTGTTCAAGTTACGGATGAATTCCTCATTGAGTGACTTAAGACCACCACCCTACGGAAAAGTTTATGAACACGGTCTCTGTATTCTCAAACTTTTCCGAAGGGCGGTCTTAGGTCACTCTTACTTAGTTCAACTTTCGGCTCCAATCCCAAAAACGCCAAAGTTGAACTTCTAAAGAGTTCCAAGTTCGATTCCTCTCTATTTTATGGGAATTGGTTCGCATAAATATTCCACAAATCGATCAATAGGAAGCCGGGTTTTTCATTTGTATATAAATATATACCTAATGTAGATGAATAAAACATCACAATCAGTAGGTAATTCACGTATCAATTGGCCTTTTATTATGAACTTTTTGGGAAACCTATAGCAGCTGGTTGCTGTAAGAGTATTGGCCTCTAAAAAAATCAACATTTCCAATAAGGGTATTTCAATTCAGATATTAATAAAACCGTTTGGTTACAATTAAAAAGGCGTATCTAATTGTACTCAAATCTTTTCGAAAATAATCAATCCAATGAGTTTCATTTTCAGAATTATGTGATTAGGGATGGGTTCAATGTTAATAAAAATATCATAGGGTGTATATTTTCGTACAGGACCAAGCCTAGTTCTTAATTGCATTCATAAACCATATAGGTACCTAGTAACAGTTTAATGTTAACTCAGGTTTCTTACTCAGTTTCTTACATTTCAAATTGCCGAATTTTCATGATAGACATTAGAAGTTGGGTCGTGAAGAACCTTACTTACGTTGTACTTACCAGACGCACACTATAGTCTAGTCCAGTCCTATCTCCGAAATTGTACAAACACTGTAGAATGCGAACCCGCTACATCAACGTCAAAGAGTGTAAGCGCTGGTGTCCCACAAGGAAGAGAATGGGGTGCTATCCTCTATCTTATTTATGTTCATGACGCACTGTCGTCATATGGAAATCTTACGGTAGGCATTGTTGATGGTGACCCGAGAAGAAACTAGCAGTGTCGAGAGTAGCAAACTGCAATCTTACCTTGAACGGAATTCGGATTGGTGCGACATTTGGCGTTTTAAATAAACCCAACTAGCAGCCTTGTTCCTCACTCTTTGCCAAGAAATACCCACGGAACATGTCAGCTCTACAACCATTTACTAGATTGGGCGCCTCCTGAGATCCTATAAACTCACGTGGGACGATCACATTAAATACCTAATCGGCAAAATGAGGAACGGAGTAAGGCAACAAAAACACTTGCAGGCATGAATGCGAAATATGAGGCTCCACAGCAAAACGCATAGGTATTATGATAGTCCAAATTACTTAAAATAGAGTGCTCCGTCTTTCAACAGGAGCTGACTGGTTCGTGCGAATGGTAAACTGCAACAGGGCCTTGGCATTCCTATGGTCACACCAGCAATCAAAGAGAAGTACTAGAAATTCAACAATATCATGTCAGACAATAGTGACCCACTGATAGCTGCTATTTAAGCAAATCCACCCCCCCCCCTTATCCAACCAAGATAACGTCGCCTAAAACGAAAGTGCTCTCAAGACAGCCTTCTCGAAACAAGAGATGAAAAGTTGAATGCGGTGAGAAATCAAACTTTTCAATATTTTCTGGAAAAGGACAGCCACTGGGCTGTACCTTCATACACGCACCTTGTAAATTAGACTTAGCATTCAATCCAAGCAAAACACAATATTAATAATATTCTGAGGATAATAAAGTTAACATTAATGGTTTAAAAAAGAAGGAGTTTGGTTTTCAGAGACATGTTAGATTATTTGGGGATGAAATGTGATTAGTTTTATAGATTTATCAATATTTAATGGATCGATAAACATTAGTGTATGGATTCGAATGAATTTTTATTTATTCATCATTTATGTGAATCATCCCAACGTTAACATGTAGTCTCTAGAAGTTATTAGGCAAGAATATTGACTCAGAGACTTCATGGAGATCATCCGAGAGAATTTCTCACGTCTTCCGTCCAGTTCTCAAAGTGCTTTAGAACCAATTGGTTCAGTTTACTGTTGGGAGACAACAGTTCAATTTTATAACTCCGTGACCACAGGGCTTCGCTCCGGGTGAAACCCACTTTGGCGTAATAGTCTCTTGTAGAGGATTATCAATACAAGCCAGTGTAGGCCGGGAGGTTCAGACAATATTCCACCCGTCTGAGCCCTTCGGGTGAATTAAACCGTTAAAGCCTCAAGAGCACATGTGGTACAGTGGGAGATCGTATAATAGTACCTAAGAGAGAGGGAGTGAGCACTTACGAGTCACTTACGTATCAACAAGTACATGATGACGTGAATAGCTTCCAAGCACGAAACCCGCAACGGCTACTCGGTCACAGTTGAACCGTCCGTTTCATAAATCAGATGTAGTCCAACAGAGAGTCGTTCAACTATAGCTGATTAGGTACGTCAAATATACAATTCGTTGACTTTCCAAGCAGAACACTACTTTTTAGTTATGTATAGTCAATAATGAACCTTTGTGAGCCCCGACAAACACACACACATACAAACACGTTCAAGCTTACGTTCAAGATACGTAGATTCCAAAAATTGGAAAGTTAAAAAATATATATACATATATTTCACTGCAAGTTACTACACAATGGTTTATTATTTCTGTGTTAGATAGGCCTTCTACTTGGCCTATAATTTATAATTAAACCCCGTATGTAATATAGAATCAGAACATGGCGCATCGTGACTCCGAGAAATGTTAAAATTTTTACAGTTCCAAGACCCCGCAATTTTTCGCTTCACGCTAAAAATGTTTAAGAAAAGGTCGATAGGTAAGGACAGAATATATTTTCAGAGGCTACTCTTACCTTTCCCAGTCCTGGGAAGATGCTGCTGCACGAGCAGTCTATGAGAAGCATTCGAAGTATGATAGGGTCGCTGAAGACTTGAGAGGCTCATTTTCACCCCAAGTCACATTTTGCAAGGGAGTTCTCCATAAAAATTTAATGTATCGTTTTGGTTCCGTATCTGTCTGTCTGTGGTAGAACCTTCTTGTCACGCCCAAAAATATACCAAGTCTCTGGCCGATTCCGATGAAATTTTCAAGGATTGTGCAGGTTACCTCTTATACGGTCTCCTATAGTTTTCAAAGCCGTCGAATCAACAGTGGCCCGTGTGCATGCGCAAACGTGAATCTCCCATTACATCGATTTATTATCATCTGTTGGTCCGATTTCGTTCAAACTTGATTGGTTATTGGATATTATGTTCTACGAGTTGCCCTATAAATTATATTGCGATTGGTTGAGTTATAAATATTGCACATTGACACACTTCGAGTCTAGAGGAACGATTTTGATGAAAATTTCAGAGTTGTGCGGGATAGCTTCTATAGAGGTCCACTATATCTTTCATTGCCGTCACATAAACGGTAGTCTGTGCGCATGCGTAAACATTAATTTAATATAACGATGATTTCTTATCATCTATCAGACCTATTCGTTCAAACTCGGGGAGAAGATAAAATATATCGGGATTGGTGGAGTAATACGTATAGTGCATGCGTAGAACAAAAATTGATCGACAGAGACAAAACTCCGAGACTAATGGACCGGTTTTTAAGAAATTTTCAAGGATTGTGCGGTTTAGCTCCTTGACGTTCCCCTATAAATTTCATTGCCTTTGGAGTAATAGTAATATGTACGCACGCGCATACGTTTAATTTCTTATAAAGTTGACTTATCAATCATTTCGACTTGTACTTTGTTCTTCAACTAATTCTATACGTCCATGTTACTATATGAGGAAGCTATACAGTCCACCCAACTTGGCCGACATATTTTTTATTTCGAGACGATATAGGGGAAAAAAACGTATTCTAGGCGCAATCAAAGGAGAGAGAAAAAAAAGGAATCCTCTATCGTCTCTAAATTAGGTACTCAATTAGAATCAGAACAGACAGACGTTTATTGAAAAAAGCTTTGTTCAGTTCTTCTGTATAATCTCCTATTAGGTCAGTATTTATTCTTTAATAATACACTATAGATATGTAATATACCATTTCACATTACAGTTCAGAATCGAAATTGAATGTATTGCTGGAATAGAACCCGAGACCCTCTGCTATATAGCCTCAAATGCTAAACACTAGGCAAGGTGACCAGACAGACGAAGAACAATCACAGTAGGTACTTCGCTACATGTTGGGCCAGGTTCGACACACACCGGCGACTCCTACAATACTAGCTTTGTACCCGTGCGAGGACTATTCATCTTAGTTCCACAGCACGCTAATTTTTCACTATTAAAATACTTTAAATTTTGTCAAAGAGGCATAATGTGGAAGGAGGATAAGGCTTAATGTGAAGTGTATAAAAGTTGTGCTCTGGTCTATGAGTACCTAGCGAGCAAAGTGAGGTAACGACCGCCACTCGAAGATAATGGTGGTGAGACACTGATCACTGAGATCAGACCCAGTAAGTACAGTTTCTCATAATAAATTAAGTAATTTGCAGTAGTAAACAGAGCAATATGTCAGTATTGAAGTACATGAGTACCGAAGTGAGAGGAAAGTAGTGGCCAACTGAGTGAAAGAGAAAGTGGCCACGGTTCAGTGGCAATGTTGAGAGGATAGGCGTAGTTTGGAGCAAGAAGAGCAGCGCAGTGCGAAGAGGTCTTAGTTCTTTGAACTTTATTCCCAGCTGTCCTGTTTATTCTTTTTATTCCCCTCAGAACTTAAAATCGCTCACTACAGAGCACTCGTTTTTGTCGCCTTTTCACTGGAAGGACAGTTATATATATATATATATATATATATATATATATATATATATATATATATATATATATATATATATATATATATATATATATATATATATATATATAGTTATATATAATATGAGGTGGACGTACTAGTGCTCAAAGTAGCCACCAACAAACTCAGCTCTTGACTATTCCCCTAAAAATCTTACTCAGTAAGTGTTTACCCCCTAAAACGAAGTTATACGTCCAATTTTAAGTATTTAGGATCTCAGATTTTCACCTGAACTTATCTTTTCAACTGAAACATAGTTAAAAAACTGTAAGGGTCAGGTCTGTAAAACGTTATAGGACAAAAAATTGATAGAACTCATTTCCTCAATGACGTGTTTTTATCAGATTGAAGTTCAAATCAGCCACTTGGGCGTGAAACCTTTATTTTTTTCTCAGGACCTTGAAACCCTAACCTTTATTTGTGTTTTTGACGTAGACTTTTACCTCGAAATCCGTTTTTAGGTACCTTTATATTTATATTGTAAAGGATTCGCCTACACTAAGCAACTAACAGTGTTAATCTGGCCATGTTTAAGATAATTATTCTAATGCTTTGTCATAAATTTAGAGAATTCGCCGACACTGATTTGCGTTGTTATGAAAATGATATTTTAAGGTTAGTCGGAAATCAACAAACCCGTCACAGGTCAGATCTTATGAAACCAATCCACTCAAGCGGAAGTTTATGGAACTGAGTGTATCAGTGGAAAGGAAACTCAGTTGATTCTGCGTGGCAAAAAGGAACGTCCATGCAAAAATTCATAGTTCCAGGTCAAGTAGTTCAGGTTGTGTGATGATATGTCAGCGAGGGGTATTTTCACGCATATACTATAGGTTTAACACCTGAAGGTAATTACTTCAATTTATAAAACTCGGTTTTGTGACGAGTGAGTTGCAATGTACTGACCAATAATCGTTTTAGTACAAGAAAGGCGTACCAATTAATCAAACAATAGATATGAATGTGTTCAAGAGCTCAAAATAAATAAATGAAGCGGGGAATGTTCATAAAAAGGCTCAGTATGATTCTCCTGACGATGACTAACCCTGGAATTGTGCGCATTGTTGAATTATTTTATCAAACTCTATTATGCATTTTGAAATATAAACCAACATAAATGATAAGGGCAAAAATATTCAACTTAAAAGCCGAACTTATTCACCCAAAGTTTACGCATTCCTACGAATGTATTAATGGCCAAAAGTGATCCGTAAAATTGTGTGTTGTGAATCGGCTGATCCTTCAGAATGCTGTGTTTCCAGAAACCACGCGCTCTGCAAACTCGTTTTTTTGGCCAACCGTGTATACGGAATAATGCAGTTGAGAGTGCTTTCACTGGACGCAGTGTGATCAACATTTCAATTAGCAAAAAATATGTGTTTGTTTTCTTGGTTTGTCGAAGAGATCCTCTAATCAGACTTTCTAATTTCAAGACTTTGATTTTATCACACTCTTATTTTCAAAGGAAATAGGAGATACAATGCGTGGACACTGAAAAAGAAAATAACACACTGAAGAGCCTGCTGAAAGAGTAATGCTCGACGCTCTCTCATCAATGCTGTTTGATCTCAAAGCTTGTTGGAATCAAAGAATGAAATGAGGAAATTGGAACTGTAATTCAAACAAATTACAGATTTATCAGACTGCATTAATTTGCAACTTCTATTGCATGATTTTCGGGTCATTACATTCGAAACAACTTTCATTGCTAAAAAATCAACTCTTCCACCTATACACGGCGGCCGCAGATTATTATGTAGATCATACCTAGATCGGGGACATAATGATACCTAGTTCAAAAATAAATTAGGAATCGCCTTATCTTTATAATATAATTCCGAACGGTCTTTGAAATTGTGAAGAACTTCGCGGTCCGATTTTCGTGTTAGACTGCTCATTCGAATCAGCACGGCCCCAAGTTTGTTGCAAAAGTGTCACCGTTCGTCTTTATACCCGCCTTGATCGTGTTCACGGCGGTCCTTATGAACGAGAGTTGTTTATTAGGCTGTGGCGGTAACAACAGTTGCCATCAATTCACGGTAAGTAAGAAACGTAGTGTAGTTACTAACATCTAGGAGAGTTATTTCTGAACGAAGAAATTGAAACTGAAGAACTTAGCGGACTTTATAAATAATTCCGAACGGTCTTTATATATAATTCCGACTCAGCACGGCCCCAAGTTTGTTGCTAAAGTGTCGGTAAGCAAGAAACGTTGTGATGTGGTCTTATCTGATCAGCTGAGTGAGCTGAGTGAACTTTCTGATTCTTTCCTGCTCACTGTAGGAAGTTGAAATTTGATAGGTAGGACTTATATCGTTACTATAATGTGCTGAGTTTCTGTTAGGTACTACTGTTATACGGACTAGATTAGGGCTTTCTAAGCCCTAACAGGCCTCTAGTTAAGATTATAAAAAGCTGTTATTGAATACTATTTGAACCTCTCAAAACGTGTACAGAGGTTCAGGTTAGGTGGGGGACAAAGGTTTGCAATATTCAGATATTTGACTATTTACACCTTTTTATTTCGGACTATGATGTAGGGATATTACCCATAAGTACTGAAAAAACCATGTATCGTTAATCATAAGTGATCAGAAAATCTGATTTAATTTCAACGTACAAGGACCTGCCTCAAAGAACCTGCTGGGACTTGCCCCGTTTAGCGTGTGTTTAGGTTAGGGTAGGTAAAGTGTAGCAGAAAGACAAGTTACTTCAGAATATTGAAGCATTTTTATTAAACCAGTAAAAGGCAATTGGATAAGACAATTATATAAAGCAAATCCTACCTGGAAAATCCTTTTGTTTTCTTAATGAAATATGTGTAGTACTATTCATAGATAACTGGTGGATCCGTTTGGTGTAACTCTATCTCGGAAGGTTTTGAATTGATGTTTCAAGGGAAACCTACCGACCTACATAATATACCTATTAGCGCTCTTATAGCAAATTTTCGTCAAAAATAAAGCTATCGAAATGACTCGGAAAATTTTTAATCAAAATTTTTGAAAATAGTCTTCATTGAAATCAGTTTTGAGGCATTCTGAAACGATTCCTGAAGTTTGCGATTAGGTATATGTATATATGTCATTCCATACGAAAACTCTCTTTAGGATTGAGATAAAAATCCCGTTCTTGCACATAAAAATCAAATCAAGCATCTCAAATGAATGAATGGGTTCATTAGCCAGCACATTTTGAGCACATCAAATTGGTCAATTTTCAAAAAAATGTGCTCTTAAAATCACTAAAAATTGATAAAAATGGCCAAAAATCTTAAAACTTATAATTTTTAGCAGAATTTCAGTCAAAACAAAATTATCAACAGTTAAAGAGGAAATCAAAAAATTTAGCACAAAATTATGCTGAAAAACATTCGTTAATGTTATTAATATTTGCGAAAAAATCTATAAAATCTGCACACAAAAAAATCTGAAAATCCAAACATTTTTTATTGAATCGCCGAATTTTGTTTAGTACGAGTTGTTTGCCATAAAATAGGTTTTTAACTATTTTATTCTACTCAAATTGCTCAAATGTCTATACAATTCAACATAAATACTACGGGTAATTTAAGAAAAGTCGCTCATACAATCACCGTGCATGACTGGAACTTTTAGTTTTTATTTATTCTTCTAAATGTGATAGGTATGACATTCCATATTATCTGGAGACTGTTTATAAGACTAAACGTATGAAAACTTTAATTGAATAAGAAATTTTTTAATGCTGAATTGTCTCGTTCGCACATTTGGATAACTTCCTTTATTTCTGCGATTCATAGAAAATTGATAAAACCATGAAAAACCAGAGATCTCTGTCAAATAAGTTGAGCGTCTACACACTGGATACCATTTGTCCACAGCCAGGAAATTCTTCGTGCACACACTGGCAAATGGCACTTTTTCAACATTTGACTAGAAAGCAATTAGTATGAGCCACAAATTTAGTTAACTTTAGGTCACTTCAAAACCTGAATTATAATAGAATACACTCGATAAACCCAATGGGAAACCATTAGAGATGGACTGTGTACTATTAGTTGGAAGTTGAAACTTTGTTTGCCTACGCCTTAATCGTCCACTGACTATGCAGGTCACCCATGTAGTTAGATGTATAGTCAAAGATTGAAAGACAAGGAAAAACTTGAGTTCACGCATCGAAGTTAATGTTTATAGGGTAAAATTTATAGGGTTAACAAAGGGTGGGATTTTTTTTTCTGTTTAGAGAATAATTAAAAATAATGAAATGACTCTATACATTGTTTACGTTGTTTGTATCTATAAGCCTGATAACATCAAAACGAAAATATGAATGGAGAAAAAATAACCTATATTGAATCCTAGTGCACAATAAATGACTTGCAGGAACATTTGCCTGTCGGGCAGTAAGTATTTGTTGTTGGAAAGGATAAGTAAAACCTACATTAGTGAGAATATCTCTCAGGCAGGGTAAGATCTACGTAAATTGGAGATCAGAGACTCAATGACGAAATCCAACTCAAATCTCTCAGAATCCATCACTGAACCTGTGGGGGACGTCATATCTTATGACACCTCCCCAGGATGCAAAAGTAGAAACTATATATGCCTATCAGACAGATGTCCAGGCTTGAGGGTTAATAAACGTGTAGAAAGTACGGTTATTGTTCAAAATAACTTTTATAAGCACAATTCCTCTTATTCTTTCCGATATTTCCGAATATTGTATAAAACCAGTCGGAGAAAAGGTACGCACTTTCTTGAAAAAGTCAAGAGACCTTCGTGAAAATCATGAAAAAACTAAAGGAGGGAACATAAATAAGAACAAACGACCAGGGCCATAAAATATTTGATGTTCTGCTCCGTGGTGTCACAGGGTTATCTGGGCGTTCAAAGTCCTTGTTAGCCGTGGACTAACGACCCAGCCTATAGATGTCGAATGGGTTCATCCTCTCTTTGTTACATTTTGGCTCGGCTTCGAATCTGGAGTAGTTTTCCCGCTAACATTCCCACTCCACGCGACGGTGTTGTTCGTTAGCTGCTGCAAACTCAACCCTAATCGCGTTTCGGAGTGAACAATCTGGCTTTCACGAACCTTTTTGATCATTTTGGTGCTGTTGTTTGGATGGTGGGCAACGAGTGGACAAGTTCACTTTCATTGAATAAAAAAAATTACCGACTTCGACTTTGACAAGATTCAGCTGATGAAGTGGTGGTTTTCCATTTATTGTTATTATATGCAGTTTTATCCATCTGGTTAGGTCCTGAATGAATTGTGATTTGATAAAACGATATTATTGATTTTGAATCGTGAGGTACCTATTTATTGAGAAGTAGAAAAACGTCCCAAGCATCAAAAGTCGAGGAAATTGAATCTTTGGGTTTCTCCCTTTTGGCACCACTGTGCTCTGTCCGGAGGTTTTATCCTAAACTGCAGGAAACAAGTAACAACAAGTGAATAAGAACAGGTGTGAACATAGTCGTAATCGCCATATAAAATACGGCGACCGTATCTAATGTAGTTCTACTGGAATTATCAATATTCACGAAATCGAGTTTATCATAACATTTGCCACCTACGCGAGAAAGAAATGGAGAAAGAGGATAATTTTTCAACCTGTATTGCCAAAATGGATAAACTTCCTAATGGCCAATGTTAGAGCGCGTTAAATCTAATCAAGAGGTCTGAGCGGGAAACCATTATTTTTGGTTATGAGTTATTCTTACACCGGCTTTTGATGTATTTTGAGTGTAGTCTTAGTTTATTTATTTCGTTAATAAGGGAAATATAAGATTGTTTCGAGTTTCAAAAGGTCATATTTGAGTCATGTTTTACGATATACATATTTTAGTTCTCCTGACTTCAAAAGCAAATATTTTTAGGAAGACAGGTCATTTTTCTCAATGTGAAAGTTTAACAATGCAAGCCTGCATCCTTTTTAAATCACATTCAACCCAGAAAAACAAGGCTTTTTCTAAATTTGTTACAGAGTATAATAATAGACCAATTATTTGCATAGGAGAGCAACTACTATAAAAATTCGGTCCCAAACTGCGAGATGGAAGAGTTGCTATCTAGGTTTTGTTGGATGAAGGGCAATCTCTATCTCTATCTCTATCTCTATCTCTATTATTAATAAGAATGAAACTCCGTCCGTTTGTCTGTCGTGTCTATGCACGGCCAAACGGCTGAGTGGGCCGGATCTACGAGTGGGGGGATCTTCTTGGGATTTTCCGATAGGGTGTATAAGCGAATTTAAAATTTTCTAATCCCACCCGAACCATGGGCCGTAGGGCGGGAGGGGGGTCGAAGTAAGAATTAATGTGCGCTTTTTGGACTTCCCCGCTTCCCCTAACCCTCTAAACGGCCGTTGACAATTCCGGAAAAATACGGGTTTCGTAGGTTTTTGAACGAGGAAGACGACGGCGCGTTCGGATCGCGAAAAAAGTATCGGGAAATGCGTTAAAAAAATGCGAGAGTACGGACCCGTTTTCTCGAAAAGTCCGCCGAAAAACTTGGTTTTTTCCGATTAAAATATACCCCATAAAGGTACGTTTTTCGGAACGGTTTTCGCGGGCGAAATACAGCTTTGGGTCCGCCGAATCTGAATCCGAAATCGGATATCGAAAAAAGTGACGAGAAGCGTGACGAATTGCGAGCAGAAGCGAGCAAAGCGATTAAAATGACTCTGCCGTGGACGAGAGAAGGCTCAAGAATTGACGTGAAGGGTTCGATGTCACAACATTGCGAGGCGAGCAGGTATGCCTACATAGGTACCTACCTTGCGAGCGAAGCGAGAGCCATTTCAAATAATAAATACGGACTTTGTCCTACACATATACAGGTATACCTTGCGAGCGAAGCGAGCAACATCCCCGAATAAACTTTTCGTGGTTCCACGTAGTTTTATAAGATTTAAATTGTTTGTAATAATTCCCAACTGAAAAAAACGTCTGCCAAGTTGGGTGGGCAGTATAACTTCCTCAAGCGAGCGAAGCGAGCAGCATCCCCTACAGAAGTTAAACCTACCCTTAGAGATCTACCGTTTGCGAGCGAAGCGAGCAGCATCCCCTACAGAAGTTAAACCTACCCTTAGAGATCTACCGTTTGCGAGCGAACTGAGCAACATATCCTACATGCCAGACTTTGCGAGCGAAGCGAGCAATATTCCCTACATGCCACACGTTGCGAGCGAAGCGAGCAACTTAATGGGGGGTCCGGGGGGCTTGCCCCCCGGCTGGACGTGGAGGCGAGCGTAGCGAGCCGGAGCGGCTAGTTATTAATAAGAATGAAACTCCGTCTGTCGCTCTGTCGCTCTGTCGTGTCTATGCACGGCCAAACGGCTGAGTGGGCCGGATCTACGAGTGGGGGGATCTTTTTGGGATTTTCCGATAGGGTGTATAAGCGAATTTAAAATTTTCTAATCCCACCCGAACCATGGGCCGTAGGGCGGGAGGGGGGTCGAAGTAAGA